>CAWUFW010012774.1:0-519676 GCA_963921515.1 Calotriton arnoldi | reverse complement strand
GTAACAGGTAAGTGGCAGGAACACAAAGTGCAGTGGGTCGGAGGGGGGACAGCTGAAGTACAACACCCACCAGGCCCCCACTCCCACAGACCAGCAAGGTGGAGCACTCCCCACACCCATGTGTCAGGCACAGCTGCACCAACCGACAAGTAACAGGTAAGTGGCAGGAACACAAAGTGCAGTGGGTCGGAGGGGGACAGCTGAAGTACAACACCCACCAGGCCCCCACTCCCACAGACCAGCAAGGTGGAGCACTCCCCACACCCATGTGTCAGGCACAGCTGCACCAACCGACAAGTAACAGGTAAGTGGCAGGAACACAAAGTGCAGTGGGTGGGACGGTGGACAGCCCAAGTACAACACACACCAGGCCCCAGTCCCACAGCACAGCAAGGAGGAGCATCCCCCACACCCCACACCCACGTGTCAGCCACCGCAGTGCACAACGACAGCCGAAAGGCAGACATCACGGTCCACAGCAATCGGTGTCAGTGGGTGTACAGCCACCCCCACGACCCACTACACCCCCCCACCCCCACAGACCTGCAACATGGAGCACCCCCCGCTAAGAGCCATGTGGCATCCAGTACAGTGCACGCACGAACAACTTGCAGGTGGGAAACTGGACAGGGCTGGATTACTGGAGGCATGAGGACCATAACACCACCAACACATGGGACATGTCACGTAGCACACGAACACGCAGCACCGCCCACCGTCACGAACAAGTGAACAATGTGCACACGGACATGAACAGCAGACTCACACCCCACATGACCCATCACAGACATAGCAACACCCAAGGAGCCACGTCTGCATGCACAAGCCACACTGAATATAGTCCCACACGGCAGCCACTGTGCAACTCATCACACACAACCGAAACACCATTGAAGTCCTGTCCATGTAGCCCCTACTGCCTGTCAACCACACACCCCACAACTACGCCTATGTAAGACAAACAACACTAGACGCAACAGAGCGGAACAACATAAATGCACACGAACACCACTGAACGCATCAAACACACAGACACACCATGCACATACAACATACCATCCATCCCATCCGTCAGCCCCAGTCTCATGAAAGGCATGTCATCCGCACAGCTGCCACACATACAGCAGTCACGCTAAGACACATGCCCATGACCAACCATGTGCCAGAAGTCAATTAAGCGCACGACACACTGTGAGCAACAACACACAACATGGGCCACACCCCCGAGCACTGCAGTGATGCACATGGCACAGGGCAGCACGCACACCAAGGAGATGGGACAACTGCAATACGTTGGCTGGCACACAACTATCACTCACTCATAACGATGCGTCCAATGCCATGTCCAGTAACCACAACAGACAGCAAATATGCAGGGCATGTCAGGCATGCACACACCTCAGACCATGCACTGTCATGCTGCCACAACACATGTCACGTTCGGCACCCATGGCTCACAGCATGTACCCCAAAAGCATATACCCTCCCAAATGCGAATCTGGGGCATGGCCCCCATGTTGCCATATGCGTTCCTAAGCGTTCCATTTGAACCCCAAAAGCATATTCCCTCCCAAATGCGAATCTGGGGCATGGCCCCCATGTTGCCATATGCGTTCCTAAGCGTTCCATTTGAACCCCAAAAGCATATTCCCTCCCAAATGCGAATCTGGGGCATGGCCCCCATGTTGCCATATGCGTTCCTAAGCGTTCCATTTGAACCCCAAAAGCATATTCCATCCCAAATGCGAATCTGGGGCATGGCCCCCATGTTGCCATATGCGTTCCTAAGCGTTCCATTTGAACTCCAAAAGCAAAGTACAAACCAGACCCAGGATGGGCCAGGAGCCCGCATACACCAGAGTCACAATGAGTAGGGGCAAAGCAACACACCCATCGGCATGGCCAATCCGTCCCATGCCACATGTGCACAGCACACAGTCCCATTGCCTAGCACACACACCTACAGATGCCACAGCCACACACTCGCCTCCGGGAAACCCATGTACGAGATTGCACGAACTGCCAATGTCAGACGACTAATACATACTTCGCCAGGTGCAACACAATAACAAATCTCATTCTCTCCACAGGTGACGAACTGCTGGACGCTGGGGATGGAGACAGCAGCCAGCACAGCCAGCCTACAAGCCCCCAACGAGGACACACGGATCTGGAGGATCTGTCCACCTCTTCGGACACGGACCACCAAGCTGGCCCATCTGGCGTGGCAGGGCCCAGCCGCTCCCCAGGACCCCTCCTACCCACCAACCCATCATCCAGGGATGCTGAACAGTCCCAGTCCCCTGCTGCCACTGTCGTTGCGGCCACACCCACGGTCATTGCGGCCACTACCACTGCCGCAACCGCCACCATAGCCGCACCGACCACCACCGCCTCCACCACCACCACGTCTTCGCTGGCACCAGCCCCAGCGCAGGTGGTGGCCCGGCCGACTGGATCCACCCTGGGAGCCACAGCGAGGACCGTGGTGAGCAATGTGGCTAGTGGGCAGGCCGGTGGCAGCAGGACTGGTAGGAGGAGCAGGGTCAGGGAAACGCCAGCCTCCCCTGGGAGCCATGCCCTGCCTCAAATGGCCAGAGTCCTTGGGGCCTATGAAGAGGCCCAAGGACAATGGGCCAGGTCTGCTACTGACACGCGGGAGGTGCTGGGGGTGCTGAGGTCCATGGACGCCCATATGGGCCAATTCGTGTCCCGTATGGACCAACTCGTGGACCTCATGGGCCAGCTGGTGGTGGCGGTGGGGTCACAGGCAAGGCCAGCAACACCACCTCCGCCACCACCTGCTAGGGCGCAGGCTCGGGCAGCAGTGTCCACTTCCCCTGCGTCCACAGCCAGTGAGCACACCTCACCCACCACCAGCAGGTCGCCACCACACACCCCCCTCCCAAACGTGGAAGGGGCCGTCCGAAGAGGAAACAGATCTCCCGGGAGGACTTCGCACGCTCCAGTCGCAAGTGAGGCAGCCAGCCAGCCTTCCGCCAGCCTTCCTTGACCAGCCACTGCATTGACTTGCTCTACGATCCCACTCCACACAGCCATCTGGATGGCATGTGTGTGTTGGACTATGGACATAGAACCAGTGGGTACACCCTGATCATCACGCAGCCATGACCGACAGCTCATTGTCACTGCACGCACCACTTTTGTCATCACCTTACACACAATCACATGTCACAGTTTGTAATAAATGCACCTTTTTCACTAACTGCTGTTTGTGCCCTGTGTCTTTATTGTACGGAATACAACGGCCACCTTGGGCGGAAAGGCACCTGATGCGTGGCATGGAAATGGAATCCGGAGGGCCTGTAGGGACCTAGGGGTGGGAGACAGAACAGGAGCACATTCAATGAGTGTGTCACACACCCATCACACAGTACATGTCAACAACTACAAGCAATGTACACACATCGCACAGAGCAATAGGGCACAATGCCACAGTCACCAACAGTGGCATACTACCCTGGCCATGGAGCGTTGACACACTGCACGCAGTGAACATACGGCCACCCTGACACAGCACACACACACCTGCATAGATACAGACACATCATCCGTCGTACATGGACACTCACCGTCAAGTGAAGTAGCGGGCGATGAGCTGCTGGCGCACATTCCCAGCTTCCTCCTCTCCGCTGTCCACCTCACTCGAGCTGTCCTGGTCTGCGGGCTGGGGCCCTGGTTGATCTCCGTCATCCACAATGAGGGGGATCTGCGTCCGAATGGCCAGATTGTGCAGCATGCAGCACGCCACCACTATCTGGCACACCTTCTGTGGGGAGTACGCCAGTGCACCCCGGTGCGGTCCAGGCACCTGAACCTGGACTTGAGGAGGCCAAAGGTACGCTCGACCACACGTCTGGTCCTCCCATGTGCCTCATTGTATCGATCGTCTGCTGGGGTGCGAGGATTCCTCAATGGACTGAGCAGCCATGCCCCATTCGGATACGCAGAGTCACCTGGGTGTGAGGGACACAGAGAACCGTTGCTATTCCAACTGGACAGGGGACAGCATCGCACAACCAGCACGCTACACCACTCCACATACTCACCGACAATACAGCCACGATCCTGTTGCAGATTGGCCATCAGTCGTGGCAAGATGCTGTTGCGCATTATGTGTGCGTCATGGGCCGAGCCTGGAAACTTTGCACACACGTGGGTGATCACCATGTCCGCAAGGCACACCACTTGCACATTCAGGGAGTGCGTGTGCTTCCTGTTGCGGTACAGGTGCTCAGTGGCCTGTGGTGGAACAAGGCCAACATGAGTGCAGTCAATGGCTCCCACGACGTGTGGGATTCTGCCAAGGGCACAGAATGCACCCTTCACTGCCGCCAATTCACGAGCCCTGGGGAATCTGATGTACCTGTTCCGGTACAGCATCATGGCTGCCAGTACATCCCTCAGCACCTTGCTGAACATGGGCTGGGACATCCCTCCTCCACTGCCCACTGTGTGCTGGAATGACCCAGTGGCGAAGAAATGCATGGCGGCCATCACCTTAGCCGTGGGGGTGACAGCAGTCGGATACACCCTGCGGGGACGGAGATGGGGCTCTAACATGGCACACAGTCGATGCAGAGTTGGCCTGTCCAGCCGAAACTTCCTGATTACCTCTGTATCGTCCATGTCCGCCAGCAATTGGTATGGGCGGTCAATGTTCGGTCTCCGCCTGGGTTAAATGGCAGAGGACACATGTCAAAGCAACACGGCACATAGCAATTTCGCATACACATCACTGACATGACTGAGCAAGCACATGAGCCACAGCCCAGCTGTCAAGCTGGGACGGCACGGCCACAATACACTTACACAGGTCTCCCAACAATGGCAATGGCAAGTGAGACATACCACTGCCATGTGCATGCACATGGGGATCTCGGCCCTAATGACTTGCGGGGCGTGCTGATGGGGACTGACTGCATATTCGTCAGCGGCAACGCCACGGCAACATGAGTGTCTGCTGAGCATGGAACTGCTTCCGAGGCTGGATGAGTATGGCACACGACGACGACGATGTGGGCACGGGCTGAGCGGCCAATACAAGTGGGACCTGTGGCACGAGGGGATATGAGACAGTAGTAGGTGTCAGCACTGCACCCTATGTACAGCACTGTACGGATCACAGCTCCCGAAACATTGACTGGTGTCCACATTGACAGCCCCATGCCAAGACGGCTGTGTGCTTGCAGTCACACGTCACAGGTGAGAGGTTACATTGCACGTGCCAGGTGGCAGTCGTACATAGTGGGAGCTGGCATGTGTGTGCATGTGTCTCCTGTTCAGGATCCACCAGATGGGCGCTGACTCTGTACTGACCATTGGACACAGCATGTTCCGTGGAAGGCTTGTGTGTGTGGGATGGTGGCACTGGATGTGCCTCCGTTGGGTGGGGGCCATGCACAGGGCGGGTACGTCGATGATTGCGCATTGTTGGTCACGGTGGGTGCACCAGCTAAGATGTGTTGCCCTGTGTTCAATTCCTATGTCCGCATGATGATGGACTGTGGATGTGGGCAGACTACACATTGGTCGATGTGCTGTCTATATGCATGTGCCTTCACACCAGGCACAGCTGCCCCTGCACATGTGACCCCTGCTGGACTCGCTGCTGGGTCTGTGGAGCTGATGCACCTTCTGCGCGTGGGGCGGACAGCTCTCCTCACTTCCCTCATTGCGCATGTCATGTCTTTGCCGCAGGTGACATGGATCATGGAGGGCCCACATGTACGCGTGGGTAGGCTACACATGATTGTTCACTGGTCGCCACCCCCAGTCAGTGTTTCGAATGGGAAGGTTGTCGTGCTGGTGGTATGTTCGATGTGGCGGATGGGCGGGCCTAGGTGCGGGCTTACATTCCGGACATGGGGGAGTAGTTGGATTGGCGACTAGTTGCAGTACACACGGGACACGTCTCTTCCTTTCCACATCTGGGTCATCCCTTGTACTAACTGACAGTGATACAGTCATCTTCGCCCCAGCCCTCATGTCCTCCCCTCGCCCCCAATATGCATGCTCACCTGCGAGGCTAGCGCTTGCACAGGCAGCCCCAAGCTCGCACCAGAGAGGGCAAGGAGTGTATGTGTGGGTCCAGTTGCACGAGTGGGCTGTCTCAGGGTATGATGTGTGGCGGGACGCCGTCCACCTGCGTGGTGCCCCAAATGGAGACCCGGCCTGCATGGACTATGCATCACAGTCTTCGCCTTCCGGATCCGCCACCTGCGACACCCAGTGGCTGTGGCTGCCCTTGCGGCCATGCCGCGTCCGTCTGTGGCTGATGGCCCACACATTCACTCTTTGGCCTCTCTGGGGAGGGCTCAGGGGTGGTGGCGCACGCGCTTGCACTTAGTCGCAATGGCATGTGGCGTGGTTGGTATGATGGGCAATGGATGGGATGGTGCGAGCCACCTCCCGTGACGTCAGTGCTGCTCGTGCTGTGGTGCGTCCCCCTACACTTCCATTTGACTTTTGCCATGCTGGACGTTGAGGTTCTATTGCCTGCGTGATATGACCAGGAGGAGCGCGAGGAGACCTCTCACACACCATGCTCCACTGCCATCCCGTGCCCTGTATCGCCTGTGCGGATTGACTATGTTGGGGTTACACCTGGTCGACTGGGGCTGTGTGTGCCTTGTCAAGGGGCATGGCGGGCGCACAACAGGATCCAGCTTGTCTACAGAGGGTGGGCTGAGGTGCGCCTGGTACCGCTTTGTACGTGTGCCCGGCTGCTGTGCACACACGTGTTCACTCCCCCGACAGGTGTCCTCTCACAATGCCCAGGGAAGCGGTGGTGTACTGTTCATGAGCCCTCCCAACACGGCGTGCTCCAACTTGGCATGTGCGCATCTACCCGTCGCACCCACCCACCTGAGCACTGCGTCCATACGACTTCACACGACACATGTGTGTCTTCCACAGTAGTGCTACTCATTTGCGTTGACATCCAATACCAGTGGACTACATGGTCATGTCACGACTGCCATGTACTTCACATACTCTCATCCTCTCTCATTCGTACTTGTGAAATGAGTCAGCGGAGACAGTTCTGGTTTCAAACATTATATTGAGTCTTCTGTCCTCTGTGATGCAGTATAGTGGACACTACTGGCAGCGGAATACATGTTGAGGATATACTGAGCATGATTACAAATGGGATAGGGTGTGGGGTTACATCTGCTTGGCCAAGGCTGTGCTAATGTACATTTACGTATAGCTGCGGAGCTGCGGACTTTGACACAGACGGTATACATGTAGCCTACCAGACCGCTCGGCATCATGGGCACAGTCCATCTCAGTTCCATGTGACAGGTTTGCTGCGGTTGTTCCTCATGCACGCGTGCATGTGAGATGACATCAGGGCATGTGCTTGCGTGCATGCAGCGGCGTGCCACTTGTTGTTGCACTGTGGTGGTTACTGGACATGTCACAGTCACTGGGGTCGTGTTGTTGTTGTATGCACTTGTCGTCCATGCAAAGGTCCTGGTATGGGATTCCCGGGGCGGGGGTGGGAGGGGTGCAGCACCCACAGACTCCAGGCGACCTATTCATGTCCACTGAGCGGTGTGTGTGTCCATGGGCGCTGGATCCATGTTGTGTCCTGGTTGTTCGTGCAGTTCCGTCCATGTGGGTGCGATGCACAGAGCCCATGCCACTGCCTCCCACGATGCATGCGGTGTTTCTGGATGTGATGGGGAACAGTGTGCATGTCCCGGTCATATCCGATGTCATGGCGATGTCGTTGATGGTGTGGTTACAGTTGCCGGTCGTTTGGTATGGCTGTTGTGGTGGTGACTGGCCAGTCCGTGCGGAAGCTGAGCATGGGTGCGGGGTTGGACTTCATAGGTCACTCGGGGAACCTGCGTTGTGGTCCGACGTATTTACAGGTTGACAGGTATGCGATGCCGTCCAGCAGGGCTTCCATGTCATTGGTGGTGTACATGTTTGCCAGCCAATGAAGCGGATGGTGGCTGTCAAGGTGTTGTTCGTAGGTTGTCCCTTGGAGGACCATGATGGGGCATGCTGGGTGACATTCGATGTAGCTGTTCTCGATGATCCGTCGTGTGGAGGCACAGTGGTTCCATTTCAGTGCGCGTGCGATGTTGGCCACATACGCCATGCCCCCATAGGCAGAGCAGGCCCTGTCGTGTGCGTCCAGAGGGAGGAGTAGTGGTAGCAGGTCCGCCTTCAGACATGCCGGGTTGGAGAGGCATATCTCGACGGGATGCTGGTAGGGACACCTCCGACAGTAGAAGACGGGCATGACGCAGCTGAACAATGTGATGCGGTAAGTCAGTCGGTAACTTACGTTCAGCAGGGACAGGAGATCGCATCCCAATGTATGTATCGTGCTGGTTTGGTACAGCTTGAGCTCTTCGGCGTAGTTGGGTAGGTGTGTTGCGGTTGCCATTTCGCAGCGGTTCGTAGAGGTGGCGTGCTCCGGCTGTGTGTGCAGTCTGCAATGTGCACGCTCCGGGGTTGCTGTGAGCTCTGTGTAGTCGTGGGGAGACAGGACTTGTGTTCTGTTGGCTTGTTTGGAGGACACGGGCCCTCTTCCCACATGCTTCTCAGACAGTTCAAGGTCGGTGCTGTGTGACTCCTTCCAATTAACTTGCATGTGGCCGACATGGGGAGTGTTTTCTTCTTTCCTCCCCGTCCGTTGTGTGCTTCTGTGATATGCGCTATCTGCCGTGTGGTCGGTCTCCTCGGCATGCCTGTGTTGGTCTATTCTTGGACAATGGCTGTATTCACCGGCTTCTGTCGTAGGGCTGTGGTTTCGGTGTTGGAATGGAAGGTCATTCAGTGCTGTCTGCTCTCCCTTGTGTGGGCGGCAGGCTGCCTTTCCGCTCTGCGTTGGGCCTTGTGTGTGGATGTAATTCTTGGGCCACCTGTTGTCGGTCCCCGGGCTCTTTGGTGTTCCGTTTCATGTGTCTTGTTCATATGTGCAGGGTGGTATGGGTTTTTCAGTGTGGTACTGGCGTTCCTCTTCCCGAAGGAGCCCTGCTTCTCCTAGTTGGTGTTGCCGCCGCTGTGTGCTTCGCCATGTTTGTTACACTGGGGTGTGTCCTGCTGTTGCGTGACTTAACTGACATGTGTGCGTCGGTTGTGTGGCGTTGGGTGTTGTCCGTGAATTGGGCGTTGGGGACATGTCTGTGGCCGGCCTGTCACGTGTCATGTGCGTTCGGGGTGGGGCTGGTGTGTGTGCTGCTTGGTTGTGTCCCTGTGTCTGTGTGCGACGCATGCATGGTGCTGCGGTTGGCCTCTGCGTTGTGCGCATGTGTGGCGGCGTCATCAGCGCTTTGGGGCCGTGACGGGGTGGTTGGTTCCTAGTCCCAGGTGGTGTGTACACATGTGTTCCGCGATGTTAGGATTTGGCCTGTGTGTCATATGTGGATGCAATGGTGGATGTGTAGTGTGCACGCGCTGGTGGGGGGTTGTCCGCTTTTTCCGCCCTTGCACTGTGTGCGCTGTTTGCGTGCACTTGTTGTGTGTGTGCCTACCTGCGTCTCCGCGGTACGTTGCGTCCTTGGTGGTGCATCAGCAGAAGCATGGGAAGGGCCTGCAGTGCTGGATTCATGCCCGGGGTGCCGCTTCTTCGTTGTCCGTGCTCTGCGTCCGTGTTTCCGCCTCTCTTTCACGTGCGGTGTCTCTTTGCCGTGGGAGCCGTTTGTTTGCGGCATCGTAATTTATGCGCCGGGCGGGACGTGTTTCGTCGGACGGTGTGTGTCAGTTGTGCTGCGCCGCTACGTGTGCGGGCGCACTTTGATGGCGGACGGTGTTGCTGGCTTGCAGGCGGTGTTTGGCCTGCTTTTCGCATCGTAATTGGGCGGGCGTGTGGACTGCTGCGTGCCGGCGGTAACTGGTGGTTTTTGCATCCGCCAGCACGGCGGTAGTGCTTCCGCCCGCCATCGTAATGGGCCCCTAAATGTATTAAACACAATTTATAGATTTGATAATTTATTTATAATAACAAATTATCATTTATAATTTAAAAACATAATTTCGCAAAAATTATAATTTCTAATTTTAAATTATACATTTCTAATTTCAAATTAAATTTTTTCTAAATTTAAAATATTAGTATTAAAATTGTGACACAACATTTTTAAATTACTACCCACCCTTATCCCCTATAAACCCAACATCCCGCTCTTAAAATATATACAAATGTAATAAATTTAAAATAAAATTTTTAAATTACTACCCACCCTTATCCCCTATAAACCCAACATCCTGCTCCTAAAATTAGTATAAAAATTTGAAATTATTTTTTTTTTCACATTTATTATTTCCATACAAACATAAATTTGAAAAAATAACATAAAATAACTATTAAAACACTAAATAAAAAGTTACATCATAAACATAAAATCGATATTATTTACATCGATATTATTTACTTCTATATTTTTAACATCGATATTTAACACTCTCGATATTTTTACACAACTAACAAATCGATATTTCAAACATCGATATTACTTACATCGATATTTAACATTAACGATATTCTTACCTCGATATTTATGTATGTCGATATTTTCCCGTCGATATTCTTGCTCTGCACCCCTATCATTTATGACAAACCAGGGAGCACGTTAGCATTATATTTTGTTCATCATGCAACAATGGGATGAACACAAATAAAATTGATTGTGAAAAAAACATACACTGCAGTACTTGTTCAGCTGTTAGTTGAACTGTAACTGGCAAAAATAATCCTAATATCTAACTACATTTGTTTACCTAAATCATTAGATTTCTTTATAAGTCATCAACCATGCTAGGCCACAAAGTGCTGTATCTACTTTAGCTAGTATGTAGTATATGTACTCCTTATTCCCAAATGTTCACTTCTTAACTTACAATTCAAATTTGAGCCTTAGTATAAGAATGTAAACAGTTCATTATGCTTTTCAGCAATCTGTGTAAAAGGTGAACTTAGGGGCTCATTGCGATGGCGGGTGGACTTTGTCCGCCCGCCACCGTAACGGTAAACGGGACCGTCCGCAAGAGGTGCGGCGGTCCCGCTGTGCCTATTAAGATGGCGGTTGCATCCTGTATATTTAACATTGTGGCGGGCGGTGCTGTATTCAGCACTCGCCACAATGTTAAAAGGGCATGTTGTGCATTTGCATGCACAACGTGACAGGCACCGCGCGGTGCCTGCCACCTTGTGCATGCAAATTTCGGGGGGTACCATGGTTACCCCCCAAGTGCAGCCACCCACCCCCCCAACCACCTGGGGGCCCACAACAGGCCCCCAAAGGCATTCTCCGCATGCCTCTCCATGGCGGAGTCTCCGCCATGGAAAGGCATGAGACCGCCATCCGCCCTCCGCCCTTTTCCGCCCGGTAGGCAATCGGGCGGATTGCCTACTGGTGGAAAACTGGTGGACGGTCTTTCCGTCCGCCTGGGTCCCCACTGCCATCGTAATATGGCGGGGGGAAATGTTAGGCAGGCGGTGAAAAATAGCGGGCGGATCGCCACCGCCGTACGGGCAGTGGCGATCCGCCCACTATTGTAATGACCCCCTTAGTGTCATCACCTTCAGTATATTTTGTATTGTGTCTTAATTATATATATATTGACCAGAAAATGTGTGTTCTCCATGGTGGAAAATTATTGCAGGACTAGTAAAAGTGTGTCCAAATTTGGAATTTGAGTAGCAGTGAAATCAGTAATTGCGGTTTTAATCTTTTTATTATCTGGAGCACCTCTTTGTATCAGTACAAATAAATACTTATTCAGCTCAATTAATGCAACTGTTGACAGAAGTTGACATTCACAGTGTGTATAAAAGTTAGAGTGCACATTTGATATAGCAATTTCTTAAATGATATTGATTTACAATCAGGAATAGGAAGATATAGATATCATTCAAATTCCATGCCTGTTGAGAAAGCATTTAAACATTTGACACATTTATGTTCCTAATAGAAGCTTATAACAAAATGTCTCATTTGCTAGTATTTCAAGAATCAACCAATCAATCAATCAGCCGTTTGTTGAGCGCTACTACTCACCCATAAGGGTCTCAAGGCACTGGGGGTGGGGGGAGGGTGCAGGTTCCAGTCCATCAAGGAGGGGGTCTGTCGAAGAGCCAGGTTTTGAGATTTCTTGCGAAGATGGGGAGCGAATAGCCCTTCATAGTATTTCAAGAATAGCCATACAAAATGCCTGGGGATCCTGTTGCCCCTATGGTGAGAAACAAACAGTTTCTCTACAAACATTGACTTTATCTTGGACACCACTTGTAGAATGGCACAATTGTTTGTTGCACTAAAGTCCAGAATACAAATTATTTACAATCTTGCCAAAAGGCTTATCTGTTTTCCTAAAGTAAGTATTTTTACTCAAGGTAAATATAATAGCATTACTACAGCAGTTATTCCAATTGCTGTTGCCAAACTGAAAGCCTCAAATTTTAAGGTTATTTTCCTTCTTCTCTTTTTTACACAGCTGTTCATTTTCCAAAGCCTCATCAGTTTTGAAGCTTTCTTTTCATATATATTTTAGGTTTACACACTACTGGATATTCACAAAGTGAAGTAGTATATATCTGCCGTAAACGGTTATATTCACATACAAAACAAGTGCCTGCATTTATTTTGGTGTCATTCATATCTATAATATATAGACCTTGTAATATTTTCACATGGGATAAAGCAACATATGCCATACCCACTTTAAAAACAGTGAGCCAATGTTAATTAATGCATAATCCAAACTTAAACCTTGAGATTTATGTATTGTAACACAATAAGCTAAATATAAAGGAAATAGTTTTTTCAAGTATTAAAGTGTTCATTAATAAAAATGTTGCTGTTATTATTGCAATGTTGTTGGAATACTTTATTGTTTGATTAATAAAAATCATTACAATGGTGAACATGCATCACTAAAAAAACGTATGTCAAATAATTGCTAAAATATTTACACGCAGAACAGAAGACAGGCGTTATCTTAGTCCTGGGTTTTTGCTTACATTGTTTCCTCTTAGTTTTTTAGAATCCACCCAAATGCGTCCATTTCGTGCATTTGTACCGTCACATCAAAAATAGGAAAATGTAAAGTTCATCAATAAATAATTATAAAACCTGGAAGTCTATATTTGTTCATAATAGTAAAATATTAACTTCATCTAGACAATAAGGGGCCGATTCCGGCCGGAAATCTCTCCGACCGAGCCGGACCCGGAGAGAATTACGACCGAATCGGACCCTAGTAGTCCGACCGGATGAGTACGATGCATTCGCATGCTATCGGACTCGAGTCGGTCGGACTCCCATTGAAGTCAATGGGAGCCGGTCGTACAACGCGTACGCGGGCTCCCATTGACTCAATGGGTGCGAGGCGGACAAGGGCGCCCCCTACAGCATGTATGCATCCATGCGCATCGCGGCGTACATGCACAGGTAGGGGGGACCCATGTGCGACTCGCGCGCCTACGCGTACAGGGGGGTCCGACGCGGACCCCCAAAGTCCGGCTCCGACAGCTTTTTCGAGCCGGACGGCGCGAGTCTGTCGGACTGCTCGCGGCGCGCATCGTACTTACCCGGCCAGGAAACGTCTCCATAGCGCGGTGCGAGTCGTGTCCATGCAAGTCGGTCGGAGCGTGTTGAAGCCGCGTTCGAGTCGGTCGGCGATTTCGCGGGTGCTTGCATCGTACTCGCTCGGCCGGACCCGCGTACGATTCGGTCGGGAAACAGGGCTCCGAATCGGATCCGGTGAGTCCGAATCCGATTCGGAGCACTACCAGCCAAGATCGGAATCGGCCCCTAAGACTTTTTAAGAAACGATTAAGAAACAGTTAAGAGCCGTGGTTGTCCGTTCTGATTTGGCGTCTGCTAAGGCCACAGGACAAGACATTAGTTCATGAGGAGTTGATGACTAATACCACTAATAGTGCAATTCCGTTTATAAGGTAAAAGTTCCAGGGACACACAAGAAAGCAAAATAGTCCATGTGCAAAAGGCCGTAATCAACTGCTGTTGAGTAGTACGGAGGAGTGAGTAAATCAACAAAACAACATTGGACTTAATCCTCCCTATTATGATTAACAGTTGTTGGCTTGCTGGCTCTCACTATTTATAAATCTTTTTACTGTTCTTGTGACGAACTTGGTGAACCGGATGTTAAGCAGTGGGTTATCTGGGTTCATTGATGCAAGGATAGCTTTTCTACATGTGCAGATGCCAAGTTTGTTCCATTCGCTCTTCAGCAAGATCTTTCGATCGTCAAGGAGTGCAGGACAAAGACATACCACATGCTCGATTGTTTCCTTGGTACTCCCACACCCCCTGCACATTATGTTGGTATTTGTGCGGCACCAACTTGGCAAGTGATACAGGAATGGCCATTCACCCATTCTGAGGGCCAAAAATCTTTTTTTCCACAACACTGAATAGGTACATGACAAATGGGGTGCCACGGTCCCTGGCTTAAACCCTGATACGATTGTCCAGGCGTGCTTACGTTGTGCCAGTTGGGCTCTATCCGAGTGGAAAGACCAGAGGCGGACGTTTCTTTTGATGTGGATTTTAAGTGCCTGCTGCGATGGATTGGAGCTCCAGATTTCTTCTGCGTCCAGGAGTTTTAGAGAGTCTTGTAAATAACACCGGTATGACCTACCAAACTGACCGGCTGAGATTTCCTGCCACAAAAGGCCCTCCAGGCTTCCTTCTCTCGAGGTACGCAACTTGTTGCACAGCCTGATGAATGCTCCAGCCCCTACCGCTTGGTGATCTTGGAGACCAAAGTCAAGACGTATTTGAGCGGGGGATGAACTTTTTGGAAGGCTCAGCACTTGTTTGAAGATTCTTGTTATTGTTTTGTTCACGTGGCTGTTGTCTTTCCCTTGCATGATCTCCTGGCTATAGGTGAGGAAGTTGATGATTTTTGCCTTCATGGTACTTATAAGTGGGGTCAGGCTTGGACCGGACAGTTGCCTTGCGAGGGTCTTAAATGCCACCTGGATTGTCAAAGCTTTGGCTTCTACCTCGTCTCTATGTTTGGCGAATGAGCCCCTTCTATCCATGTGGACCCCCAGATACTTATATGAAACGGCCCTATCAATGCTTTTACCATTGTATTTCCAACCGCTACCTTGGTATTTCCTTAGCCCAAAGGTAATTGCCCTTGTCTTTGTTAAATTCAGTTCCAGTTCGTTCGACAACCGATCGAGTAGTCTCTGCAAGCCGACCCTGGTGTGGCTGAGCTGGACAAGGTCATCCGCGTACAGTAAATTACTAACTCTTACCCCGGCAATTTTTGGAGGATGAGAGTTGACTTCGAGTGACTCCGACAGATCGGAAATGAAGAGATTGAAAAGAAGGGGTGCCAGCACACAACCTTGTTTCACTCCGTGAGATGTTTGTATTTTCCTTGAGATATACGATCCGATCCGTCCCCAAGTTTTATGCGGATCCATGTGTTAGTGTGTAGCACAATTATGGCTTGTAGAAGCACTGGTGGAATCCCCCATTTTCGCAGTTTGAGCCATAATCAGCTTCGGGGTACGCGGTCAAAAGCGGCCTTAAAGTCAACGAAACAACCATGCATTAACATTCCTGAGGCTGCCACTTTGTCCAACAGGACAGATATTGCACAAATCCTGTCTGGTTAAAGGGTATAAGATGGTTTTTTGTATCCCAAGACGCCAGATCTTGAAGGAGAAGTTTGGCATAGTATTTCGATTCCACATCCAATAGAGTAATCATCCTGTAGTTTTTCGGGTCTGATCTCTTGCCACCTTTGTAAATTGGGTGTATAATGGCACCATGCCAAGATTCCGGTATTACCTGGTTGGTCCAGCAATAAGAAAAAGGGGTGCCAGTTGATTGGCCCAGAATTCTGTGTCCTGTTTATACAGAGACTGGGGTAGACCATTTGGCCCAGGAGCTCCATCTGAGCGACCCTCAGTTATAATTCGTGCTGTTCTTTCCGTAAGAATTTCTAATGTTGTGGGTGCCCATTGGGCCGGTTCTTCATGCTGGAGCGGCGATTTGGTATCAATTGCCGATGGCATCCTTATGTTTGATTCAGCAGGTTTCTCGGGTGCCCCAACATATGTTGTACCTAGCAGTTGGCATAAATTGAGTTGTGGGGCCATAGCTGGAGGTTTGGCCAGTGGACCATCTTCCTTTTCTGGTTCTTCAAAATGGGTTGTTAGATAGAATGCCCATTCGGCTTCAGAGATGTTAGCGCTACTTTGTCCTCCTAGTTTATGTGTTTTGGAATTAGCAAGCGACCAGAAAGATTTTGGGTTGTGATTTTTACTTGCGTGTATCAATTTTAACCAGAACTGCTTGGAACGCTTGTTTTTCTCAAGAAATATTGCTTGTCGAAGTGCTTTTTGAGCTTGCTAGATTGCAATGTGTTTGTGGTCCTTAATATTGCCAAATCTAATAGTAATAAATTCAATGTCTTCATAACTTTTGTGTTCTGTAAATGTAACTATATATCACATTGCTCCATTCACAAGTTCTTGTTCTGCATCCAAATTGCATCGCAAAATAACACAACAGTTTTTGCACATGAATAAGTCTTTTTCTAATCTGACTGTTCGTGACACAGATTTTATTGTTTAATAATGTATTAGATTGGAGGTCGCGCGCACCGCGACTCAAGATGGCCGCCTGACGTCGGGGCTCCGCGGCTCGCCGGAATTAAACAACAATTAGGAGCGGATGCAGAGCTCCTTACATGCTCACAATGCCATATTCTCAAACCGGAATATAGGCGCTTCTGGATACAGCGTCTGGTTTATTTGAATTCAGGACACAAGTGGGGAAATTATGCAGTGAACTTTCTTTCTCAGGTAACGGCCGCCATTTTGTATGTTGCCTGCTGATTTCCTCTCACTCTTCACCTCACGCATACTTCAGTGAGTCCTGCTTTGCTACAAATGGCTACAAATGGCTCATTTTTGGCGTTCACCATTCCACCTTGCTACTTTTAAGATGGAAATAATTATTTTCAATACTGACTGGTAATACAGGAGCACCTCTTACCCATTTTTACCCTTTCTACTACATATCTCCTGTGTATTCCTGCATATTCCTACGTCCTTGATTTTCTACACTATCAGGAGCAGCGGCTTACGCCCACTATGTCTTTCTTTTGATTGCGAGGCCTGCCTGAGGGAATTTCTTGCTTGGAGTGAGCTGGGTATTGCAGACGACTTCCTTTGACTTGACTTCCAGTAGACCTCTTGTGGCGCACTTTCCTGCCTTCATGGTTGGTAGTTGGTCCCTCCTGCTGGTATCCTGCACCTTTTCACGTTGCGGAGGAGTATTTATACTGGTGCTTAAGTGTACTTTACTATGGTCAGCATCTCATGGATAGGAGCAAACGTGCACCACGTCACACTAAAAATTTGAAAGGGATTACTGTTAATTCTCCTGGAACAGGCTGCACTGTTTTTAACAGATTCTCCTGCTTATCTGAGGATTCGTCATGCAGTGATTGCTCTTCCACTGCAGAATCATCCGTAACAATGGCCTCCAAAGTACCGCTACCTTCTACCTCCGGCAAAAGGCTTAAGCAGGACCCTCCTTCTCCCCCTAAGTCAACCTCGCCGGTTTCTTTGGACATGGTGCTTGAGGAGATTCGTGCTATCCGACCGTTTGTGGAAGAAACTAATGCCCGTCTTTAATCAATGGACTCTAAGTGGGCTTCTATGGACTCCCGGGTGGCTGTGATGGAACAACAACTTACCCTCATACAAGATGCACCTTCAAAGATTTCCTCTTTGGAAAAGGAGGTCTCGCAACTTCGGAAGGCCACTGAAGATTTGGAAAATAGAAACCGTCGTAACAATCTTCGCGTATATGGTCTTCCTGAGGGTCTTGAAGGTGATGACCCTGTCGCTTTCTTCACGTCTTTTCTCCCGCAGCTTCTGGGGCTCCCGTGTACGACCAAACTGAACCTACAACGCGCACATAGACTGGGTCCTCGTCTTTCCTCCTCATCTGCGCCAACCAAGCCTCGTGGAATGATCATTCTCTTTCTACAGTTTACTGACCTTCTGCTGGTTCTCAATGCCGCTAAAGCTAAAAAGGGTATCTCCTGGCAGGGCTCCAAGGTTTATATCTCTCAAGATCTCTCATCAGCTACAGCCAAGCGACGCAAAGAGTTTTTGGACCTTCGTCCACCTCTCCGTTCTTTGGGTGCTAGATATGGCCTGTTCCATCCCTGCATTTTCAAGGTCACTTTTCTGAACAGAACCTCCACCTTCGAAGATCCTGCTGACCTCAGAAGATTTATTCAAACGCATTCTCACACCTCAATGGAGACAACTCCTTCTTCTTCTGGATCGTGAATGCTGTGCTCCTGTTTTTGTATCTTTATATAATTGTTATGGTTAAAATTTTAACGTCATCTTGTTTATATCTGCTTTCTGTTTTGAGTTTTGTATGACTCATTTCCTTTACAGGTTCGTTGATGTTTAATTCGTTCCTAGGCATACTTCCGCTCCTGATCTTTTGTAGTTTTTGCTGTTTCTGGTATGTCGCGTTGCCCCCTCCTGTTGGGTGTGCTGTTTTTGTTGGCCGTTGCCGTCTCCTCCTTCTTTGTTCCCCGTAAGGTACATATTACAGTCGTCTTTTTGACATGTACTGTCTCTTCTTGTTTCTATTTTTTCTTCCCCTTCCTTTTCTTCCCTCTCCCATATGCTTACCTTCTCTTTTCCTGGATACTCTCCCCTTTCCTCGCATTGCTGGGTCCGCCCTTGCTAAACCCGTACCATCTTTCCCCCTTCTTTCCTACTATCTCTTACTCATTATCATTATTGATGCATATAAAGTTTTCTATGTAAGTTTGATAGTTTTACATTCAAGGTTATTACATGGAATGTGAAAGGTTTTATTAATCCGATTAAGAGACAGAGAATACTCTCACACCTGTCCTCATACAATCCAGATCTCGTTCTTTTACAAGAAACGCATCTTTCAGAATCTGAGGCGTTAAAACTAAAGAGAGGTTGGGTGGGTTTGGTTTTGGTATCCCCTCCTCTAACAAGAAAAACGGTGTAATTATTTTATGCCACAAGAGACTGAACTGCAAAGTTGTTTTGCAAGAAAATGATACTGAAGGCAGATGGGTGCTGGCTAAACTATTAATTAATAATATCTCTCTGACTATATTTAATGTTTATGGACCTACACACCCTGATTGTTCCTTTTGGCCCTTGATTACCCAGAAATGTATTCAATTTAAAGATGATTTTTTTATTTTAGGAGGAGATTGCAACCAGGTCGCTGACCCCTTTCTTGACCGCCAATCACAAACACGTTTTGTTCCCAATAAAACACACAAACACTTTCTTGATACCATTTCTCAGGCTCACTTGGTAGATGCATGGAGGCTTACTCATCCTGATTCTCTTGATTTTTCTTTTTTCTCTCCTCCTCATAATTCTCTTTCTCGTCTTGACTATCTTTTTCTATCTAATTCTCTTTCTCAAAATTTACTTTCTTCCTCTATTGAACCTATTGTTATTTCAGATCACGCTCTAATCGTGATGAATCTTGATTTACTTCCCTCTCACCCTAGCTCTTCCCGCTGGCGCTTTAATAACTCTCTTCTACTTGATCCTACTTTCTCCTCCTCTTTTACGGATTTTGCTGAGGAATTTTTGACTTAAATAGTGCACCTAATATTCCACCACACATATTATGGGACTCATTTAAAGCCACAGCACGAGGATTCATCATAGATTTTGTCTCCAGGAAGAAGACATTTTTTCTCCAACAACGTAAAGCTGCCCTGGCAAACATTAAATCATTAGAACATCAATTTTATACTTCATCAGCGGATTCTGCTTTGCCGGCTCTTATACGTGCCAAACTGGCCTTTAATAAATCCACAACTGATAATGCTTCCTCAATATTGCTGCGCAGTAGTGCTAGGTATTATGGAGGTCGTAATAAGATGGGTAAACTTTTAGCGAATTACCTGAAGTCCCGTAAAGAACGTACTCTGATTGATGTGGTCTATTCCTCAGATGGCTCTCCTGTTCACAAAAATGAGGACATTTTGAAGGAATTTACGCTTTTTTATAAAGATCTTTATACACCTGATTCATCTCCTTCTTCTTCCCTTATCCAGTCTTATTTGGACGCGCTTCCATCTCCGCCTATTGATCACCTTAATCTTTCTGATTTGGAGTTAGATCTATCCCTTAAGGAATTATCCCATGCTTTATCCACTTTAAAGAAAGGTAAATCTCCTGGTCCTGATGGTTTTTCAGTTGAATTTTATCTGCACTTTTCTAATCTATTACTTCCTAGACTTTTGCATCTTTTTCACTCTTTTCTTCTTTCTGATGGGTCATTGGGTACTTTTCAGGAGGCCACAATTTGTCTCTTACATAAGGAGGGACGGGACCCTAAATTTTGTAAAAATTACCGTCCAATTTCCTTACTTAATGTGGATTATAAACTATTTGCCAAATCACTTGCTTTACGTCTGGATCCCCTTATGCCTCATTTGGTGGGAAAAGAACAATGTGGCTTTGTTAAAGGCAGATTAACTTCAGATAACTCTCGTCTCCTCCTGAATGTTCTCAACAAAATTCCTTCTCTTTCCTCTTCCTTGGCGGCCATCTCTGTTGATGCTGAAAAAGCATTTGATAGGGTTGACTGGTCATTTCTACTTGCCGCTCTGAAATGGCATGGATTCAGTCCTAAGGTAATCTCGCTTATCTCTTTATTATATTCTGCTCCTAGAGCCTCCGTATTAGTTAATGGATGCATTTCTTCCTATTTCCCTCTTCGACGTGGTGTCCGTCAGGGCTGTCCTCTCTCCCCTCTTCTTTTTATTTTGGCTCTCGAACCTTTTTTATCCTCAATTCGCAATAATACTTCAATTTCTGGTTTTTCCTATGGCGATCATAATTTAAAACTTTCCGCATATGCCGATGATATTCTTCTTTTTATTTCCAATCCTCAGTCTTCTATTCCTTCTCTATTAGATGAATTCAATTCCTTTTCCCTCGTTTCTGGTTATAAAATCAATTCTGATAAAACAGAAATTTTACCCCTTACAAAATGTTGTCTTCCGCACTCCTTTTCTTCTACGGGGTTTGCTTGGTCCCCCACCAAAATTAAATATTTAGGCATGTGGTTCTCGAATTCCATCTCCTCCTCTGTTAAGTTAAATATGTCCGCGGTTATCTCTCGGATCGACAAATTACTTTCCTCTTGGAACCCTCTTTTCTTTCTTGGTGGGGTCGGTTGGACTCCATTAAGATGATGATAACCCCTATCTTGATAGATACCCTTTCCATGCTTCCAGTCCATATTCCTGTCTGTTATTTCAAAAAATTGAGTCTCTTCTATCTCGCTTCCTTTGGAGGGGGAAGAAGTCCAGGATCTCCCTATCCTCCCTTCGTAAGCCAAAACTTATTGGGGGAGTCAACTTCCCTGACTTTCGTATATATCACAAAGCTTTTTGCCTACGTCAGGCTGCAAGATGGCTCTTAGCTGATCAGTCTGCTTATACCCCTTTGTGGTATACTATTGAACGCACCCTTGTTTCCCCCTTCTCATTTAGCGAGGTTTTGGCCTTTTCTGTCAAGACCCCCTTTATCTCTTTTCCTCTATTTAAACATACTTGCTCCATTCTAAAACCCTTATTGCATACAAAATCCTCCTCTAGGGAAGCCTTTTTAGACTCTCCAATATGGTACAATTCTCTAATTACAATTAATGGTAGACCCATTTTTTGGAGGTCCTGGAGGCATAGGGGAATAGTCTGGGTTAAAGATCTATTTGACGGTTCTGTTCCATGTCCATTCCCTCATTTTCAACTCACTTTTCATTGTCCCCGTTCCTTTTTTCAGAGATTTTCCACTCTTATGATGATTATTCTTGAGTCCTTTTACTCTCTTCCTTCTATCCCCCCTCCTTTGGATCAGAACCCCTTACACAAAATTCTTCTTATCTCTCCTAAAGCTTCTCTTATTTATAAATGTTTTCTGTCTCCTAAACTTGATCGCCCTAAGACTAAGGTGGAACTCGCGTGGGAGTCTGACCTCACATGTGATTGGACTACTATTTTTTGGGATAAACTTTGGACCCGCTCCTCAAAATCTCTCGCTCTGCTTCCCTTACTCAATCTATGTTTTTTCTCTACCATAGACTTTATTTTACTCCTGTCTCTATTGCTCGTTTTTCTCACTCTAATGATACTAATTGTTGGTCCTGTGGGTCTTCTAATGCTGACCTCATACATCTTCTTTTTCTGTGCCCTTCTGTTTCTATCTTTTGGGGGAAAGTATGGTCCTATATTTCTCGCATGTTTAATGTTCTTATTCCTTATTCTTTTCCTCTCCTTTTTGCTGGCAGCCTATTTCAATCTTTAGACCTCCTCTTCTATGCATGGACTCTTTGACCTTATGATAGCCCTTGCTTTCCAACACATAACCCTTAATTGGAAAACATCCTCAAAACTTTCAATTCAACATTGGTGGAACAGTTTATGTCATTTTCATCGCTTAGATATTGCTTTTGCCTCCACATATAAACCATTGATAGATAGAGAACTTATTTGGACCCCACTCACTACCTATTTAGATAAGTTGGCATTGGCAGACAACTCCCGCTTGACTGCAGACAATTTTAAGCCTCCTTAAATATTTCAAATATCTCTGCCTCTTATCTCTAACTCAATATCTTGGTTATCTTTTACTTCCAGATGATGATTATTGATTATAGCTTGTATTTTTTAGATAAATATGCAATTCTATATTCCTTTTAATATTGTAAGAGATCCCTCCCCCTTTTTCTCCCTTTCCTTCCCTTTCCCTTCCCTTCATTTCCATTATAATTTTAAACAGCTTTCTACCTTGAATTGCCGTTAGCCATTTTTTATGTTATGTAATGGTTTGAAATTCTTTTCGGTCTTGCTGACCTTTGTTGTACTTCTACCATTTAAATAAAGCTTCTCAAACACACAAAAAAAAATAATGTATTAGATTATGTTTTTCCTATTGAACTGTTTGCTCCATGAGTTTCAAATAAAACTTTGCAAGGTAAATGAATAATTTCTTCATTTTCCATGGATAACATTCCCATAACATACATAACAAGTTGTTTAATGATTTGAGGACTTTATTTTTGTAGTATCTAGGAAATCCCCCAAACCTCCCTCTTCACAGTTGTGGTATAACGTGGAATGTAAAAATGCCAGACATACTGTATTTCTAGTCATTAATAATCACAAACGGGGAAATGGCAAATCTCCGATTAACATAGAGAGAATCCTGATTTCTTTAAAGACAATGGAGGCTAACATTATGCAATAACTTTTATTGCTGCCCCAGCATGCAGCCCTTTAAACCACATGTATTACATCATAAGTAAAACATTCCATAGAACTTTAGAAAAATAACATAGCAACAGTGTAACTAAGTATCATCCTCTTAAGGCTGCGATGAGAAAGTTAATTTCATCAGAATAATCTTGTAGTATTGGTGGTACTGCTTGATGAGAAAAGAAGCTTCATAGTGATGAATTGTCTGGAAAAAATTAGAAAAGAGTAAGAACAACTTATAATAAGAGGAAATTGAGTTATCAAGTAAAACTAAGGGGCCGATCACGATGGCGGGCCGCCCGCCATCGCAGCTGCAAAAGGGACCGCCCGCCATAGGTGCATCCCGTATATTTTACATTGTGGCGGCACTGTAAAATATACATGTCGTGCTTTTACATGCACAACGTGACAGGCACCGCGCGGTGCCTGCCACATTGTACATGCAAATGCAGGGGGGTACCATAGATACCCCCCATGTGCACCCCCCACCCACCCAACACCCTGGGGGCCCGCAACGGGCCCCCAACAGCAGGAACCGCCAGCCTTTCCATGGCAGCAATACAGCCATGGAAAGGCTGCTCTCAGCCTGCATCGTAATATGGATGGCGGTGTCTTCCAGACACCGCCACCATATTAAACACGTTTTCCGCCGGTCGACGAGTCGACCGGCGGAAAAGCGGCAGACGGTCTTTCCGTCCGCCGCGGACCCCCCAGCCATCATAATAATGGCGGGGGGTCTTTGCTGTTTGGATGGCGGGCGGATCGCCCCCGCCAGGCCGGCGGTGACCACCGCCGGCCCGGCGGGGGCGATCCGCCCACCATTGTAATCGCCCCTAAATTTTTTGCAAAGGCAACAAAATGTACCGCTAACATAGGTATAAACATATAATAAATATAAATTTAGCTTGAGAATTGTTTAACTCTTCACTTTACTCCACATGGGTGTGGAGGGTGGGATAATGTTAGCCTCCGTTGTCTTTAATGAAATCAAGATTCTCTCTGTATGTTAATTGGAGAATTGCCATTTCATTACAAGACCAGAGGCTACCATTATGCAAGTTTAAAGCTATTTAACGCCATACTGCTCACGTGCTCCACCGGTCTAAGGTAGAAATGTGCAAAGGTAGAAGCACTGGACCAGTCTGCCACTTTAAGTATATCTGAAAGCGTACCTCCAGCCGAAAACACTTCGCACCTCGTGAAGAGTATGCCCCAAATTGTGTTAAATCCACTCCAGCTTCTAACATAATTGTTCTTACCCATCTAGAGATAGTGGCTGTAGATATTGCTTTATATGGTTTCACAAAGGATATCAACAATTGATTCTCACCAACTGGTCTAACATCAGACGTACTACTTTCGTAGGCTTTCAGACAACTTACAACACAAAGTTTTTTACAGTCATTAATATAAGGGTAAACAATACTCTCAGACATTGTTTTGGTTCTTTTACAAATGTCAAAATGGACTCTGTCTGGGGAGTAATATCTGTTGCAGATTTCTAATGCTCTAACGTCAGATACTCTTCTGAAAGATATAAGGCAGAGAAGAGTAGCTAGTTTCATAGACAACTGTTTTTTTGAGAGGAAAGGGTTGTCAGGCCAGGACATAAATAAGTCAAAGATAAGATTGACGTTCCATAGGGACTTATATTTTGCCCTGGGAGGACGTCTAAGTCTTATCTCTTTCATTACTCTGTGGATCAAAGGATCGTTATCAACAGAGAACTCGTTTACCAGTGAGTGACCTGCCAAAATCCCTGATCTATAGCAGTTAACGGTTCAGTAGCATAAGCCTGATCTAAATAATTCTGCCAGGAAGTTGGCTATATTGATTATAGGAGCATCCACGGGATCCGAATCTCATTCCAGGCACCAACTAGACCATTTTTTCCATACACCAGTGTATCTTTTCCTTGTTCCTGGTGCCCATGACTCATCCAGTAGGCTTTTAGCCTCTCCTGAAAGGCCTGAGTATCTGCTTGATCGCCTGAAATCCTCCAAACAAGAAGGTTTGTATTTCGTTCTTGTAAGAGAGGATGTTGCTCCCCTTCCTGTCCTAGGAGAAGGTCTAAATTCTCTGGAATTAAACGTGGGATGTCTACTGCTAGTTCCAAGACCCCGGGAAACCATACCTGCATATCCCAAAAGGGAGTTGCCAATATTATGTTGTATTTCTCTCTCCTTATTTTAGGTAATACTCTCTGTATTAGAGCGAAAGGGGGAAATGCAAAGCAGTTCTTCATGTCCCAGGATTGAAGTAGGGCATCTACTCCCATGGCTTTGAGGTCTGGTCTCCAGCTGAAGTAGTGTTCCACCTGATAAGTTAATCTGCTGGCAAAAAGATCCACCAGAATGGGCCCCCAAAGGTTCTGAATTTTTTGGAAGATTTTCGGGTTCAGTTTCCAGTCGCTTGAGTCCCTTAGAAACCTTGAGTTCCAATCTGCTCTTATGTTCCGGTGACCAGGAATGAATTCTGCTTTCAGCAGAATTTTCTGTGTCCAGCAAAAATACCAAATTTCCTTGGCCATGTATGCTAGTGCTTTTGACCTTGTGCCCCCTAGCCGATTGATATAGGACACTGCTGTAAAGTTGTCTAGTCTCAAGAGTACAACACTGTTCTTATGGATGACTTGAAACTCATCAATGCGTTCAAGCCAGCCATCATCTCTAGACAATTT
The DNA here is from genome assembly GCA_963921515.1 of Calotriton arnoldi. Classification (NCBI taxonomy): domain Eukaryota; kingdom Metazoa; phylum Chordata; class Amphibia; order Caudata; family Salamandridae; genus Calotriton; species Calotriton arnoldi. Next base: position 493,659 of record CAWUFW010012774.1, on the reverse strand, counting down.
ATCTGTAGTAGACATTCCTCTTGTGACCATTTCCCTCCTGTCTCCGTAATGCCTAATCTCGCACCCCATTCTAAGTTGCTTGCATCTGATTCCACTATGTAATCTGGGACATCCCTGAAGATTGCCATCCCATTCCAACTGTCCAGATGATTCCACCACAACAGGAGGTCCTCTTGTTCTTCTTGAGACAAAGGAACCTTGTCTGAGTACCATAGTCCCTTCCTTAAACCCAAATATGTTAGTCTCTTCAGGGCCCTGTAGTGTAAAGGGCCTGAGGAAACAGTCTGGATAGTAGAGGACAGAGGGCCAACCACTCCTGCTAAGGATCTTAGAGTCAGAGTATCTTTTGATAGGACATAAGCTACTTCCTTCTTTATTTTGGCCAATTTTTTCAAGGGTAATTGTAATTGGCTCGTGATGGTATTTACCTGACACCCTAAGAACTCTAGATTCTGAGTTGGAGTTGATACAGACTTTTCTGTATTGACAATGAATCCTAGTCCTTCTACGAGGTCTATTGTCCACTTCATATATATTAACAATTGCTTTTCGTTCTGTGACATTATCAGCATATCGTCTAGATAAATTAGAATCCGAACACCCCTTTTTCTTAGAAAGGCTACTACAGGTCTTAGAATTTTGGTGAAGCACCAAGGAGGTGATGAGAGGCCAAAGGGAAGACAACAGAATTGATTAATTGTTCCCTTCCATGAGAACAAATATTTTTGTGAGTGGTAGTCCATAGGGATTGTGAAATAAGCATCTTTGAGATCCAATTTCACATGCCAATCTTTCTCTTGTAAAATGTCTCTCAGAAGATCGATACCCTCCATCTTGAAGTGTCTGTATACTAAGAATGTGTTTAGCTGTTTTAGATTTATTATTGGCCGCTAGCCCTTGTCTTTTTTCTTTAATAAAAAAATTGTACTCATGAAACCATTGTTTGAGTTCAGGACTTGGCGAATGGCTCCTTTCTGCAGCATTTGGATAACTTCTAGTTCCACTAAGGCTGACTGTTCTTGGTCTAGGGTCAACTCTCTGGGTGGGTATTTTTGATGTGGTGTGTGGGTAAAATCTATCTTGAAACCTCTTACACTATTGAGTATCCATGGATCGTTTGTTATTAGGTGCAAATTTTTGCTGAAGATGCGTAACCTTCACCCTACCTTTAAAGGGGAAGAACCAAAAGGGATTTGGACTCTTACCTTGGTTTCCACCTCCTTGGAATCTGCCTCTGCCACCACGGCCTCTTTGGGGAAAGAAGGTATTGTTCCCACTGTATTGCCTTCTGAAACTTCTTGGATTGTGTTGGTAGAAATGGGACCTCTGTTGTCCATGGCTGGCAGCCAGTCCCGTCCTGCCAGCCCTCCCGAAAACTCTACCTCCGAACATGTGTCTCATGTTCGATTGAGCCCTGCTGAAGGCTGAGAATGTTGATACGTACTTTCCCAGAGTTTTAATGAAACGTTCTCCAAAGAGTAGACCATTTGAGTCACCATTAGGATCTTTGTTGGCCAAGTCAGAGAGTTTAGGATTTATCCTCATAAGTATGGCTCTTCTATGCTCTGCCGAAAGGCCAGCGTTAGCGTTACCCAAAAGACATAGAGCGCACTGGCTCCAGCCACAGAGTAATTCGATGTCGACATGTGTGCCTTTGAGTGAAGCTTCTTCAGCCAGATGCAAAATTCTCGCAAGAGGGCCCAAAATATCCAGGACTTTGTCCTGGCATTGTTTGAGGCAACCCTCAAGGCCTTTCCTTGGGTCCCTGACAGTTTTAAACAAAAAGGTAATTAATTTGGGGTCATCCCAGCTTTATTGTCTAGGAAGGGCTTAGGGCATTCGGCGCTCATCAAATTTCGCGTCTCCTTTTCAAGAGAACTGCGAATCCAGTGTTTAATAAATTTGGATACGTGGTCCATGGGCCACCAGTCTGACCCCCTTAGGTGTGTGATCTGATTAGGGTTAAACATTTCCACCCCTGCTGGGTCTTTAATGGCCTTGGAGTTAGAGGGTTGCTCAAGGTCTTCATCGAGGAGGTCGTTGTCTAGGTTTTCTAGAGGATCAAATATATATTCATCCTCTTCATCCTCTGGGTACATATCATAGGAGAAGGTTTCGTTTCCAGCTTGTAAGCTGGGGTCCTTTGACCCATAAAGGTCGCTTGGTCTCTTTGTGTCGCGGTGGACAGCTGGGCTTATTGCGCCAATAAGGCTGCTCTTTCTTATTGTACCGCTATGGGTACCAAGGTCACTTGTAGCGCACAGGCTACCTGATGTTTGTTCTCTCTTTTTTTAGCGCGTTTGCTACCATTAGTAAAGGGTACATTAGTTAGATGTTTTGTTTTTTTGAGAACCTTACCTCCTTTTTTTGATGGGAGTCTCTTCCTCCAAGAGGGATATTAGGTCCTCTTCAGAGTAGTCCACTTTCCTTTTGCTAAGGGCAGCCTCCACTGCCTCTTTCAGAGAGGATTTAAATTCTTTTTCAAGATAATTTATTAGCATTCTTTCATTGAGGGGTATGCTTCAAGTCCCCTCTGTCTCATTATCAGACATATTGGTCAGGAAGATTTAAAGAGGGTGATATGCTGTTTAAATAAAGGCTTAATAGAAAGAAAAATGATAATTGGTTGTTAGAAAAGAATAGAGTACAGGTTTTTTAGTGACCCCATTTTTTATAGTTATTGATAATATATTTGTATTCTTATTTAGAAATAAGCAGCTTCTTCTGAAAACCAGCCTCGTTGAAGAAAAAAAAACGGTTGTTTGGTTTGTGCTTGATCTGTTGCCTTAGCAACATAAAGGGCTCTGAGAGTCCTTTCTCTATTTTTCCCAAATCTGCTTACGTCACTTCCCCGATGGCTCTGTGCCTCAAGGGGGAAGTGAGGAGTCCGAAATCACAGAGGAGAGGCCGTTGGGTGTACTGGAGCTGGATTAATCAGGGGCGGAGTCGCGTCCGTCTCCTGCCCAGAAATCCAGCTCCGTTGTTGCATCAGTCTTTCCCAGTGTAGGGGAGAGGTTCCGTTTGCCCACAACGGCGCCCTCACCGGCGCCCTCCTCATTTATTCCCCATGTCGAGGCGATTGTTTGCACGCGTGCGCCCTTTGGAGCCCCACCGGAGCCTTTCCTATAGCGGGAGAATATTTTTCCCCAGTTATTTCAGGCACTGACGTGCGTCCGTCAGAGCCCCACAGAAGCCTTCTCTCACTACAGGGAAGCCAACCGAGGCGCGCGATTGAGCCTGAGCCTCAGGTCAGTTTCCGCTTCATTGTTCTTCAATTTGTTGAAAAAGTGAGTTAATTTATAAATAAATTAGATATATAGGGTACAGATCATAAATAAATTAGATATATAGGGTACAGACCAAGGTCTGTTTAAAGCGAAAACCGTTCATTAGAGGAACAGGATACTTCATGAATATATTATTTCATTAGTGTATGGAAACACTGCCCGTTTTGGAATACATACATTAAGTAAGCATTTAAACGCTTGAATTAACTATAGATGGAGTAGAGACCCGGCCAGATATTAGAGGGGTCGCTACCCAGGTAAAGAAATAAGATCACTTACCTTGTAAGCCTGAAAATAAAGTTTATTCATAGAAAAATAAGGATAAACATTGGGGCTACAAGTTGAGTGGACTTAACTGAGAGGAGCAGCCAATAAAAGAGGATGATACTTAGTTACACTGTTGCTATTTTTCTAAAGTTCTATGGAATGTTTTACTTATGATGTAATACATGTTCTTTAAAGGGCTGCATGCTGGGGCAGCAATAAAGGTTATTGCATAATGGTAGCCTCCTGTCTTGTAATGAAATGAACGTCTTGAGGGCTGCATACAAACTTACCATTAGAAGGGCTAGAGAGGTTTTGGAAATGGTACGTTGGAAGTTTATGTTAACGGCAGTTATTGATGAAGACCAGCGCAGCTTCTGGAATTTGGTTTAGTTGGGCAGTAAAGGTGGAGTAGATCCACCTATGTTCAATATCTCTGCTACAGACTGGGTGACACATTTTGCAGCATTATATTCACTGGAGGGTGGTGCTGATTCTCACCAGCAGTTGACTTTGCTTGAAAATTTACAGAAGGAAGGGTGTGATCATACACAGGCAAAAATGTTTACATCTATTTCCCTTGAGGAAGTTCATACCGCACTTGGTAAATTAAGTTGCAATAAAACTCCACGATTGGACAAAATCCCAGTGGACCTCTACAGGCAGAACTGGGATGTGTGGGGTCCATATTTCACAGTACTATTTAATAGCATTTTAAATGGAGCACCTATTCCCCCAATGTGGAAAGGGGCTGACATTATCCCCATACATAAAAAGGGTTACCCAGAGGATCCACGTAACTACAGACTACTTAGCTTAATAGATTGCTCTCAAAAGCTCTTTGGCACCATACTTTTAAATTGGCTACATTCTTGGATGGAGGAGCATAAAGTTTTAACCCCTTTCCAAGCAGATTTTAGAAAGGGTGTGAGTACAATTGATCAAGTCTTCCGTCTTTTGCTACTTTATTAGAAAATTGTGGGGTTGGGTGGGGGCAGCCTTTACATTGTTTTTGTCGATTTACGTTCAGCTTTTGATATGGACCCACAATATAATCTCTGGCAAGTTTTATCTGATATGGGTGTCCCCTCGGATATTCTGGCTATTTTAATCAGGCTCCACTTGGGAAATTATGCACAAGTGCGGTGTGGGACGTCATGCAACTTAACAGCACCTTTCTCTGTGGATCGTGGGTGAGGCAGGGATGTGTGCTTGCTCCTACCCTGTTTTCACTGTACCTGAATGACTTAATTTCATTCCTGGATGACTGTGATGGGGATGCACCTAGATTAGTGAACACTAGGGCCCAGCCCTAATGTTCATAGGCGATACCCTGTTAATCTCCAAATCTCCTACGAGCCTTCAGAATATTCTATGTTGCTTTGAGAAATTTTGTGAACTGTGGAACCTCGAAATAAATGTAGCGAAAACTAAATGTATGATATTAAAGCCAAGTCATTCTACAAGACCAAATCCTAAACTTCTAGGTGTCCCGTTAGAGAGAGTTGAAGATTTTTGACTATTTGGGGATGTCCCTTAGTGAAGGTATGGACTGGTGTAATAACATAGAAAATAGGAGACTTAAAGTTGTGCAGCATAGTGGGGAACACTCAGAGTTTAAAAAAAATCATTATATCGTCCAATTTTGCCAGTTGTGCAAATCTATAAGGCACAGACACTGGGAATTGTAATGTATGGTTCGGAACCCTTGGGTTATAAAAACATCCATAGCCTACAAGTCTTAGAGAATTGTTTTATAAGCCAATTATTAGGCCTTCCTAGTAGTACACCAGTAGTCCCCCTGAAATTTGATTTGGGATTAAAGCCCATCTCAGAGGAAGTTGGTCTTATGCCCATTCTCTACTGGAGACGGATCTCTGCAACACCTACACTTTCATCCTATTTGGATGGCCTTAAGGATGTGCTGGGGATTCCAGGGACAAGTAATATCTCCTGGTTCAAATATGTGAGAGATACTCTTGGTAAGATTGGATGTTGAGGCCTGTGGAATGTATGCGAGGATGTCCCAGTTACCAGGCTACCACCAGCTTAACAGATTTTGTCAGCTTCTAAAATAGGTACTATGACTGACCAATTTCTGCAAGTTAAACTCATGTATAGCTTTCTAGAATTTCTAGATGCTATAGAGCCCCCATTAGCTCGCAGACTGTACTTGCAATTTAGGCATAGAATCCTACAAATAGCTATATATCCCAGTAAATGGTCTCAAACCATTCATCCCTCAGATTGCCACTGTCTGTCCTGTGGAGCGGAGAAGGAAACTATAGAGCATGTGTTCTTTTTCTGCCCAACCTATTCCCTATCTAGGAGGAAGTGGCTTATACCAATTTGCCGGGCGATGGCAAAATATCATATTCTTATGCATTCTGAATATTAAAAATGATGTAAGTTATCTAAATGTATTTGCAGTAACTTGGTTTTATTAGCAATATGGAGAGTAAGGCAGCGGTGTCTGCAAGATAGGACAAAATTAGTCTATAGTGCATAGGTTTTATTTTTAAGAATGTTAAAAATAGAATGTGCTAGTTGCTGTAGCTATTGTTTTAGACCTGTGCATTTTGTCCACAGATATAAGCTAATTAATGAATGTGTCTGGTATTAATGTATGTGGCTTAATACACTATCCTTTGTTCCTAATTTTATAATTTTATCTTTTTTGTATGTATTATATATGAGTGTTTTATTGTGATTTTTATTGGGTACTTTTATGGCTTACGTATTTGCCAATGATGATGATGACATTCCCATATTCAAATCATTATATTCCTTTAGTGTTAGCATCAAACAGGCAGTCCTTGTAAAAGAAGTTTTATGTTCCTCAACCTAGGCCTAAGTAGCAAAGTGACTTTTATCTACATTTGTCCAACCTTGCTCTGCATAACAGTTCTAGCACTGACCTTTTACCCAGTTATGTGCTGAATAAATGTCGAATGGTTTCCTTGAAAGTGGCCTCATTTATTATGTGTGAGGATTCTTGGTAAAATCCCCTGCACATGATGCACATACCAGGATTAACATACTCTGTATGAAAGTCATGGCTTTCTTAATCCTAGGGCGAAAGAGCTACTTTGCATAGTTGCAATTATTGATTTAAGCTCATTTACATAATCGTACTCCCAACATATCGATTGTGGTAGGATCCCCGAGGCTATCCTTGTGGTATAAACGAAACACACCTTCACTAGGTACCTAGATGAGACGCTTCCACTCTGACACAAGACACTGGGGTCCCTTCACGCTGAAGCTTCAACACACAGCGGTCTGACATCCCTTGTGGAGTGTCCAACTTGTGACCAAGACGGGGTCCTTCATTCTCTCCCATCAGGTAATGGGGTTGGCTCTTTCCTGGGGGACTCTTGGCTCCAAACCCACATACATGCTAGGTACACTTAGGCACACTTGGGTAGGGTCCGCATTGTAGGAGTACGCTTCATTACTGTAATGTTTATATGCCCGCATATATTCACTGTTTAGCACCATGGTAGAATTCTACCTTCTATTTACTCTATTGGTGCTTGTAATCTTTTACATTTGCTTCTGTCTAATGATTGTCGCAGCGAACATGTTTTATACTAGAATGACGCTGGTTCAATAAATGCTTATTGAAAACATCCCCAACATTTATTCTGTGTATCTCTCTGAGACTAAGGGCCCCATTAGGATGGCGGGAGGGCTTCAGTCTGCCCGCCACCCTAGCAGTGCTGGGACCGGCCGCCAGGGGTGCGGCGGTCCTGCACTGCCAATTAGGATGCAACCGCCACCCTGGCGGTCGCATCCTGCATCTTTAACATTGCGGCGCAGCAGCACCCGCCGCAATGCCAAAGAGGCATGTTGTGCATTGCCATGCACAACGTGACAGGCACCGCGCGGTGCCTGCCACCTTGAGCATGGCAATGTAGGGGGGTACCATAGGTACTCCCCAAGTGCAGCCCCCCACCCCCTGCGGGCCCCCAAAGCAATTCCTGCCAGCCCCAGAAACGCCAGGCATCATAATATGGATGGCAGTGCCTTCCAGGCACCGCCACCATATTATGCCCGAGTTCCGCCCGGCCGGCAATCGTGACGATTGACGTCCGGCGGAAAAGCGGCGGACGGACTTTCCATCCGCCGCGGTACCCCCCGCCATGGTAATATGGTGAGGCTAAATGTGGTTGTGATGGCGGGCGGATCGCCACTGCCGGCCGGCGTTGGCAATCCGCCCGCCATCATAATCAACCCCTAAGTGAGTACGATTGACTGAGCGTAAAGTACTGTACTATTTCCACGATCCCTGGAGGGCCAAGGGTTGTCATGTTCGATGGGTGCCAGAAACTATTTGCTCCTTGGTAAGGTTAAGGGGCTTATAGTGACACAGTGAGCTAGCTGGTCTACAGGCTGACATATCCTGTGGGGGTGTCCGGAATCAGTCTAGACAGCAATCCCTTAGTTTATGTTATCCAACAAATGCGCAGATCCTATGTATTTTTAGGAACTACATGACAGAAGGGGATGCATAACTTCTCTGGCACTTGTCAAAGCTGGAATAAAAGTGGATATCCTTCTTATCTGAAGATTATTTTTGACACTATCTGTAACAATTCCTAGCTTAATATCTTTCTTTCAAAAAATGTCCATATTCTTTGTCATCTGCTTGTCATATATTTTGTGTAGGTTCATTGTACAAGAAATGTAACCAAGTATTAACATTCCCTATACTACCTAAGGAGTTTCTTGTTTCTTTAGGTGTCACTGTTTTAAAAATTGGGCCTCCTTTAGCTGGAGTAAGTTGAAGGAGATCAATGAAAACAATGACCTCTTTACCACAAAAGAGATTATCATGTGCACTCTTCAGTATTTCTGTCATACGTAAATGAACAAAAGCCATCATCAAGTGGATACCATACTAAACTCATCTATAATCAAAATCTATAGTTTTTTCAGAACTCTATGAAGTTTTTGAGAAAAATCGCTATAAGTTTTAAGTATTCCAGTTTATTATTGTGCTCCACTGGTAGTAATAGTAATCAGTGTAATGGTATTCCTTTAATATTACGTGTGGCTAGTCCAGTTGGAGCAGCAACTACACAAGATATGGTTGAAGTGGTAATTTTTTTTATGGTAAGCTGTTATAACTTTTATAAAAAAATTATTATAGCTTCATATTGAGAACATATACATAACCCCTGTTCATGTTGTAGTCTAGAATCATCACTTGTTTTAATTTCCACAAATATTGCACTTTGATCGCAATTTAATTGTGATAACGTGTACTCAAAGTTTTCACCATCCTTACGCATTTCTCCCATAGCAAGTTCTACCTCATGCATAGTAATTATTCCTTCATTTATAATATTTGGTACTCCAAGTACCAAGTGGATCTGAAGGACTTGCATTAAAAAGTTTATTTGTACTTGCAGTATCACATAATATTTCTGACTGGATTTTTTTTCATCTAAAATTTCTTGGTCTAACATAGCAACATAAATGTTGAACTCTGGTATTGCAATATTGTGTTTAAAGTCCTAAAAAGCTTCCTCATAAGATGTAAATATTCCAATCAAATCTTCCTCTTTTTGCCATGGTTTAAAAATCTGTAAAAGTGATAAAAAATTAAATTCTTTTTTTGCAGGATTATCATATGTAAGTATGCAGTGATTACTAAGTGTAGGTTTAGAATGATGTATTAAGCAACCATATGTTCACTTCATATGAAATTTCCCACTATTAACATCCTCAACAATGTTGTTTCTAGGCCTGGGTGTAAAATTCCGCTCCACTCACGGAGTTTGTAGTGTTTTTCCCACTCAGCACTCTGGCCAGATTTTTCAACGTGGGGGTCATGGATGGTCGCGACCGCTTGTGTAGAGAAACCTTCTGTTCACGTTGAGGAAGCTGCAGCGCAAGTAGAACATCTACTCGAGAGCCAGAAAGAAGCAGCACCCTCTTGCGCTGCACTTGGTGCCATTTGCGCTGATTTTACAGCACAGGACATGCACCCAGTGCTAACAATCATATTGTCTCCTTTACAGATGTTAAGGCCACATCCTTCTGAAACAGTTTGGCCTTCAGTCTGTTTAAAGCATCGAAGTGCACGTTCCAAAGCTTTATCGAAAGCCAAAGCATTGCGTCTCTAACTGTTCGGGCAGGTGGAAACAGTACTTGTGTACAACAAGTCACCAATGCAAAAACCATCACCAGATAGGCGATTCCAGGTTTCATGCCGCAGCAGCTCTGATCGTTCAACATCAAATAACTCCCAATCAAGAGCAACCTGAAAGCCAGACGTACCACAGCAGCTTGGAGAGCCCTTCAGATTGCGGGAAAAATTTACCATTGACGCATTACATAAACCATGAAGCAAAACCTCCCTGCACACCAAGGAATGTCCTAAAGTATTCTCACAATCTGAACCACTGAGAAAGACTTCGGTCTCACCATTCCTAAAGCAATATCTTAAAGGTAAAATCCATTACTCATGCACATATCCTTCTCCTAGCACTTGGTACCTGCCTACTTAATTGAATTTTAAACAGTATTGAAGTGGAATTTTGAGATTGGCAGAGAAATAAACCCATGGATTATCCAATCCGGGGAAGGTGTTTTTGCAACAGTGAATGGTAATTTCTCTAACTTTTCTATATGTAATAAATTATACGTTGCATCCTTCCTTGCCATTATCATCTGCTGTTTTGTTAGATTGTATGGTAAATACAAACTTATGGCATTAATGTATCGCCATGGTATGTGACTGGAACAAAGTGACTGCAAAGTCCAGCCAAATAACAAGATGCCCATGTTGTAAAGAGGACATGTCATTTTGTATGATATCTATCGCAGATGAGATGATGTTACCCAGAGAGTATATTGTTGTGGACAGGGTAGTCATACCATTATCTACTACTGCAAGAGCCCTTTTAAAATTTGCTCTGCCAATTTTGCGCAATCTCTCAGCAGCCCCCTGCTGGAAAACTTTCCAAACTGCATTATATATTGCATATAATAAGCGCTTTTGATGTGGTTTTCGAGGACCTGATAGAAAGTCCTGTAGTCCCATTTATCAGAAAGAAGCAAAAAGTGATGCTTCACCTGGGACAATGTTGAGGTTCTTAGTAGGCCTGGGCAGAGCTCATGGAGTTACCGAAAACATCCACGGAGTTTAGCGCACGGGCGGAGTATTGCTCGCCACCCAGATAAGGCATGCCTATAAATGTTTGAGCTTAACTACTGATATGACAGCGAATGGAGGGGTTGCTGACTGGCTGAGGGAGTTAAGCTCATCCCCAACGTTGCGTTTATATAGCACCCAAAAGCCAATGAAATGCTTGACAACACGGAGATCCAGTGACCAGTTCCACCACACATTTTGCGGCGACGTGGTTGCAAGTACGGCATTCTGAAGTAGCTTAAGGCAGTCTAGATGCTGTAGAAAATGCCACTAATAAATATGCAAATGCAACAAGCATAATTCGGAATAATAATAGCATGACAATGGAGTAAAAGAAAACTTCCAGGGCAAAAATAGCTGGGAGCACTAACCACAGCTGAGAGGCTCATTAGTAAAACTCTGCCTAAGTCTATTGGTGTGAGGGAATTTAAAGAGCAGGTAATGCCCCCTGTGCCCCTCCCACACTCACCCTGCCCCTTATCAACCAAGAGGCTGCATGCCACACTCCACAAGCCACTAAACAACTTAAAAAATAAAAACTACATGCAAGCTTGTAAAAGTATCAAATAACAATGCCTGTGGGTGACTAATGCCCAAGGCACAGCGATGCTGCAAGCCATTATTTATTCTATAACACACCAGACACCCACCTACCCCCTGAAGCAAGGTGCATACTGCAGCACCTGGCCAATCCTGTGAAGAGCTGGCAGCGGTGCTGATCCCCAGTACACTTGGTGCAGGCTCCGCTCCCTGCCTGACCTCGGTCCGCTCACTTCCCCGATCCCATCCCCTCCACCCCGCACTCCTCTCCTCCCGCAATCCCTGCCCACACATCACACATTACTCTAGCCACATTGCCTCTGGTGGCGCAATCTGCATTCGTGCCAGCCCCTGCCCAGACCCCTCATTCTCTGTCCACCTAACCTCTGCCCTCGTCACATCATCCATACTAAAAGCAGCAGGAGGTGGTGTTCCTCTCTGCCTGCCTGGCCTCTGTCCTCTCCATACCATCCCCTCTTACCCTGTATCTCACTTTTACCCCATCCCTCAGCCAAACTACATTAACTCCAATTTACACAATAAAGTTGCAGACTTCCCTTTCCTGGCTCATAAACTCCACGCTCACATGTCAAGATATTGAAACACATACACCCACCCTTGCAACAAAAAACTGGAGGATTAGTGCACCCTTTCTCCTCAGTTCGCATTGGGTTGAAGTACAACATAGAAGGGTGAAAGTTTTGAGAAGTTGGAGAATTGTATGCTTGAAAGAAACAGGAGTGTCCCAAATTAGTTGAGGTGGTGGCGAGTGTATATGGCTAAGGTGGCAAACCTTTGTTCAAACGTCTGTGAGCTACAACGTGGTGGTCTAGGGCAGTGTTCTCATTGCATGTATTTAAGCAAAGCACGTGAAGTACTTGCTTTATGTAGGAAATGATTACCAAAATGTTGAAAACAGAACACTTCATCATAATTAGTTGTACCAGCATACATTTCATCTGTGTTAAAAACAGTGCAATGCTCTAGATCTTGTAGCATTTCATACACTGTATCAATGTCCCAATCACCAGAGACAGTACTAGAGGTGATATCATTTAAGGAAATTTAAAATACATGTGGTATTAGCAGAAGTTCAGTTGGTCCAAATATATCATAAAATACTCTATCCCAAACAAATCCATCGAGAACTAGAACAGCAGAGATGTTCACCAGGAAAAGGTGTCTTCGCACTATGTCTGATGAAGATTGAGGTGTTAAAACCAAGTGTACCATTTGTACAGCTGAGCATTCTGGGAGATAGTGTCCATTCAGAAGCAAGAAAAAGACTGTAACAAAACCAATTCACAGGACGAGGAAAAGGAATGAAATTGTAATCCACAGGTATAGCCATGGAGGAACAAAGTATGTCTTATTCAGCCAAAAGTAGAACACACGCAATCTTCCTTGGAGAGGTGGAACTGGAGATGGTAGTGGCACCAAGGAATCTGATGAGAATTGATCACAGTCAATGAAATATCCAGAGGCCATTCAATCTATTTTTGGCAGCTCTGGTGGCTGTGTGGAACTTGGAATTGACTTGAATTGTGGTACATTGGCATAGACACCACCCGTGTCGGGTTTCCGAATAGAAATCTGTGTTTCCATACAATAGCTTGTATAGTTGTTGTTGATGTAGCAGGTAGAAGAGATACTTCATCATTTTCTGTCCCCAGCCGGGGAGTAAGAGCTTTATTGCTGTTCAAAGCTTCCAATGGGACTTCCTGGATAGTGATGAGAGGAGGCAGTTAACTACTCAGGATCCCATGTGGCCTTCTGTGTAGAACCGGCACATGATGTGGTTTAATGAGATCTATTGACACAAATCTCGTTCTTGGGGATCCAGCCAGAGGTTGCTGGTGGTTTTTTCACTTCACCAGTGGCAGTGAGTTTTACTTGGACATTTTTCTGTGCATCACGGATACTCTGCAGTTCCTGTAAAACAGCCAAATGTTCATTGATATCAAATGGGGTTACAGCTGCCTCTGTGCTGCCCTTTTGAGGTAAGGTACCCACATCTTAACCCCAAACTGGATCTCGTAGGGAGTCCGTCCATCCAGGGATTTTCAAGGCAGATTGTTTAGTGCTCTTTAGACCCCAAAAAGGTGATGGACCCAGCTGCGACCTGAGCATAATACCCTCACTGTTAGAGACTGCTTATAGTCCTGGTTCTTTCTTTCCACTGCCGAATGTTCCTCAGGATGGTAGGGGAGGAGTGTTGCATGCTCACACCCAATTTTCCCATTGAGTCTTTGTAAGCCTTCGAAGCGAACGCCGGACCGTGATCCGAATGGAATGTGCCAACTGCATATGTCTCGATGAAGACTTGCAAGTCTTTGATAACAGTTCAGGGATCAGCCAATCGCTGTGGCCAAACCCATAGGAATCAAGAACAGGAATCCAATGCAACCAAGATGAATTTGTAAGCCCCATCTGATTGTAAGGGGCTGCAGTAGTCCAGATAAATACAAGCAAGATGCTTGTCTGAAATCAAAAGAGGTGTCTATGGTGACCTATGATAGCCGCACCATGGTGGAACCCTTTATTTATGGGAGATGTCACATTTAAGAACAAAGGGCCATATGTATCAAAGGATACATTAGCGATTCTCAAATAGCGATTTTTAGAGAATCGCTATTTGAGAATCGCAAAACGCTATGTATGTAGGATTTGCAATAAATGTTGCGAATCCTACATATTCCTTAATTGCGAATCGCAAATTGCAATTCACAAATAAGGAATACCTCCCCATTCATTCCTATGGGCCTAGAGGCCCATAGGAATGAATGGGAAGACATTCTCAATTTGCGATTCCCAATTAGAGAATCGCAAATTGCGAATGCAATTTCAAGGGTGCCAGGGTGTCAAAAGGACACCCTGTTACACCCCTGAAATGAGCATGGGTGCAGATGTGGCGCACATACATGCCCTAAGGGCATGTATGTGAGTCACATGGCACTTTGAAAATGCAAAAAGTGCATTTTTCAAAGAAATCGAAATTACCACCAACTTGAAGTTGGTGGTAATTTGCGATTCCTTAGGTCCAATTGCACTTTTTCTGTGCTTCTTACATTGCATTTAAGGAATCGCAATTTGCGATTCCTTAAATGCAATCGCAAAATAGGGAATCGCAAAATTTGCGATTCCTTATTTTGCGAGGGGTGTTTTGTGTCATACATTGGACACTGCAATTTTGCGATCGCAAAAGCCGAAATTCTGCGAATTTCGGCGTTTGCGATCGCAAAATTGCCTTCATACATATGGCCCAAAGTCCCTAGACTGTTAGTAAAGACCTGGCCATCAATAGCGTTGCTGCAATAATGAAATTGTGACAGCCACCACTGCGTGTGCAGATGCTAAGCCCTCATGTGCTGCTTGGATTAAACCTAACCTGCGATCTGAAATTGGTATTAGTCAAATGATATGTTTTGTGCACTTACATGGTAGGAGTACTTTGCTGGGAAGCCTTTCGGTAAATGAGTGTCTTCACATGCAATGTTGACAGCCATCATGATGTCTCCATCTATTCCTGTACTGGAATGAATAATCGCAGCAACAGCAGCAGTGTGCACTGTTGCTTTTGTGGCTTTATCAGCAATCGAATTCCCTGCAACTTGTATCCCTACATACGGATGAATTCAAGGTGTGAATCTTATGAGTGGTTAGCAAGCATTCTTCCAGCTTTGCCACTTGTCCCCAAAGCATTTTGTGCTTAATGGTGTAACCCATTGGAATCTCTGAATCCATTTTGGCTCCAATAGTGTAGATACTCGTTGTAGGACAGGATACAATAATATGAATTGCACATTAGGAGTGTGGGGATTTCAGGATCCATATTCTCAAGTGCCAGAGACAGAGCTCTATGTTCTGCCAGCTGTGCTGTGCAGTCACCAAGTGATTGCGTGTAGGTTTCTCAGGGTGGAATTCACTAGCCTTCATTTGCCCCTTCACAGAAGCACATGCCGTGGAGTATTGACACTTTATCCCTACTGCAGGCTGTGCAGAACCGTCAGTATAGTTGATGTAATCATACAGATCAAGTGGCATCATTTCATTAGGGAGAGGGTATTCATTTTCGTATTGATTTTTTTTGTAGTGTAGAGTAAAATTTGCATTCTACTTCTGTCATGTTGAGAGAGTTGGCAGTTTGTATAAAATCTCAGATGTAATGTTTTTGCATTCAGAAAGCTAGCTTTTGTGACAGTCTCTTAGTCTGGCACCGGAGTCATGCCACCCCGAGCCATTGCTGTCTCTCTCACCACAGCAGTCTGTACCTCCATCAGGATCTTTTCTGTTGGTGCAAAATGCATCTCAGCCTTCGTGTATAAATGCGATTTATATGCAGTTGGTACCGTGTCACCTTCATTGAATGTAACTTAGGTATACCCAGATGACCCCACAATGATATGTATCACTAGATCGGTGGTGTTTATAAATGTGTGTAAGTGTTTTGAAGCTAGCATGTCAGCTTGTACTAAACATAAAACCTTTGTGTGTTCAGTTGTCCAATGTGTACTAGAAAAGTCTGGACTAATTAGGTTGTAGAACAGTTTAACTCGTTCTGCGTAATCTTGCATGTCTGTTGTGCCAAAATCTAGGAATCCCAACATGGACTGAAGTTTCTTCAATGTGTTTGGTGGATGTAAAAGCGCACACTTCTCTAAGAAGAGCGTTGCCAGGCTTTTGCCTTCTTTTGACAGTTTGTATCCCAGAAACAGGACATTGAGATGGGCAATTTTTTTATTTCTTAAAATTGAATTTGTAGCCCATGTGAGTAAATCCCAGAACTATGAAATCAACTCTTGTCAAGTTTGTAGAAAGTTAATCATCTGTCAAGTAAATGTAATCGACATAGGACAATGCCTGGTTCTCAAAATGTTGTAAAAGTTCTGTGACCCATGCTGTAAACTGCCCAGGGCTATTCTTATAACCCTGGGGCAATCGACAGAGCTGTGTTTGAGAACCCAGAGCGCTGAAGCTTGTCATATGCCTGCTTCCAAGCGCTATGTTTTGGCAGAAAAATCCATTTGAGATATCTAGTGTTGTTTTATATTTTTAATGCACCATATTGTTCATTAGTGTTGCGCTATTCGCGTTTTGTACTGCAAATGTATGTGTAGCTGTGTCTAAATGTCTGTAATCTAATACTAGGTGATACGAATGGTCTGGTTTCATTACTAAAAAAGGGATTTTTTATAGGAGAGGTGAAACTTTCTATTACACCTTAGTATTCAAGATATGTGAGAATCTCTGAAACTTGTTTTTTAGCCTCATTTTTAATAGGGTGTTGCCTTTGAGGTTGTGGGGTCGACCTCAATGGTATTTCATGATAAGGGGAACTGTCATCCCACCCTTCAGGGCTAACAACCATTCCTTGGTGTATGAATGTTTTACTGATTCTGGAACGAGGTCTGAGAAAGCAGGTCAAATTACTGTTTCAACATTTGGGCAATCCATCACAAATTCGATGGCCAATCCTTTTCAGCCAAGAGAATGTTGTAGCCAAATGACAAGTTCTCCCAAAAGAGAACATTAATGTATCTTGGTATGTCCCCCTCCAATTGGAGTTGCATCTTGTTTAAATGATGCAGGACACTCACCCTAGTATCCGGTGTTGCCACCTGGATATAGTCACTCAATGCTACTGCCACCAGACAATCCATCAGGTTCCAGTGAACCATTGTGACTCCTGCCGCGCTGTCCAGCATGGTCAGGGCCCACTACCCACTCAGAAGCATTGTCCTCAATATCCGTGGGATGCTTGACCTTGAGTCCTGCTACCTTCTTCTTTTTGAATTGAGGCTTTGACTGTTTAGGTTTGTCTTCCCTTTTTATTATTGAAGACAAGGGTTGTGAGTCATTCTTCGGTTTCACGTACTTCTCTGATCTGCGCTCTGACCACCCCCTCTCTCCGATCATTTCTCAGGTATCTCATGAAAGGAATGATATGAACGTGTATCAGTATCCTGATACCTGTCAGGTGCTTTAATATTATCATGGTTAAGCAAGTTATAGCATTTTTCAGAGGCCTCATGTTGAGTGACTTTTCTTTTCTTTATGTTTCTTATTATTCCACTTTTTCTTAAAAGAAGAGTCAGGCGCCTGCTTCTAGTTATCCTTTTCAGAATTACTCTTAATTTGTGATTTACTGGGCCTGGCTCCCAAATGATCTCTACCCACTATTAAATTTATTCTATAATATTTGGTAATTTGCACTCCTGTTGTCGCAGAGCTAAATTAGTGAGACGCCGGCCTATAGTCAATACTGCCTCTTCACCATTAATGTTGCTCAACATAATGGCGGACACTGCAGCAAAATTACCCATCAGTTTAATCCCTAAATTCAGTGCAGGGGCTGTCCCATACTCATTTTGAATCAGTTTCAGAACATCTGGCAAAACAGCTAATAAGGGTGTACCATGAGTTCTGGTATAGATTGCGGCAAAGACTGTACACCATATGGTGTAGCCATCCACTGGGGAGCCATCCCCATCGGCAAGCATATTGTAAGAATTCTGTGTTTTTCCTGGGGTCCCATATGGGGAACACTGATTCAAGCTGGTTCGCTTTTTGTGCAATCCACAACAGAATTATCTCCCACCTGGTGGGAATTTTACCCATAACAGCATTGATAGTCTGTGGACTAATGCCTGGTGTAGCTAATTGTGGTTGTGCAATTTGAAATACAACTCCAACTTCAGTCAATGATGAGAGTTTTAATAAGTTTTAAAAGCTTTATTCTCACTAAGAGATTAGTAATTTTATTTTTATTATTTTTCTTTATTCGTATTAGTCAGTAAATCTTTAGTAAGTTTAAAGAAAAATCTCATAAAAAAGTTTGGTTAGACACAAAAAGACAAAAAATGCATCAAGCGCGTTCCATAAAGGAATAAAACCCTATTCTAAAGGATCAGATCAGAGATCAAAGGAGCATAAAGCTCCAAGCCAAAACAAAGCAGCAGAACTTCCCACAAAGAGTAGTTCATGAAACTCAGCCGAGTCTCAGTAATATGAGTAAGTGATCATACATTTGCAGTAGCAACAAATTGAAGTACAGATGAACAGAAGTAGCTACAACCGTCAGTCTAGGACAAGAAAGTACGTCAAAAGCATCGGGAAAAAGCATTCAGAGAAGCATTTAAACTAACTAGGAACACACACTAATATACAAGACATGAATACAAGTTGCAAACATTGTAGCAGGCTTTTTGACCTCTCTGGGCCAATCAAATGGCAGCACTCCTCTGTGAGCAGTTTCAGCTCTTAATTTCCCCCCAAAATACATGCGGCTTGCAAAACTTTATCACAAGTTAACTACAGATATTCGTACATTAGCCTAAACTGGGGTGGCATGGTGAGCAAAAGAATGATGGATTTAACCCAGATCTCTTGACTGGGGTTGAATTTTTTGATTTGTTCTGCATTCCGTCCATCAATTCAGTAGCGGCTCCTGGTGGGAGTGCTGCCGGGCGGTGACGCGGGGCGGGGGAGGGGCAGGGTAGGGGGTAGTAAACTCTGGAATGCGGCCCAACACAGGTAAGTAAACAAATAAATAAATAACACAAATTTTACTGCGCGCTGCATCGCCAAATGCGATGCAGCGCGCGCAACGAATTTCGTTTTATTATTTATTTGTTTACTTACCTCTATTGGGCCTATTCCAGAGTTTACTACCCCCACCCTGCCTCCCCCGCCCCGCGTCACCGCCCGGCAGCACTCCCACCAGGAGCCGCTACTGCATCAATTGTGTGTATTTCGCTTCCAATAGACATTGATTGCAGGTTGGTCTTCTAAATATTAAATGTTTCACTGCGTACCCAATGAACTATACTAAAGAAGAGAAACAATAACTTGCAAAATACTATTTAGTAATGCGTTTCAATAATGCGAATAAGAAATATTGTTTTTAATGTGCAACTATTCTATCCAGGCATTATGTTAAATAGGGTAAGAATTGGAAATTAATCATTACAAGCAATATGTTGCTTAGTCAAATAATACATTGATCAAAACCGGAACATTCTGCAGTTATGATGAACATTTCTAAGCATGTCACATTAAGGTCAGACTCCTAACTTCCAAATTACGTTTGCACACAGTTCAGCAATATTAGGTTCACTTCCAGTTAAAGGAAGCTTGCTTCTTAGTATTTCCATGGACTTTACACATAGATATGACTGCCTAATGTAGTTTTTACATTTTAAATTTTTGTTATTTCAGCTTTGAATTTTACGTTAATCATTGCATATTTTAACTGTTTACCTACATAATTTGCATTTTAACTATTCAACCTTATGAGTCCCTCATCTGATGGTTAACTTAACCATCACACTATTTTGATTTTCACATTTGAGTTCTGCTCAAAGGGCACTTTCATCATCTGTTGAATCCTGTTGTTTCCATTTTAAACTTTGGAATTTTAATGACTTAGGGTAGTCATCATTCCCAAGGTAATTTAAAAGTAATTCTTTTGCAAATCTTTTATTTCTTTCTCTGTTCTTTCTCTTGTGTAAATAAAATTTGCAGCCTTTAAATAAAGTAAATAGGCATAACAAGCAAAGTCCTATTATTAGTATTAGCATAGCACAGCTAAATAGCAAATATCTTACAAGTCAGCAGGCAGCAGAAAAAAGGCATTCTGTCCTCAAAAAAAAAACTACTGGAATTGCAGATTCTTCTCCCTGTAAAATGTGCCTTTTTTCCACATATCACCACCTAGCCTATGTAGTCTGAGGCTATACCACTTTCACTTCTACTCCCTGTGTGACCATTTGTTGAATGTCTCTCTGCCCTTCACAGTGATGTAAGAGAGACAAGACCAACCTCATTCTCAGCAGGGGGCTATGGTTTAATCATCGGACACTCAGGGGTCGATTCCGATCTCGGCCGGTAGGGCACCTAACAGTATTCGTCCGGAAAAAAACCCAGCCGAATGCGTGTTTCCCGACTGATTCGTACACCCGTCCGGACGAACAAGTACGATGCGTATAACAACCCATTTCCCGAGCGAGCCGTACTCACCCAATCCAGCTCCTGTTCCCCGCCCGAGCCGGATCCGTAAACACCGAATCGAGTCGCAAGGAACCAAATACACAGCACCTTCCGGCCGGACTAGTACGATGCGCGCTCCGTACGCGCCGAACCAGCGCGTTTCAGCATCCGGGAGAGACGCACATAAGCTCCGTTTCGCGCCACAAGACGAACCACGGCTACGAGACGAACAAGCCAGCGGCGAGTACGAGTCGAAGACACGAGAAACCCGAACGAGACGACCCAACCATGAATCCCATCGCGCAGGTCCTACCTATACTCTACATCTATTACCGGGACCGGTACGGACGCGTACGGCGCAGACGGTAAGTCAAACACCAACAATACAAACAAACTACACGTACCCAAAATATGTCACACACACATAGGGATGCACAAATGACATACACTAGCAACAGCACAACCATAGGGGTGGGATGGGCATCACCAATGCCATACACACCAATAGGGGGATGGATGCCTACCACTACCACCACCCCTACTCAGGGGGGGCTGGATGCCTGCCACTACCACCACCCCTACTCAGGGGGGGCTGGATGCCTGCCACTACCACCACCCCTACTCAGGGGGGGCTGGATGCCTACCACTACCACCACCCCTACTCATGGGGGCCTGGATGCCTGTCACTACTACCATCCCCACCCATAGGGGGATGGATGCCTACCACTACCACCACCCCTACTCAAGGGGGGCTGGATGCCTTCCACTACCACCACTCCTACTCAGGGGGGGCTGGATGCCTACCACTACCACCACCCCTACTCAGGGGGGGCTGGATGCCTGCCACTATCACCACCCCTACTCATGGGGGCCTGGATGCCTGCCACTACCACCACCCCTCCTCAGGGGGGACTGGATGCCTACCACTACCACCACCCCTACTCAGGGGGGGCTGGATGCCTGCCACTACCACCACCCCTGCTGAGGGGGGCTGGATGCCTGCCACTACCACCACCCCTACTCAGGGGGGGCTGGATGCCTACCACTACCACCACCCCTACTCAGGGGGCTGGATGCCTGCCACTATCACCACCCCTACTCATGGGGGCCTGGATGCCTGCCACTACCACCACCCCTACTCAGGGGGCTGGATGCCTACCACTGCCACCACCCCTACTCAGGGGGCTGGATGCCTACCACTACCACAACCCCTACTCAGGGGGCTGGATGCCTGCCACTACCACCACCCCTACTCAGGGGGCTGGATGCCTACCACTACCACCACCCCTACTCAGGGGGCTGGATGCCTGTCACTACTACCATCCCCACCCATGGGGGGATGGATGCCTACCACTACCACCACCCCTACTCAGGGGGCTGGATGCCTGCTACTACCACCACCCCTACTCAGGGGGGCTGGATGCCTGCCACTACCACCACCCCTACTCAGGGGGACTGGATGCCTACCACTACCACCATCCCTACTCATGGGGGCCTGGATGCCTGTCACTACTACCATCCCCACCCATAGGGGGATGGATGCCTGCCACTACCACCACCCCTACTCAGGGGGGACTGGATGCCTACCACTACCACCACCCCTACTCAGGGGGGGATGGATGCCTGCCACTACCACCACCCCTACTCAGGGGGGGCTGGATGCCTACCACTACCACCACCCCTACTCATGGGGGCCTGGATGCCTGTCACTACTACCATCCCCACCCATAGGGGGATGGATGCCTACCACTACCACCACCCCTACTCAGGGGGGCTGGATGCCTGTCACTACTACCATCCCCACCCATGGGGGATGGATGCCTGCCACTACCACCACCCCTACTCAGGGGGCTGGATGCCTACCACTACCACCACCCCTACTCATGGGGGCCTGGATGCCTGTCACTACTACCATCCCCACCCATAGCGGGATTGATGCCTGCCACTACCACCACCCCTACTCAGGGGGGCTGGATGCCTACCACTACCACCACCCCTACTCAGGGGGGGCTGGATGCCTGCCACTACCACCACCCCTACTCAGGGGGGGCTGGATGCCTACCACTACCACCACCCCTACTCAGGGGGGCTGGATGCCTGCCACTACCACCACCCCATCTCATGGGGGCCTGGATGCCTGCCACTACCACCACCCCTACTCAGGGGGCTGGATGCCTGCCACTACCACCACCCCTACTCAGGGGGCTGGATGCCTACCACTACCACCACCCCTACTCAGGGGGCTGGATGCCTACCACTACCACCACCCCTACTCATGGGGGCCTGGATGCCTGTCACTACTACCATCCCCACCCATAGGGGCTGGATGCCTGCCACTACCACCACCCCTACTCATAGGACGGGTAATGCATGACACAACCAGCATACTCCCACATAAGGAATGACAGAAAATTACATCCCCCCCCAACACCATGACAAGCGTGTGTGGTCTGTGTCAAATGCCTACAACACTGAACATGACATTGAACATACAATGTGACCCACTATCACATGTGTCACACATAAATGTGTGTGGCCTCCACAATGCAAGCCGACCATGACCACTGTGGCCATGGGGTCGAACACCCCATCATCACAGTGACCAAAAGGTAAGTGTGGGGTCCATAGCTGATGCACCTTTTGAACAGTGTGGCCATGGGGCTAAAGCCCCATCACCACAGTGACCAAAAGGTAAGTGTGGGGTCCATAGCTGATGCACCTCTTGAACAGTGTGGCCATGGGGCCTAAAGCCCCATCACCACAGTGACCAAAAGGTAAGTGTGGGGTCCATAGCTGATGCACCTCTTGAACAGTGTGGCCATGGGGCCTAAAGCCCCATCACCACAGTGACCAAAATGTAAGTGCGGGGTCCATAGCTGATGCACCTCTTGAACAGTGTGGCCATGGGGCCTAAAGCCCCATCACCACAGTGACCAAAAGGTAAGTGCGGGGTCCATAGCTGATGCAACTCTTGAACAGTGTGGCCATGGGGCCTAAAGCCCCATCACCACAGTGACCAAAAGGTAAATGCGGGGTCCATAGCTGATGCACCTCTTGAACAGTGTGGCCATGGGGCCTAAAGCCCCATCACCACAGTGACCAAAAGGTAAGTGTGGGGTCCATAGCTGATGCACCTCTTGAACAGTGTGGCCATGGGGCCTAAAGCCCCATCACCACAGTGACCAAAAAGTAAGTGCGGGGTCCATAGCTGATGCACCTCTTGAACAGTGTGGCCATGGGGCCAAAAGCACCATCACCACGGTGATCATAAGGTAAGTGTAGTCATGGTAAAAGCTGCGAAAGCCAAACTGTATGGATGAATCCTGGTCACACAACAACAAACACATCAGTGGCATAGTAGTGCTTGTGTCCCATAGCAACATAGATTGGGCGAGGCAAACAGTGCAGTGTCACAGAAACATTGTTTTGGCCATGTGCATACAAACATCACACATGGGGGACCACATTGTCAATATTCACAAATAACACAATGACAGAAGTGACCATCATAATGCTGAGCCACATATCTGCACCAATGGACACACAAATGTAGATATCCTGTGGAGACTGTCGATGTCAGGTGAACAAATACCATACCATGGCATCAATGAGACATACAAACCATGATCATTGTGCTGACTGATGACCTAGGAGTCCCAGGGACAGCAGGGGAAAGCCACCAAACAACATACAGACAATGGCACACTACAGAAATGCCAATGCAGTGGTGCAAATGCACAAACACAAACAGGCAGACTCACACTGCATTTCAAACACAACAGGTGATGGGGGTGTGCCAGTGTCCCCAGGCAACCACACAACACATGAGGAGGCCTGAACTCCAATCACACAGATGTGTATACAGTGCCATACAAACGTTACTCATGGATCGGATACCCCTATGTGGGCAATCAGGCATCGTCAGCTGAGAGGGAGGCCAAATTACACATGTCACACAAGCTTGTAGGAACAGCAACTAACACAGCAAGAGACAGACCCACCACAGCACTACCCCCAGGGACCCCACATTGTGCTGACACTAGCCTACATGACAATCCCAATGTGATGACAAAGGTAGATGTCGTTCACACTGTGAACCACAGCCATGTGTCCTGAGCAACAAACTACCATCACACCTACACAAGCTCCAATCAATCAGCACGGCCTGCCAGCCAAGGCCAATATGGAGGTAGGGGTCTAGCCGTGCAACAGCTCACATTTGCACACTCAACACCACTCACCCTGATCTCCACCAATGTGCAGCAGTGAAGCTCACATGGACTGGTGACATTGCACATGCACCCATGACAATCTCAGGGGTGGTGGGGGGAACTAAGGTGCAGATACCCATCACACATGGCCAGTCAACAAGACTCGTCAATGTCTGACACACAGCACAATACGCTGTACATGGGCATGATGTGAAATCCACCACAATCAATGGGATCCTGGCCATAGTCACACACCTACGAAGAAGCCAAGGTGACGCACAAAGAACACACGTACACAACTTCCAACATTGCAGCTCTGACCCTGAGGAGTGGCAGCAGTCACACACACAACGTGTCACAATCACTGAAAGCTACCACAAACTGAAATTCACATGACTTGTGTAAACAACAAGTGCCAAAGGGAATCCTGAATGTGTCCCATCACCTTTTGCCCACATCCCCAGCCCTGACAACAAAGACAACCTGGGATGACAACCTCATGAACATTAGTTTGCCATGCAACCACATCACAGAGAAACCAGGTCGAAGATGCTGGATGAACACAGACCAACTCTGCAAGCAACACAAACAGGAACATCCCTAGGGACACAGCCTGTGTAGGAAAAGGGAAGGGAAGGAACACGCACAGACATGCTTACACAACACACAACACGGGCACACGCAATGTCACCGGATTACACACTGCCATGAGGGCACTCCACTCCTGTGGAAGGTCCGCTGTGCCAAACCTTGTCTGTGCACGACGAAAACATGTCAGCAGGACACTCCGTCAGTGAGTCAACAACTACAACACACAGAAGGCTCTGCTCACATCAGCCTGGGTACGGGAGTGTCACGTCAGTCATCTGCATACACCCAAAACACGTGTCAAGCCAGTTGCACTGTATACACAGATGAGTCCTTCAACATTGATGTGCAAAACTGCATGTCCAGTGGAGATGGGCACACAGTCAGGGAAATCGGAACATTGAACAGTGGTAAGCCCACCAGATGTGCATCAGTGTAAGACAAAGATGTCCCTTTACAAATGCAAAACATACATCCCTGTGTCAAATGCTGAACATTACACCCTCAGACTGCAGCAAAGGATGCCATAGATCCAGAGTAGAACAGGACACATATCCCATGGACCACATGGAGTCCATCACAGCAACACTTCATTTTCCTGATCTGAACACTATAACAACTGCAAATGCAGGATGCTACTCATCTACATCATGTACATCAAAAGAAACACCTCAATTAAACAAAAAGAGGCTTTATTCAGCTAATGTAAAATTAAAAGTTGATGTCCAAAAGAAACTAAGGCCAATGGCCAGTCTAAAATCCATGTCCCAACAAGGTGACAAGTGACAACTGGTCACCCATTGCTTGCCTGCACTGTTACGGACAGGGGACATCCCCTTGGAGGGGCATACAAGGGGCAGGCCAGGCACCACAGGGACAGGATCAGGGGATGGCAGAGTGAGGCAGTGAAGGGGTGGTGGGTGCAGGAGTGTCACCGGCAACTGCAGTGGAGGTGTCTGACTCAGGGGGGGCCAGCACCACCGTGCTACACAAGTCAGTTGGTGTGGGTGCTGCAACCACTGCAGTGGGCTGGTCTGATGTAGTGGACTGGGTCCCCACTGCAGTGCCCAAGTCAGACGGGGTGGTTGTGGACTCCACTGCAGTGCATAACTCCAAGGGAGTGGAAGGGTGGGCAGATGAGGTGGGCAGGACAGAGGGGGGACCCGGTCCCCACACCAGTGGCACTAACAGGCAGAGCGTCTGGGTTGGGTGTGGAAGAGCAAGTGGCAGGGGGAGGGCCTAAGCAGTCTGGGGATGCGGTATCGGTGTGTGGGGGAACCTGGGGCAGGGTGTGGCGGGGGAACCTGTGGAGTGGTGGCCTGGGGGATGGAGGAGAGAGACTGGGTGGTGGAGCTGCGTGGTGGTGGTGGTGGGGTCTTGCTCTTCCTGGTCCGGGGGACTTCCTAATGGGGTCCTGTGTCTGCCTGCGCCTGGGGGAGGGTGTCCGGGGCGAGGGGCACTCCCTCTGTGTGGGTGGACTTCCTCTTCCCCTGGTATGCTGGATCAGCAGAATTGGAGGGGAAGAGGCCGAGGTCACACAGGAAGAGCTGCTGTGTAGGTGGGGTAGCAGGTGAGGCAAGGGAAGGGGTCTTGGAGGGAGAGGATTTGGAGGACTGCGGAGTGACTGTTGATGCCTGTGTGTGTGTGTGTTCCCCATCCCCTGTGTGTGTGGTATCAGTTCCCTGAGGATGCTTGTGTGCACGTCTTGCCTTTCTCTTGGGTGTGTCTGTGCTGCTCGTGTCTGTGTGTTTGGGTGATTGTGCAGGTGTGCATGTGCTTTGGACAGGTAGGGTGGCAGGAAGTGTGGATGGGGAAGAGGTGGGAGGGGTGAGGGACTGTTGGAGGAGGGACACTGCTGCCGTCAGGGAGGAGTCCATGGACCTATTGCTCCTCTGTAGGGCAGACATACCCGTCGAGATGCCCTCCATGAACGACACCAGCTGTGTCAACAGAGTGGTGTGTGCATGGAGGACAGTCAGCATTGCTGTCTGCCCTACATGGAGCTGCTGAAGTAGGTACACAGACTCCTCACTCAGGGCAGCAGGGAACACAGGGGCAGGGGGTGCGGTGCCTGGCATGAAGGAGACACGCTCCCGAGCATGGGAGCCTCCACGGACCTCAGGAATGGGAGCCAATGGGAGGGCGGTGGTGGTGGTGGTGGTGGCGGGGCCAGACAGACTAGCTTGTCTTTGGTGGCTGCTGACACCCGCCTCCACAAGGGAGTCATCCTCCAAGCTGCTGTTGTCCTCAGCTGAGGTGGATGGTGCTGAGGACTCCTCGGTGTGGCTCCCCTCGCCCTCCGTGCCACTGGGTCCCTCTGACCACTCGTCGGACACTGACCCAGTCTGTCTCCGCTGCTCCTCCTGGTCCGTGGAGCTGTCCCCTCCTGTGGCCGTGGATGTATCTGCAAACAATTAGGGAAACAGACAAACATCAGTCACCTGCACTGACCGCACACACCACTGTAAGTACAGCACCTCACAGAGCCAGCCCAGGCATCCTTAGTTGAACATTGCCTAAAGTCCTCACACAGATTTGTGGAAGCCAATTGTCAGTCTGATGGTCAACCATGGGACTCACACCCCTCCTGCCCTTGCACCCATCTGTCTGGTGCCTGTCTGATGGTAAGACCCCAGTGTGGACACATGCACCACCTACACAGTTGTTGGACATTGCAGGGAACACGGTGAAGTATGTGAACATGCACACAACACATCTCTTGCCACTAAGTCAGTGCAGGTGTCCGGATGAAGGGATGGCCAGAGTCTAAATAGAAATGCATGTGATGCATACCAGCACCACACACCATGATGCACCCATGTCCGGATAGTCAATGCCACAATGAGGTGCATGTTGCACATGTCACTCCCCTGCAGGATCACTCTTAGGAAGTTTAATGCCATGACACAGGCATGCGTGCAAAGTCATACATCACTGTCTCCAGTCACATGGGCATGGCAGCCAGCCAACAACAGTCTGCACTGTGTCACAATCCTAGGACA
Organism: Calotriton arnoldi; assembly: GCA_963921515.1. Taxonomy (NCBI): domain Eukaryota; kingdom Metazoa; phylum Chordata; class Amphibia; order Caudata; family Salamandridae; genus Calotriton; species Calotriton arnoldi. The sequence goes on along the minus strand of CAWUFW010012774.1, from coordinate 465,614 downwards.
TGGGGAATGCAAGTTATGTAACTGACAAGTGCACATGTCCATCCCCCAAAACCACATCATCAGTACTACTACTTGTCCACGTCATACCAATTGGACATATGGGGGACATGAAACACAACTCTCTGAACATGAGCACCTCACAGTGTGCTGTGAATGAGAAACAGCTGCCTGAAAGTCACAGTCGCATACACCTGTGTGCACAGTCAAGTGATCAGACACCTAAAAATCACAGTAGTATCGTCTATCATGGTCACATCTCCGCTGGCATGCTGAGCCCTAACCGATAAACATACCAGTAGTCCTGACAACGAGGACACAGCACAATGACACAGAGGCAGACACCTGAGGGAACATTTCACTGATCACAACATGCCAGATGGTACACAGGAGTGGGAGTACAGAGTGTATTGTATGCCCTGGAGTAGGCATGACTGTCCAGCTCCACCTGTAAGAGGAATGAATCCTGGACAGTAGGCATGTGGCTAAGCTCGTGTGAAACACTTGATACACATACTCCTGAGGCCCAATCATTGTTCCCACCGGCAGCATGGGTGTGTGCCAAATTCCCCAGGGACATGTGGTGATTCAGATCAGCAAGTGGACCACATATGAAAGTTACACCCAGATTACATGTCAGAACTTAGGCATTGTGTAAGCAATTGACCCACACATGAATCCCACAACATAGTCATGGGGACAAATGCTGTCCCCCACCTTGAGCGAAGCTAAATGCAATGACACAGTCCCCAAGTGACACAATTTCCTGACTGTAAGGGCCACACATATGCGTATCAGAGGAGAAGTGGGCATGTCACAAATGAGGGACATGGGTCCTGGACCACATGACTGATGTACTGTGGAAGTTTAACCAGGCCAGAGGAGGGCACATAGCATGTCAGACAAAGTGCACAGTGCAGTCATGGACTCACCCCCTCCTTGCTGCTGTCTGGCCTTCAGCTGCCCATCCAGGTCAGGGAAGACCACCGCCAGGATCCGGAGCATGTGGGGGGTCAGGGTCCGGTGTCCGCCCCTCCTGCGAGGAGGCGACAGCTTCAGCTGGACCCTTGCGATCCTCCGGGTCCAGCCACGACGGTCCTGCCACCTCTTCTGGCAGTTGTGGATCCTCCGCCTGTAGACCCCCACGGATCTTACTTCCCGGGCGATGGTCAGCCAGATTTCCTGCTTCTGGTGGGCATCAACCTGTGAGGATGACAAATGAAAAAGGCCATTACTACACATGCAACATATCCGTGCATCACACAGTTGGATATACATGTCTCAATCACAGGGGCATATGATGTACATAGGCAGTGCAACAATGGCTATGAACAGTTTGCCAGCAGTCACTACATGGTGTCATTGCATGGGGAGTAAACCTTTTTGGAATGCACTGTTACTGCACTGTACCTGTTCAGTGCATGTAACTACACACTTTGGGGTGTGACAACTACTCAGTGAGCATGCTAGTCAGTGGTGTGCACACTGTAAGTCCTGCTAGTCAGACAACATGCACAATTGGTAAGGCAGTGGACAGCACACTCACCTGCTCCCCTGGTTTCCCATACAGCTTGCTGTACTGTGGAAGGAGGCTGTCCAGCAGGGCCTGGTTCTCCTCAAGGCTGAAGGCTGGGGCTCTATCCACAGTACGTGCCATTGCAGTAGCCAGAGGATGCAGAGACAGCAGCAGTGTTGTTGGCAGATGTCGTCCTGGAGCATGTAGTGCAGGCAAGTGAGCTCTCAGGGTAACAGCCAGCATTATATGTGTGCTGCAGAGGCAGATACTGTCCCATGTGTCCAAAGTGATTGGTCCAAGTCGTTTGCATCTTCTGAATCTGACCAATCCATGGAATAGCAGCACTAATACACGCCCACAGCATCCTTCAAATCTTCAAATTCATGACATCCATGATTTTGCAACATTGTTGTGGCTGTCCAACTGAATTCACTGCATCAGACTCATTGGAGCCACGAAAACGCGTCCGTTGCCATGCCAGGCCCCAGCCAATGCGTGCGCACCGATCGGTCCATTGCTGTACAACGCGTATTTCGGGGTACAACGCGTACCCGCACACATCATATGCATTGGGCCGGCCGGGCACACCGATCGGTCCATTGCTGTACAACGCGTACCCGCACACAACACATGCATTGGGCCGGCCGGGCACACCGATCGGTCCATTGCTGTACAACGCGTATTTCGGGGTACAACGCGTACCTGCACACATCATATGCATTGGGCCGGCCGGGCCCACAGATCGGTCCATTGCTGTACAACGCATATTTCGGGGTACAACGCGTACCCGCACACATCATATGCAATGGGCCGGCCGGGCACACCGATCGGTCCATTGCTGTACAACGCGTATTTCGGGGTACAACGCGTACCCGCACACATCATATGCAATGGGCCGGCCGGGCACACCGATCGGTCCATTGCTGTACAACGCGTATTTCGGGGTACAACGCGTACCCACACATCATATGCAATGGGCCGGCCCGGCACACCGATCGGTCCATTGCTGTACAACGCGTACCCGCACACAACACATGCATTGGGCCGGCCGGGCACACCGATCGGTCCATTGCTGTACAACGCGTATTTCGGGGTACAACATGTACCCGCACACATCATATGCAATGGGCCGGCCGGGCACACCGATCGGTCCATTGCTGTACAACGCGTATTTCGGGGTACAACGCGTACCCGCACACATCATATGCATTGGGCCGGCCGGGCACACAGATCGGTCCATTGCTGTACAACGCGTATTTCGGGTACAACGCGTACCCGCACACATCATATGCATTGGGCCGGCCGGGCACACCGATCGGTCCATTGCTGTACAACGTGTACCTGCACAGGTCAGTCGCATATGTCACCATGCTTGTCACTGGTGAACATATGCCAGCCACATATACCTGCCACAGACCCAGGGGCACATCTACAACACCACACCCACTCCACACTGTTTCCTAAGGCATGTAAGGCTGCATTACCTTTTCTGTGTATGGGGGTTGACATGTGGTTTCTGTGGTGGCACTGGTGGGCATCCACACCCAGGCTGTGCATGTGTTCATGGGGACAGGGTCCTTTGTGTGTTGTGCACATGACCACTGTGATGTGCAACAGTTCATTTCAGAGCATGTGACATGGTCACATTTCCAGGTTGTGTATGTGTGTGACATGTCACATACCCCCAGGGTCCCATGGGAGAAGGCATGTACGTAACAGGATGACCCATTGCCACAATAGTGATGTCCCTCCACAGTCTGTGTGCATGTTGTGTTTCCGATGTCTCTGATTCCATGTGCACGATGGGAGACAGTCTCCACATCAACGTTGTTTGTGCATGGACTTTGATGTTGTGCGTGTGTGTGTCACTGACGTCCATGTCTGTCCTGCGGAGGCAACAGAGGCCACTACCTGTGGGAGTCATGTTTGTTTTTCTGACGTGTACATGATACACCATGTCATGCCAGTGTCCATGTGGCAAGACAGGGTCCCTGGGAATCTAACTGTCAATGTGCTGTGATGCCTGTGGCGCATCTGTCCAGACATGTCACTGTGGTGTGTGTGTGGAACGTGACAGCAGTAAATGGGTACTTTGATACAGCCTAATGGTTTCCCATAGCACAACCTGGTACCTGTTGTGCACACATGTTGTACTGAGAACTTAGATGAAGGCCATGTAGGTGCGAGTTATGTCCAAACAGAACGGCACACACATCAAGTACTTGTGTCTCATAATGATGTATCATGTGAAATTGAGTATGGTGAATGGCACATCTGTGGGGTGACTGCCATCTTTCTTTCTTCATCCTATGCACTGCAGGGCTCCAGCTGTCCATAGACCATTCCCTGACCTGGCAACGATGGTGGAACGTGACAGCATCCGACGGTACCGCTTCACCAGTCAGCTGATTGAGGATTTGGCAGTGCGCTTGGCACCACATCTGCAACCGGGCCGGCCGTACCCTACGGCGCTGACACCCAAGGTGAAGGTAATGGCAGCCCTACACTTCTTTGCCACCGGTACCTTCCAACACACTGTGGCGACTGCTGGTGGGATGTCACAGACTATGTTCAGCCGTGTGCTACGCAATGTTTTGGTGGCTATGTTGAGGAACCTGAACAAGTTAATCTATTTCCCCAAACGTCAACAACTCACTGACGTTAAGAGTGACTGTTATGCCCTGGGGAGGATGCCACATGTAATTGGCTCCATTGATGGGACACATGTGGCTTTGGTACCACCACAGGCACATGAGCAGGCCTACCGTAACCGCAAACACTACCATTCGATCAATGCGCTGGTGGTATGTCTTGCAGATATGACCATCACACATGTGTGTGCCCTTTTCCCCGGTTCTGCTCACGATGCCTACGTGATGAGGAGTAGTCGCATCCCGAGGATGATGTCACAGATGCCGAACCAGTGTGCCTGGATTGTCGGTGTGTACTGACTTTGTACCATTGTGTGTGTTCTGCTATGTTGTATTCCGCCCACTTTTTGAACTCAGCTAATGTGCAATTGTCTGTCTGTAGGTGACTCCGGATACCTCAGGAACCCTGTGACACCAGCCCAGATGCGCTACAATGAGGCATATGGTCGGACGAGGAGGGTGATTGAGCGGACCTTTGGTCTCCTGAAGAGCCGCTTCCGCTGCCTGGACAAGACAGGAGGGGCCCTCCCATATGCCCCAGCAAAGGTGTGCAAGATTGTCATCGTTTGCTGCATGCTCCACAACCTGGCAGTGCGGAAGGAGTTGCCTCTCATCCTGGATGACGATGACCAACGTCCGCCACCTGTGGAGGATCCTGGCCTGGACCACGATGCCAGTGATGATGATGATGATGGTGGTGATGTCCGCACACAGCTCATCACCAACTTCTTCAGCTGAATGTGAGTATCCAGGGAGATGCAATGTGAATGATGTGAGTTTGCATGATATGTGTGGGTGGTGCCCTGGTGCTGTTTTAGTGTGGCCATGTGCCACTTGACTGGATGCGTGCAGCGATGTGTCCTTACAGGTAGTCTGTACTCACCAACAGTGTTGACATGCAAACGTGCTTTTGTGTAGGTATCTTGTGACATGTTTCGGGCATGAGTATTGCAGTTCTGTCCTGTTCTTCAGTGGTTTTGACTGTGTGTCATGTCTGTCCTTCACAGGGTGCTTACAGAGTTGTTTGGTCAACTTGGATCCCCCAACACCGTGATTCAGCTTTCAGGGTGGCAGCTGTCGTTTCCCTACAGGTGATGTGCCACACACCCCTGGACTTCATATCTTCTGCACTTGTTGACTGTGTGGCCACTGCCACGTGGGATTAACTTGCATTTGTAGTGGTAACAACATGTTACAAATGTGTAATCAACCAGTGCTTCACTTTGGGATGTGCGTTGTCTGTGGTCACACATCTGACTGACATTTGCTTACTGCACCTGTGGGATAGTTGACACAGACTCTGAATAGGTGTGGTGTCTGAGCATTCCACTGTATTTCCTGGCAACATCACTGTGGGCGTTGAGTCCGATGGCCCTGGTGTCTGTGTTGTGTAGCCCTAGTGGTGTGTCTCCCTCATATGTGTCACATCACCATGACTCACACGACGGTGTTGTACTTGCTGTAGCAGTTAGCATACACAGTGTAATTTAGCAGAACATCATCACCATAACAGTATCCACATTTGAATAACAACAGTGGCAAGTATGGTGTACTAGTGATTTTATTTACAGAAATGTGTGTGTGTATAGTGCACAGGATGGTGGGTGCTGTACATTGTGATTGTGAACCAAGGTTCCCAGATGAGTTGGAAGTCTTGGTAGCAGAAATGTCCTGAGTGAAGTCCGCAGTCATATGATACATTGGTCCAACTTGAACTCCCCATGTCATGTGGGAAAGTAGTGTTGCATTCGACAGGGTGAAACGTTTGCACACAAAGGAGAATTTCCGGAACAGGTGTTGGCTTCCTGGGGGATGTACGTGGCCATCAACCTCTCAGTTTTCCTTCCTCGGACGACCCCTCTTCTTTGGGGGGGACCCTCACGTGCAGGCTGCTGCGGTGCAGGGGACTCTCCGCCAGAGTCCTCCTCCCTCCCTGTGGCGGTGTCAGTTGTTGCAGCACCAGATGTTGTGGGCACACAGGGAGGTGTGGCCATGTTGGTGCTAATCTGGCGGAGGCATGTCAATATGTCCCTATGCACCGCTGTGAGTTCTTGCAATGTATCCCACTTGGACTCCATGCCCGACATGTGTGTCTCCACACGGGCCATGTGGGAGTCCAAGCGGGCATGATGGGCAGCCTGCTGCTGTTGTATGTCCTTGAGGATCCCCACTACCTGTCTGACCTCTCCGGTGCTATCCTGGTACGCATCAGCGATGCGTGCCAGTTGTGGGTCATCATGTAGTCCAGACCCCTCTGCAAGCAGCGACCTATGTCTACCACCCCTCCCACCACCCCTGGCGACATGTGCAGGACCTGCGGTGGCAAGCACAGGTGACCCGAGGCCCACTTGGGGGTTGTTAGTGGTGTTGTCATCCGTTGCTCCACGGTGGGCCTGGGACCCTGTGCTGTTGTCAGCGGTGGTCCTTGGTCTGTCCGTGTCGGCGGGGGTGGTCTGTATGTTGGCAGTTGTTGGAGGGGTGGGTGCAGGGGTGCAGATGTTGGTCCAGCTGGTGCTGCATGATGACTCAGACCGGAGGTGCCAGGTAGGTCTTCGCCATCCGAGGTGGGCAGAGGCTGTTCCACACCAGTGAGCTCTGTGTCCCCCGGAGCCTGGGGCAGGGACTCCTCCTCGCCTGCTGCTGTGTCCCCATCATCGTCACCTGTATTTGGAAAAGACACACATTGTATGTAATGTTTCTACAGGCATCAATGGTTCACACACCTGACAGTTGTGACTGTACCTCTGGATGCGGGCATGTACATTGCATTGTCCTAAGTTGTCACAGTAAGAGGTTGATATTGGTGTAGCACATTGTCATGCATACCTGGGGCATTTCACTATGAATGTTGAGGTGTGCGCATGGCCAGCATTTGTTGTATTTGGTGGACATCCGGCCATCCTTCTCCACCTGACCCAGTTATCCCACCATGAAGCATGCCACCCTTGCAGTGGGTTCAGGTTGACTCTCAGGATGTCATTCAGTGGTGTTGTGCTGTTTGTTGGTGCACAGTTCCCAGCAGGGCCTTGTGCTCCCCACAGCAGTAGCCAGTGTCAGCCATCTTGTCAGTCCTTGTCCACTCCCTGTGATGTGAGCATGGTTCAGAGTGGTGTTGATGGGCCAATTGTGAGGCTGAGCAGTATCTGTGACTCCAACTCCCATCATGCTATTGCCTACACCCCCTTCCCAGCATGCCCGTACTTCCTTCCTTTGGACTGTGCTTCTCTGTGGGGTAGTGTGCCTGTGCTGACAGGAAGGCTGACAGTGTTGTCCTTGCGTTTGTTTGGCTACAAGTCCCAGGTGTGTCCCTGTGCTTCACACAGCATTACCCAGGGTGGTGGTTCTTTGTGGGATCTTCATTTGGTATGTGAGGCATTGCATTCTCCCAGGTGGGTTATGTGGAGTTTGTGTTGAGGGGTGTGTGAGGTGAGCTGCTTGTAACTATGGTCAGTGCTGTGAGTCCTCCTTCCCACCCAGCCAGATATCCCACCATGCAACGTGCTTGCATTGCAGGGAGTGCAAGTTGGCTTTCAGGATGTCATTCAGTGGTGTTGTGCTGTTTGTTGGTGCACAGTTCCCAGCAGGGCCTTGTGCTCCCCACAGCAGTAGCCAGTGTCAGCCATCTTGTCAGTCCTTGTCCACTCCCTGTGATGTGAGCATGGTTCAGAGTGGTGTTGATGGGCCAATTGTGAGGCTGAGCAGTATCTGTGACTCCAACTCCCATCATGCTATTGCCTACACCCCCTTCCCAGCATGCCCGTACTTCCTTCCTTTGGACTGTGCTTCCCTGTGGGGTAGTGTGCCTGTGCTGACAGGAAGGCTGACAGTGTTGTCCTTGCGTTTGTTTGGCTACAAGTCCCAGGTGTGTCCCTGTGCTTCACACAGCATTACCCAGGGTGGTGGTTCTTTGTGGGATCTTCATTTGGTATGTGAGGCATTGCATTCTCCCAGGTGGGTTATGTGGAGTTTGTGTTGAGGGGGTGTGTGAGGTGAGCTGCTTGTAACTATGGTCAGTGCTATGAGTCCTCCTTCCCACCCAGCCAGATATCCCACCATGCAACGTGCTTGCATTGCAGAGTGCAAGTTGGCTTTCAGGATGTCAGGCAGTGGTGTTGTGCTGTTTGTTGGTGCACAGTTCCCAGCAGGGCCTTGTGCTCCCCACAGCAGTAGCCAGTGTCAGCCATCTTGTAAGTCCTTATCCACTCCCTGTGATATGAGCATGGTTCAGAGTGGTGTTGATGGGCCAATTGTGGAGAGGTGTGGTGCAGCGGCCAGGGCAGTGGAGAGGTGTGGTGCAGCGGCCAGGGCAGCTGACTTCGGAGCACAGGGTTCACGGTTCGATCCCCTGCTCCGGCGGCAGCTCAGCTCAGCACCGTGTGACTCTGGGCAATAGCTCACTTAATTTCCACGACGGCCCCCAGCGCCTTGAGACCCCTAAGGGTGAGTAGTTCGCGCTTTACAAAATACGGATTTAGGGTGAGCAATATCTGTGACTACAACTCCCATCATGCTATTGGCTACACTAACTTCACCAGCATACACAGAATTCCTTCCTTTAAGTGAGCTTCCCTGTGAGGTGGTGTTCTAGTGGTGGCAAAATATCAGGCAGTGTTTGTTGGTTATATTTGTACCACTGCCTTGCTCTATTTGTTTTTAGGTTTGTACATGTCATGACACAGTTACATATCACTATGAGATGGCATGTATTGTGTTAATCTAACTGACATACACATCTTGGGATGATTATCTTTTGGTTGCTGTTGATTTGCTAGGGGTGGATGGTTTGACTGTCCCCTTGAGAGTGATGTGTGTGTATTGGCACACAATATTGTGTATATTAGTTGTGTACTCACCAGGCTCTGGGATGTCTGTTAGTCCATATACGCTCACTGGTGGTAGGATGGCCCGCACCTTCTCCTCCCAGGGCCTGATGTATACTGGTTTTGCAGGAGGGCCACTGCTGGTGTGCTGGCTCAGGAGGTAATCCTTCTTGAGTAGGTCTCTGACCCTCCTGCGCACATCATACCACCTGTTCTGGATGTCTTCCTTTGTGCGCAAACATGGTGATTGTGCGTTCACCCTGTCGACGATCCTCGCCCATATCTTGGTTTTCTGCGACATGGGGGTCTGTTGGACCAATGTGCCAAACAACTGTGGCTCTACCCTCAGGATCTCGTCTACCATGACTTCCAATTCACTATCTAGGAACTTTGGATTCTTCTTTAGGGGCATGGTGATGGGTGGTGGTGGTGGTGGTGATTGGTGTGTGTGTGTGTGCAAGTGAGGGTGTGTGTGTGTAGGTTTTGCTGTGTGTGTGTGAGGGTGCTATTTGTTGAGGTGCTAATGGTGTGTGGCTTTTGTGTTGGATGAGCTGTGTGTGTGTCTGTGTTTGCTGTGTGATGGTGTTTTGTGCTGGCAGGTCAGTGGAATTTGCAAAGGATCATGGTAGGGATTTGTGGGCTTTATGTAGGTGGAGTTGGGGGTGTGTCCTTGTTCCATTTTTTTCTCCCCCTGTATATTGGCTTTGTCATTGCTTGTTTGGCCCTTTTTTTTGTATTTTTTCATTAGTGATTATTGTGCATGTAGGAGTCGTTCTTCTGACCGAGTAGGACGTTGCAGTTGTCTCGTGCGTGCCTGTCCGACGTTCCCACTGTGTTTCAGCTCCATTTCATATGCGGCGTACGCGTCGTTCGCGGGGTATTGTGTTTGTTCGGCTGGCTTTTGTATGCGTGTCGGTCGTACGGCTTGGGCTCCGTGCGAGTCGGTCTGATTTTGCACCCAGTGCATCGTACTGTGCGGGTCGGAGTTCGCGGGTACGTTTCGTTCGGGTTGTTTCCTGGTGCGTGTCGGTCGGTGCGATTCGCGTGGTTTTTCGGCCGGATAGCTTGTTTCCGTCCGGGTCGGTCGTTCGCCTTGAGTTCCGTACGAGTCGGTCGTGATTCACATGCATTTCATCGTACTACGAGGTTTGGGCAGCGCCGGTACGTGTCGGTCAGACTATTATCCCGTACCGAGTCGGTCAGTATTTTTTCCGGCCCGAATCTGATTCGGCCCCTCAGCGTTTACCTCGCCAGGCCAAAAAGGGGCTACATGTTTTGTCATCTATGGGCACTTTATGACTTATTTCTAAGCCGCAGATATAATTACCAGCTCTTATCCATTCCTCTACAGCTGAGAAGTCTGTAGTGGCCCACTTTTTACAATTTCCCTTCTTGCCAATAAGATCAGTAAAAATATCAGCAAGGCTTGCTCCTTGTGCATCTGAGGATAAAAACTGCAGTCCGATCCCAGTAATATCAAGACATAGCTTACCTTCATTTCCTGACCTACAATTTCTGCAAGGGTCTGACTTACTTCCTCCCAGAAGGGACTTAATGCAGGGCAATCAGCAAACATATGCTCATTGTTTGCATCAGCCTCTCCACAGTTCCTGCATTCCTGCTGCCTGTGCATAATATTTGCAAGCTTGGCCAGTGACCTGTATGCCCTGTGGTGGGTAAACAGATGATTTCCTTTGAGTGGTACACACTTAACTGTTGAATAAAGTATACCCAGAGATACTCGCCATACTTGCTCATTGATTATTCCTGGTAAGTCCTTTTCCCAGTGTTGGTAGGAAAGTCCTGTGTTTCCTTCTAGTACAACGATAATTGTCCTGTACCATTGGCAGATTAAGTTGTTGCTTAGCCCCCATTTGAGAAAAGAAGGACACCAGGTCTGGACCACCTGCGTCCGCAATATTTTGTCATACCCACCAGGAAGTCAGCCGCAGATATTTAAATTTGGAGACTCTCCCTTTTGCCAAGCTAGAAAATTCCTGTCATGTGATCAGAGCATCCCCTTTTCTTAAATCTCCCAAGGTGAGACAGTTCCCCCTTGAAGAGGGTAGCTCAGTTTATCCTTAAGCCAGTCAGGTGTGCCCAGGAAGTTCCAAATTGGTGAGGGATCTGCATAATAATGGATACCCAGAGCTTTCCGGATATTTACCCAGCCCTTTAGAGTGGCCAAAAACACTTTCAACCTGACCCACCTAAAAATATTTGATCTCCAAATTTAAACCAAAAATTAGTTGGACCTACATGTTGAAACATAGCTCTAAATAGGCAGACCATGTTAGAGTTATCCAATTCACCCACCAGGGACCTAAAGTATAGGGGTGGGCGGAGTTCGCAGAGTTGCACTATGCAGAATTCCATCGAGTTGCATAAAAACTCTGTGGAATTCTGTGGAGTTCCACTCCACCCTTTAGTTCCATTCCGTCCAGCCAAGAGACCTATGTCAGATATTCACAAATGGGGGCATGCAGAAGACAGTAGTGAGAGGTCGGACTTCCACTACTATTGGATACGCAGGCCCTGGTGAAAGTTCAGGCATCCACAAAAAGAGGGAATGTAGGCAAGCTAGATGGGAGAGGATGGGCCAATAGAAAGGGGCATACAGGCAGTGGCAAGGGTGGCAGAGCTACAGGCAAGTGGGACGGTGTTTACACATCATGGATAGTGGTGGAAAAGGTATGCAGGAAAAAGTGATAGGTTAAAGAGAATACACATAGGAGTGAGGGCAAGGAGGTAGTCTCATTAAAAAGAGCACACAGTCAGTAATAGATGGGATGGAGCCTTGAGACAAAGAGGGCAATACAGGAGGGACAGGTTGAGGGGTCAGTTACCTTATTCCCGGAGCCCTGCTGCTCTTGCGGCTGCACCTCACGTGAGCCACTCTCCCCATGGAGGCTGCCACTCTTCTTCCTGGAACCCAGGCGCGAGTCACTTCCTCCTTCATCTCGGCTCCTCGTACGCTCTCAGAGCCCTGCTGCTCTTGCGGCTGCACCTCACACTGAGTCAATCTCCCCATGGAGGCTGCCACTCTTCCTCCTGGAACCCAGGCGCGAGTCACTTCCTCCTTCGCTCCGGCTCCTCATAAGCTGAAGCTCAGGGTGACCTGTGATCCTCAGCCCCAGAGTCCTCCACTCCCCTGCAATCTACTTCTTAGTGCCCGTAGATCGAGACTTCAACCAACACCTACTCTGCCAGCCCCCAGCTGCACTGCTCCTCCTTGCCTTCAGATCCCCCTGTCCTTCTGCCACAGATATGCTTTGCGGCATCCAAATATTATCAACCAATTAGATACCTGGTTAAATATTTTTATTCTGTGGTAGGCAATTGGGGTAAACTTGCATTCACTAGAGGACCTCGTAACGTGATTGGCTGAGGTGCTCTTGATTGTTTTTCATTGGCTGTCCGGCCTGGGAAGTTTTTAGGAGTGGGCGGGAGGGGCAAACTCCGCTGTGTGCAAAGTCAGAGCTTTTTACCGAACTTCGGCTCCCAACGACGCACAGAGTTGGCAAAACTCCACAAACTCTGCTGGTGGAGCGTAGTTCACCGCCCACCCTTACTAAAGTTCTTAAATTGGAAGGCGTAATTATAAACTATAAAGTCTGGGAGAGCCAATCCTCCTTGCTTCAGCCCCCGTCACCTTTTTCCAGGTGATCTTAGACCCCGTTGAAGCCTATATAAAGGTGCTGACATTGCCTTGTAGATTTTGCAGAACTTTAATTGTAAAGGATAGCTGTATCGTATCTAACAAGAATGTTAATTTAGGATGAACCAGCATTTTGACAATGTTAACCATCCCATATATCCCAATTGGGAGATTCCCCCTCGTAAGTTGAAGCTCCTGGTGCCCTGTGATCCTCAACCCCAGACTCCTCCGCTCCCCTGCAATCTACTCCTTAGTGCCCGTAGATTGAGACATCTACTCTGCCAGCCCCTGGCTGTGCTGCTCCTCCTCGCCTTCAGATCCCCCTGCTCCTCTGCCATGGATATGCTTTGCGCATCCAAATATTATCAACCAATTAGATACCTGGTTACATATTTTTATTCTGTGGTAGGCAATTGTGGTGAACTTGCATTCACTAAAGGACCTCGTAACATGATTGGCTGAAGTGCTCGTGATTGTTTTTCATTGGTTGTCTGGCTTCAGAAACTTGTAGGAGTGGGCAGTGGGGCAAACTCCACTACGTGGTGAAGTTGAGTTTTTTACCGAACTTCGGCTCCCAGCGGAGCACAGAGTTGGCAAAACACCACAAACTCTGCTGGTGGCACAGAGTTCACCACCCACCCTTACTAAAGTTCTTAAATTGGAAGGTGTTATAATAAACTATAAAGGTTGGAAGAGCCAATACTCCTTGCTTCAGACCCCGTCATCTTTTTCCAAGTGATCTTAGACCCCTTAGAAGCCCATATACAGGTGCTGACCTTGCCTTGCAGCTTTTGCAGAACTTTAATTGGAAAGTATAGCAGTGTCGTATCTAACAATAATGTTAATTTGGGTGAACCAGCATTTTGACAATTTTAACCCTCCCATATATCCCAATCGGGAGATTCCCCCATCTTCCAAAAAGTGAATCTATCTCGCTACCTACCCTAGCTAAGTTAGCTGCTGGACGTTCCTCAAGAGACTTTGTAATCATGATACCTAGGTAACTAATTTGTGTTTTAACCTGATTTAGGGCAAATGAGTCCTCTTCTTCCTTAGCCCATGACATCACTCACCCACGACACAGTCAGTGGACTCTGAAGTGGAGGTGGAGGTCGGCAGCTGTGTCGGTGGGGTGTGGACAGCTATGCACAGCTCAGATCTGCTTCCGGTTTGGCAAAGACAGGGGTAGCGGGTTAGAGGGTCTGCAAGGACGGAACAGAGACGCAGCGGACTCGGCAAAGAGGCATTGGATGTCAGGCTAGATTTATGACTGCCAGCCCCCGCACATCAAGGACAAGGGGTGAAACTACCACAGGTACTTTCTGTGCAAAAAAGTGGAGCGCACTCTGCAGAGGTAATAAGGTAGAAGGTGCAGGCCTGAAAACCTCACAGGTTAACACAGATAGGAGTCGGATTTCTGGGGGCAAACTGGAGTTCGTAAACACCCGCCTACATATTTCTAAAAATTGACATACCTTTAAGGTCAGCATGCTGGGACACACTGGATCAAATTCAAGGCTTGGGTGGCGTCCCTAAACCATGTTTTAAGACGAAACAGATGCCCAGGGTTATTAAACCACAAAGAATACAAAATAAGCTGGCTGGAGGAGAAAAAGAGACCATCTGGGACTCTTGCCACAAGGCACATCCAAGAGAACCCCCTCCCTCTCTAACTTCCTTCTTTAAAGTTATGGAGGCTAGTGCTATAAACTCCAGCTTAGCCCCTGTTGGGCCATAAATAGGTTCTGGTAGTGGCAGTGAAGGGGGGGCCCATCACAACTAGATGACATAGTGCACTCGGTTCCAGTGAAGAAGAAATTTCAGCCACTGGATCAGGATAAAGAGTTCATCCCTGTGGTTGAGCTTGACCCTCCGGACTTACCTGCTACACTTGTCTCTGTGCCTAACGTGAGTCAGAAATTCAGACTCGGACTCACGCAGATAAGCAGCGAGGCAGCACTCAGCATCAAACAATTTGAAGGCTTCTTTGTGGAACTGAGGCAAGAAATATTGAAAAAGTTTGAAGTCTCTGAACAAAACGGGAAAGAAATGAAGGAGGCATGCGAGGCATTGGGTGCCAAATTGGATGATTTGACGGTTCATACAAAGTCCTTGGAAGATCAGATGGGGCATGTGTCACAAGGCATCGAGAAAATCTCTCAGGAAATAGCAGAATTGAGGCATCAAAACACACAGTTGAAGGAAGACATGAAGAGGCTGGAGATTCACTCCTGGAGGAACAATATAAGTATCCTAAAAGTCCCAGAAAGGGTGGAAGTACCAGACTTGAAAAGGTTTTGTATTAATCTTCTAATAGAAGGTGTATTAAAAGGCCAGCCTGAAGTGGACTTAGAGCAAGAAATCCAGAGGGTTCACATGAACCCTTTTAAATTTAAATGCAATCCTAATCATAAGGGGGATAGGAAGATCCTAATCAGTTTGTAGACATATGCGATAATGGAGCAAATTCTTTTCTGTCACTCGGAAAGCAGGATCATTGCAGTACGAATCCTTCACTTACCAGATTAGAACTGATGTTGGAAGAATCACTGCACAGAGACAGGGGAACTTAGGGAGAAGATTGGAGTATTGAAAGGCTTAGGGGCCACGGTACAATTTAAGTTTCCCGCTATACAAAAGGTAATGTGGAGAAATGAGATGCACCTTCTAAGAATGAAAGAGGAAGCACAAGACGTAATACACAAAATGCAGATAGCATCAACTGGCTCCAGAGTAGTATAAGAAGGGCTGCCGGGTTAGTGGCAATAAGAAGCCTTAGTTTTTCCTTTGTCGACTCATTTTTTCTCCTTCAAAGATTGCAATAGATCTTGACAGCTCTACTCTTCTTTCTCAGTGGTTCTTAGCAATCTTCTTTGTTGGTTTTGAAATGTAAGAAGCTTAAGATGGACCACTTAGGAAGGATGGGAATGGCTGCAGAGAGTGGATTTTCTTTTTTGCGTTTTCTTTTGGTCATTCTGAGTAGGCCTGCGTGGTGAACTTCGCTCCGTTCGCGGAGTTTGCAGAGTTTTCTGCACTCCGCACTCCGCGAAGCTCGCGGAGTGCAGAAAACTCCGCTTCGCGATGTGCAGCAGGGTTTTTTCCCTGCTCGCGATCGCGAACGGTAAGTTCGCGATCGCGAACAGTAAGTTCGCGAGCGCGAGCTGCCGCTCGGGTAGAATTTCTATCCGAGCGGCAGGAATACCAGCACAAACTGCAGTTCGCACTGCACTCTGCCACTCGTGGAACTTCGCAGAGTTTTTTTGTAACTTCAAGGAGTTCCTCGTAGCAAAACTACACGAACTACGCCCAGGCCTGATTCTGAGTGATTAGCCCTGAATACGAGAAGATGACACCATATGATTTTGGGGGGTGCCTCGGGATGAGACAAAGGGGTGGGGAGCAAGTGGGAAAAGATTAAAAAATTCTGTCCTCAAGTCGCGCCCAAGATGGGCTTTAAGGTATCAGAAGGAGACTAGCTGCAAAGTTGGTTGGGACGAGGCGGTCTTAAGATGGGGTATGTAGTTAAGGTAGTTACATACAACGTTAATGCCCTGAGGAGGGAAAAACATAGGCTAGTATTAGAGTTCTTAAAACTTATAGAAGCTCAGTTCAGTATCTTACAGGAAACACACTTGGCGGTGCAGGAGTGTTGATCAGTCTTAAAGAAGTGTTTAAGGGTACAAGAAGTTATCTGCACAGAACAAACAGGCTGTACAAAAGGGGTAGCCATACTTATAAAGAAGAATGTGGGGATGACGGTTATGAGCCATAACATGTACAGTTCAGGGAGATGGCTAGTTACTGTTTTACAGATTGGAGATACTGAACTAACCTATGCAGGATATTATGGCCCAAATTGTGATGATCGTGTGTGCTTGGGTCGCTTACAGCTAGGCTTGGCACCTTGTCACCTGATCTGGGGGGGGTTTGAGTGTGGTGTTGAATAGAGAAAGAAATAGGACTTCTAGATCCCCTTATGCAGCTATGAGTAAAACCAGGTCAACCTTAAATTATATGATGAGAGATCTTGCCTTAATAGACATATCGAGAAGAAGCAAGGGGAATGAAAGAGGCTATACCTTTTATAGTAAGAAGTAAAATTGACCATGATCCTCCCATTTATTTGTATGTATGTTCACAACTACTTATCCCTACCTGTTTGGTTCTTTTGGGTGTCCTTCTTCGGTAAACACAGATTTTCCCTTTCTGTTGACTGTCTGATCTTAATTTCGAGTAACCATTTTCTTTCTAAATTCATGTTCTTTCTTCCAAACACTTTTCAAAACATCACTATGTACATCTTTACTACATGTTATGTTAGTGTTTCTTCCCTCTAATGTCATAATGAAAACTTTCTCTAGTGGTCACATTAAGCAGGCTCAATTGTTTTGATAAGCCTGTTTGGCATAAAATAGTACCAAGCTGTGACCATGTGTTTTGCTTTCAAATTAGTTAATTCAGGTTTGCTACTGAAGGCACTCTAGAAAATATGAGGCCATGGTAAAAATAGAACATTTTCAAAATGTTCACGTCTATATACAAGTGAAACATGTAATTCCATGAGATAATGGCATGTGGTAATGACTTCTTATGATGCTGATGGCAGTGAATGAGCACAGACATAAGTCTTTTGCTCCCATGGTGTGTGTATATTCCTGTACTAATCTAGAAAAATCATTAGTTTAGTAATCCTCTCTACTGTATGTGACAAATTCAGATATGTATGTGTTTTGTTGTGTTTGCACTTCTAAAGCCCTTCTCAGGTGTTAAATAAAATCCTACTAGCACTATTGTAATCATCATTACTCTTATTACGAAAACTGAATATATTATAATATATTTACATTTATTTCTAAGGCAACACATGTTTCTCCAAAAGCAGATTAGATGCAACCAAGTCCAAAGGTCAAAGCTTCATTAAGATGGGTAACTTGCAGCAAAGCAATCTTCTTATACACATTTGTTAACCCTACTTCGCGTTCTTCTAAATTCTTATCCCTACTCTTCTACAGCAGACTCAGGCTTAGGTAATCTGCTTGAAAATAAAGTATGAGTTAGTTAGTGTCAGTCTCTTAATCTCTTTCAATAAATCTTTTTGATTTGTTTTTTTTTATTTTTTCTATGATTGCACAGTTCATTTTTGTCAAGTATCTTTTATCCCAAATAAGCTTACTGTAGTGAAATCATGGAGATTCAGACAGTTGAGATCTCACATGACACAACTCATCTTTTGTAACATTTAGTGCTTGGTTCTTGTAATAAGTCCACTCAGGTGCTGAACATCTCCAACAAGGTACTCTTGCTGTTTTTGATCTTCTCAGTTTTTGATGATGTTCTACTGTATCACTTTCATCGATTGACTCTGTCTCCTCAGAAATAGTTGATGGAATCCGATCAACTGATATGCTCTTTCTCAGCCTTCCTTGATTACAGTTCAACTCTCTGGGTGACTCTTCTCGTTTAAGTACTTGTTCTTTACCCCAGAACTTCCAACTGTACTGATGTTGTTTCAGTAAAGTTTCTAAGTTGAGAGCTAGCCTCTGCTTCTCCTTCATTAGAGACTTCAATGCCACTCCGTGAAGCGACAGGTTCTTGGATTTGTGTTGCAGTCTGTGACTCTTCTCCCCTTTCTTCTCCTTGTTGCTGTTGTGTTCTTGGTAACACTGCTCTTTTAGGTCTTTCAGCTAGTCGTGATGCAGTCACTGATGCTCTTCGTTCAGAATGAAAGAGCACAATTTCTTCTTTGGGATTTCTCACCTTCTTGGTGTGTGATGCATGCACCCAAATGGGAACTCCGGCATATTTAAGAGTAATGTTTGTTACTAAAATAACCTAGAAGGGGCCTTTCCATCTCAGATCCAAACAAGTCTCCTAAATGTGCTTCTTTATCATGACTCAATCACCAGGATTGAGGTTGTGGCACTGTTCTTGATGCGGATCTTTAGTGGTAGCTGCAACCTGGTAAGAAACAGAATGGACCACGTCAGCCAATCCTTTGCAGTAATCAAGTATCATATCATCTGTGATATACAAGAGTACATTTGCAGGCACAGCAAGCAGCCTCATGCCATGTCCC
Organism: Calotriton arnoldi; assembly: GCA_963921515.1. Lineage (NCBI taxonomy): Eukaryota > Metazoa > Chordata > Amphibia > Caudata > Salamandridae > Calotriton > Calotriton arnoldi. Next base: position 446,896 of record CAWUFW010012774.1, on the reverse strand, counting down.
CGCAGAATCTCGTGAGGCGATAAACCAGTCTTCCTATCAGAAATACTTTGAATACTCATCAGCACCAATGGTAAAGCATCAGGGCATTTCAGTGATGTTGAAACACAGACTTTGGCTAGTCGAGACTTGATAGTCCCATTCATTTGTTCGACTATACCGGAAGACTCAGGTCGATAGCTGCAATGCAGTCTTTGCTCAATTTGTAATGATGTGCTAATGTCAAGATCCTGCAGCCACCTCACAAGAACACTGCCACCCAAAAGAACACTGCCAGTCTTGCTCACGCCTCCCCTTCATTGGTCAACAACAGTCTAGTCCTTTATGTCTGGGCTTGCGCTTGGCTTGAACAGTATTTATAGCCTTGTCATATGTTGAGGTTTAGATGCCATTCACTCTATTCCTAAATCAGTGTTCTTGTTTTGTTTTGCCTACAGGATTACATTCCACATAGGCATTTTATGCATAAAGTTACACAGGGACTTCAACTCCCATGATGTTGTGCTCTTTTGAAGGCATCAGGACATCACACTGGTGTCTAAATGCTGTACTGGACGGGGCACTTGTATAAAGCCAGGCGACGCCTCAACCCGGAAGCTTGTTATTACATCATTGATGCTTCGAGAGGAGCCAAGCAGCCTTGCTGATACTGGTGCCGTGCAGTGTTGCTGAATTTCTAGCTGTGCACCATTTCGTGATGGAGCCGACCCCTTCCAGGCTGTATCAGTAGAAAATCATGGGTGCGATAAGGGTGCACTTGCACCATGCCCTATTCCCTTTATTTATGAAGCGCACAGTTTATGAGAATTCCGTGTGTGTTTAATTTCTGGAGACCTCATAATGAGGGTGGGGTCCGCTTGAATATTTTTAATTCCTTTAATGTTCAAACATGTCTCTCGTTGCAGTCTTCTAAGGTAAGAAGGCCTACGTTTATGTTAAAGTGCAAAGGCTAAATTTGTTCATGTTTGCAAGACTGTAAATATACTGCCTACTCACCAAACTGTTAAAGTCTGTTATTGTACAACTGTGGAAAAAGGAGAGGAGGCAAGAGTGCAGGAAATCTTTCTAGTTATATTTAGTTCTCCATAAAAGGCAATCGAGCTACATTCTACTGTTTCAAGGTACATTCCTCTTGGTGAAGAAACCTATTTTATTGCATATCACATTTAACAGGAGAAGAGAGCTTAAGAGTTTCCCTGTGATGTTCAAGCGATTCATACATAGGTAGGTGGAGCTTGGGTGTTTAATCTGAGATACCTATCAGCTTAGATAACCAGATTAGCGGTATACTTATTGTGTGTTTCTCATTATTGATATTGTACAGGAGAATGCAGGTGAACAAGAGCTGGAACCCAAACCTTTATTTTTTACAGTATGGTGTGGTGAGAATGGGGGTAACACAGGGAAAGGGTACTTAGTAATAGAGACATCTGTGTAACTGTGTTTTATATTTCTTTTTGGTCTCCCTCCCAGCTGTCCCCTTCCTTCCCCTGCCTCACTTGATCACCTCCAATGTCTGTGCTATCACAGCATTCAGCAGCTGGGTGATATCAAGAGGTGGAACTCTTTCAGCATCACCTCTTCCGGGTAACAGCTAATCATCTTCAGGATCTCATCCAGAGAAAGCGGCATTCCGTACCTTGGAATCAGTTCTTGTAATAACAGTTTTGCTACTGTCAGACTGTCATTTCTTCTGGTTGGGCAGGCTTCCACCTATCTTGAGAAGACACATACTATGACCAGAACATATCTCAGCCAGTTGCAAAAAGGCATTTCGATGAAGTACATCTGCATTCTGTTGAAAGGACCACCTGATCTCTCTATGTGACTTGGTGTACCGTTTTCTCTTTCCATTCATTCTTTTGTTGACATTTCACACACCAATGGCACACTTCTGCAAGCATCATGAACCTGGGATTAAACCAATCTTGCCTAAAGATTCTCACCATGGCATCTCTCACTAAGGGGTCGATTCCGATGTCAGCCGGAAGCGCACCTAACAGTATTCGTCCGGAAAACATACCAGCCGAACGCGTGTTTTCCGACCGACTCGAACACTCTACCGAACGAACAAGTACGATGCGCATAACAGGCCAGATTCCGAGCGAGCCGAATCGAGTCGCACGGAACCAAATACACAGCACCTTCCGGCCGGACTAGTACGATGCGTCTTCCGTACGCGCCGAACTCGTCGCTACGTCTGAGCATCCGGGCGAGCCGTACATAAGCTCCGTTTCGCGCCACAAGATGATCCACGGCTACGAGACGAACAAGCCTGCTACGAGTACGACTCGAAGACACGAGAAACCCGAATGAGACGATCCAAGCATGAATCCCATTGCGCAGGTCCTACCTATACTCTACATCTATTACCGGGACCGGCTCAGATGGTAAGTCAAACACCAACAATACAAACAAACCACACGTACATGAAATATGTCACACACACATAGGGATGCACAAATAACGTACACTAGCAACAGCAGAACCATAGGGGTGGGATGGCCAACACCAATGCCATACACACCCATAGGGGGATGGATGCCTGCCACTACTACCACCCCTACCCAGGGGGCCCTGGATGCCTGCCACTACTACCACCCCTACCCAGGGGGCCCTGGATGCCTGCCACTACTACCACCCCTACCCAGGGGGCCCTGGATGCCTGTCACTACCACCACCCCTACTCAGGGGGGGCTGGATGCATGCCACTACTACCACCCCTACCCAGGGGGGCCTGGATGCCTGTCACTACCACCACCCCTACTCAGGGGGGGGCTGGATGCCTGCCACTACCACCACCCTTATCCAGGGGGGGCTGGATGCCTGTCACTAATACCATCCCCACCCTTAGGGGGATGGATGCCTGCCACTACTACCATACCCACCCGAAGAGGGATGGATGCCTGCCACTACCACCACCCCTACCCAGGGGGCCTGGATGCCTGTCACTACCACCACCCCTACTCAGGGGGGCTGGATGCCTGCCACTACCACCACCCCTATCCAGGGGGACTGGATGCATGCCACTACTACCACCCCTACCCAGGGGGGCCTGGATGCCTGCCACTACTACCATACCCACCCTTAGGGGGATGGATGCCTGCCAGTACTACCACCCCTACCCAGGGGGACTGGATGCCTGTCACTACTACCATCCCCACTCATGGGGGCTGGATGCCTACCACTACTACCATCCCCACTCATGGGGGTCTGGATGCCTACCACTACTACCATCCCCACTCATGGGGTGCTGGATGCCTACCACTACTACCATCCCCACTCATGGGGGGCTGGATGCCTACCACTACTACCATCCCCACACATGGGGGCTGGATGCCTACCACTACTACCATCCCCACTCATGGGGGCTGGATGCCTACCACTACTACCATCCCCGCTCATGGGGGCTGGATGCCTGCCACTACCACCACCCCTATCCAGGGGGCTGGATGCATGCCACTACTACCACCCCTACCCAGGGGGCCTGGATGCCTGCCACTACTACCACCCCTACCCAGGGGGCCTGGATGCCTGTCACTACCACCACCCCTACTCAGGGGGCTGGATGCCTGCCACTACCACCACCCCTATCCAGGGGGCTGGATGCCTGTCACTACTACCAACCCCACCCTTAGGGGGATGGATGGCTGTCACTACTACCATCCCCACTCATGGGGGGCTAGTTGCCTACCACTACTACCATCACCACTCATGGGGGGCTGGATGCATGTCACTACAACCACCGCTACTCATAGGACGAGTAATGCATGACACAACTAGCATACTCCCACATAAGGACTGTCTGTAAATTACATCCCAGCCCCCAACACCATGACAAGCGTGTGTGGTCTGTGTCAAATGCATACAACACTGAACATGACATTGAACATACATTGTGACCCCCTAACACATGTGTCACACATAATTGTGTGTGTGGCCTACACAATGCAAGCAGACCATGACCACTGTGGCAATGTGGCACAAAGCCCCATCACCACAGTGCCCATAAGGTAAGTGTGTGCCCCATAGCTGAAGCACATTTTGAACAGTGTGGCAATGGGGCCCAAAGCCCCATCACCACAGTGCACAAAAGGTAAGTGTGTGCCGCATAGCTGAAGCACATTTTGAACAGTGTGGCAATGGGGCCCAAAGCCCCATCACCACAGTGCCCAAAAGGTAAGTGTGTGCTCCATAGCTGAAGCACATTTTGAACAGTGTGGCAATGGGGCCCAAAGCCCCATCACCACAGTGCCCAAAAGGTAAGTGTGTGCTCCATAGCTGAAGCACATTTTGAACAGTGTGGCAATGGGGCCCAAAGCCCCATCACCACAGTGCCCAAAAGGTAAGTGTGTGCTCCATAGCTGAAGCATATTTTGAACAGTGTGGCAATGGGGCCCAAAGCCCCATCACCACAGTCCCCAAAAGGAAGTGTAGTCCTGGTAAAAGCTGCAAAAACATAACTGCAGGGATTATTCCTGGCCACACAACACCAAACACTACAGTGGCATTGTAGTGCTTGTGTCCCATAGCAACATAGATTGTGTGAGGCAAGCAGTGCAGTGCCAATGACACATCGTTCTGGCCATGTGCACACAAACATCAGCCATGGGGGCCCACATTGTCTACATTCACAAATAACACAATGACAGAAGTGAGCATCATAATGCAGACCCACATATCTGCACCAATGGACACACAAATGTAGATATCCTGTGGAGACTGTAGATGTCAGGTGAACAAATACCATACCATGGCAGCAATGGGACATACTAACCATGATCAATGTGCTGACTGATGACCTAGCAGTCCCAGGGCCAGCAGGGGAAAGCCAACAAACAACATACAGCCAATGGCAAACTAAAGATATGCCAATGCAGTGGTGCAAAAGCACAAACACAAACAGGCAGACTCACACTGCATATCATACACAACAGGTGAGGGGTTGTGTGCCAGTGTCCCCAGGCAAACACACAACACATGAGGAGGCCAGATTCACTGATACACAGATGTCAACACAGTCACATACAAAAGTAACTCATGGATTGGATTCCCCTATGTGGGCAAACAGGCATTGTGAGATGAGAGGGAGCCCAAATTACCCATGTCACACAAGCTTGTAGGAACAGCAACACACACAGCAAGAGACAGAACCACCACAGCACTCCCCAGGGACCCCACATTGTGGTGACACTAGCCTGCATGACAATCACACTGTGATGACAAAGGTAGATGTCATCCACACTGTGAACCACAGCCATGTGTCCTGAGCAACAAACTACCATCACACCTATACAAGCACAAAGCACTCAGCATGGCCTGCCAGCCAAGGAACATATGGAGGTAGTGCCCCAGCCGTGCAACAACTCACATTTGCACACACTCAACGCCACACACCTTGAACTCCACCAATGTGCAGCGTTGAAGCTCACATGGACTGCTGACATTGCACATGCACCCATGACAATCCCAGGGGTGGTGGGGAAATAAGGTGCAGAAACCCATCACACATGGCCAGTCAACAATACTTGTGAATGTCTGACACACTGCACAGTATGCCGTACATGGGCATGACGTGAAATCCACCCCAAACAATGGGATCCTGGCCATAGTCACACACCAATTAAGAAGCCAAGCTGACCCACAAAGGACACACATAGACAACTTCCAACATTGCAGCTCTGACCCTGAGGAGTGGCAGCAGTCACACACACAACGTGTCACAATCACTGAAAGCATACACAAACAGAAAATCACATTACTCGTGTAACCAACAAGTGCCAAGAGGAATCCTGACTGTGTCCCATCTGCGTTTGCCCACATCCCCAGCCCTAACAACAAAGACAACTAGGGATGACAACCTCATGAACATTAGTTTGCCATGCACCCACATCCCGGAGTAACCAGGTCCAAGATGCTGGATGAACACAGAACAACTCAGCAAGCATCACAAACAGGAACATCCGTAGGGACACAGCCTGTGTAGGAAAAGGAGAAGGGAACACGTACAGACATGCCTACACAACACACAACATGGGCACAGCCTATATCACAGAATCACGCACTGCCATGAGGGCACTCCACTCCTGTGGAAGGTCAGCTGTGCCAAACCTTGTCTGTGCATGACTCAAACATGTCAGCAGAACACTCGGTCAGTGAGTCAATAACTACAACACACTGAAGGCTCTGCTCATATCAGCCTGGGCACGGAGTGTCACGTCAGTCATCTGCATACACCCAAGACACGTGTCAAGCAACTTGCACTGTGTACACAGATGAGTCCTCCAAATTTGATGTGCTAAACTGCATGTCCATTGGAGACGGGCACACAGTCAGGGTACTAGGAACATTGGACAGTGGTAAGCCCACCAGATGTGCATCAGTGTAGGACAAAGATGGTAATCTACAAATGCTAAACGTACATCCCTGTGTCAAATGCTGAACATTACACCCTCAGACTGCAGCAAAGGATGCTATAGATCCAGACTAGATTAGGACACATATCCCATGGAGCCCATCACAGCAAAACTTCATTTACCTGATCTGAACACTATTACAACAGCAAATGCATGATTCTACACATCTACATCATGTACCTCCAAAGATTAACCACAAGTAAACAAAAAGAGGCTTTATTCAGCAAGTGTGCAAGTCAAATCAAAAGTCCAAAATAAACTAAGGCCAATGGCCAGTCCAAATATACAGTCCCAACAGGGTGATGTGTGACAACTTGTCAACAATTGCTTGCCTGCACAGGTACGGACAGGGGACATCCCCCTTGGAGGGGCATACGAGGGGCAGGCCAGGCACCGCAGGGACAGGATCAGGGGATGCCAGAAGGAGGCAGTGAAGGGGAGGTGGGTGCAGGAGTGTCACCGGCAACTGCAGTGGAGGTGTCTGACTCAGGGGGGGCTGGCACCACTGCAGGGCTCAAGTCAGATGGAGTTGGTGCTGCAACCACTGCAGTGGGCTGGTCAGATGGAGTGGACTGGGTCCCCAATGCAGTGCCTGAGTCAGACGGGGTGGTTGTGGACTCCATCGCAGTGCATGACTCCAAGGTAGTGGAAGGGGGGGCAGAAGAGCTGGGCAGGACAGAGGGGGGGACACGGTCTCCACACCAGTGGCACAAACAGGCAGAGCGTCTGGTTTGGGGGTGGAAGAGGAAGTGGCAGGGGGGAGGGCCTAAGCAGTTTGGGGATGCGGTATCGGTGTGTGGTGGAACCTGTGGAGTGGTGGCCTGGGGGATGGAGGTGAGAGACTGGGTGATTGACTTGCAGGGCGGTGGCGGGGTCTTGCTCTTCCAGGACCGAGGGGACTTGCGGGTGGGGGGCTCACTCTGCCTGCGCCTGGGGAGGGTGTCCGGGGGCGAGGGCACTCCCTCTGTGTGGGTGGACTTCCTCTTCCCCGGTATGCTGGATCAGCAGGATTGGAGGGAAGAGGCCGAGGTCACACAGGAAGATCTGCTGTGTAGGTGTGTTAGCAGGCGAGGCAAGGGAAGGGGTCTTGGAGGGAGAGGATTTGGAGGACTGCGGAGTTAATGTGGATGCCTGTGTGTGTGTGTTCCCCGTCCCCTGTGTCTGTGGTATCAGTCCCCTGAGGATGCGTGTGTGCACATCTTGCCTTTCTCTTGGGTGTGTCTGTGCTGCTCGTGTCTGTGTGTTTGGGTGACTGTGCAGGTGTGCATGTGCTTTGGACAGGTAGGGGGGCAGGAAGTGTGGATGGGGCAGAGGTGGGAGGGGTGAGGGACTGTTTGAGGAGGGACACTGCTGCCGTCAGGGAGGAGTCCATGGACCTATTGCTCCTCTCTAGGGCAGACATACCCGTCGAGATGCCCTCCATGAATGACACCAGCTGTGTCAACAGAGTGTTGTGTGCATGGAGGACACTCAGCATTGCTGTCTGCCCTACATGGAGCTGCCGAAGGAGGTACACAGACTCCTCACTCAGGGCAGCAGGGGTCACAGGGGCAGGGGCTGCGGTGCCTGGCACGAAGGAGACACGCTCCCGAGTACGGGAGCCTCCACGGACCTCAGGAATGGGAGCCAATGGGAGGGCGGTGGTGGTGGTGGTGGTGGCGGGCCAGACAGACTAGCTGGCCTTTGGTGGCTGCTGAGACCCGCCTCCACAAGGGAGTCATCCTCCGAGCTGCTGTGGTCCTCAGCTGAGGTGGATGGTGCTGAGGACTCCTCGGTGTGGCTCCCCTTGCCCTCCGTGCCACTGGGTCCCTCTGACCACTCGTCTGATGCTGACCCAGTCTGGCTCCGCTGCTCCTCCTGGTCCGTGGAGCTGTTCCCTCCTGTGGCCGTGGATGTATCTGCAAACAATTAGGGAAACAGACAAACATCAGTCACCTGCACTGACCACACACACCACAGTAAGTACAGCACATTACAGAGCAAGCCCTGGCATCCTTAGTTGAACATTGCCTAAAGTCCTCACACAGATTCGGGGAAGCCAATTGTCAGTCTGATGGTCAACCATGGGACTCACACCCCTCCTGCCCTTGCACCCATCTGTCTGATGCCTGTCTGATGGTAAGACCCCAGTGTGGACACATGCACCACCTACACAGTTGTTGGACATTGCAGGGAACACGGTGAAGTATGTGAACATGCACACATCACATCTCTTGCCACTGAGTCAGTGCAGGTGTCCGGATAAAGGGATGGCCAGAGTCTAAATAGAAATGCATGTGATGCATACCAGCACCAGACACCATGATGCACCCATGTCCGGGTAGTCAATGCCACAATGGGGTGCATGTTGCACACGTCACTCCCCTGCAGGATCAGTCTCAGGAAGTTGAATGCCATGACACAGGAATGCGTGCAAAGTCATACATTACTGTCTCAAGTTACATGGCCATGGCAGCCAGCCAACAACAGTCTGCACTGTGTCACAATCCGGGGGCATGGGGAATGCAAGTTATGTGACTGACAAGTGCACATGTCCATCCCCCAAATACCACATCATCTGTACTACTATTTGTCCACGTCATACCAACTGGACATATGGGGGACATGAAACACAACTCTCTGAACATGAGCACCTCACAGTGTGCTGTGAATGACAATACAGCTGCCTGAAAGTCACAGTCGCAAACACCTGTTTGCACAGTCAAGTGATCAGACACCTATAAGTCACAGAAGTATCATCTATCATGGTCACATCTCAGTTGGCATGCTGAGCCCTAACCGAAACACATACCAGTAGTCCTGACAACGAAGACACAGCACAATGAGACAGAGGCAGACACCTGAGGGTACATTACACTGATCACAACATGCCAGATGATACACGGGAGTGGGAGTACAGAGTGCATTGCATGCCCTGGAGTAGGCATTACTGTCCAGCTCCACCTGTAAGAGGGATGAGTCCTGGACAGTAGGCAGGTGGCTAAGCATGTGTGACACACTGGATACACATACTCCTGAGGCCCAAACATTGTTCCCACCAGCAGCATGGGTGTGTGCCAAATTCCCCAGGGACATGTGGTGAGTCAGAGCAGCAAGCGGACCACATATCAAAGTTACACCCAGATTACATGTCAGAACTTAGGCATTGTGTAAGCAATTGACCCACCCATGAATCGCACAACATAGTCACGGGAACAAATGCTGTCCCCCAGCTTGAGCAAAGCTAATTGAAATGACACAGTCCCCAAATGACACAATTTCCCGACTATAAGGGCCACACATATGCGTATCAGAGGAGAAGTGGGCATGTCACAAATGAGGGACATGGGTCCTGGACCACATGACTGATGTACTGTGGAAGTTTAACCAGGCCAGAGGAGGGCACATAGCATGTCAGACAAAGTGCACAGTGCAGTCATGGACTCACCCCTCCTTGCTGCTGTCTGTCCTTCAGCTGCCCATCCAGGTCAGGGAAGACCACCGCCAGGATCCGGAGCATGTGGGGGTCAGGGTCCGGTGTCCGCCCCTCCTGCGAGGAGGCGACAGCTTCAGCTGGACCCTTGCGATCCTCCGGGTCCAGCCACGAAGGTCCTGCCACCTCTTCTGGCAGTTGCGGATCCTGCGCCTGTAGACCCCCACGGATCTTACTTTCCGGGTGATGGTCAGCCAGATTTCCTGCTTCTGGTGGGCATCAACCTGTGAGGATGACAAAGTGAAAAGGCCATTACTACACATGCAACATATACGTGCATCACACAGTTGTATATACATGTCTCAATAACAGGGGCATATGATGTACACAGGCAGTGCAACAATGGCTATGAACAGTTTGCCAGCAGTCACTACATGGTATCATTGCATGGGAAGTAAACCTAGTTGGAATGCACTGTTACTGCACTGTACCAGTTCAGTGCATGTAACTACACACTTTGGGGTGTGACAACTACTCAGTGGGCATGCTAGCCAGTGGTGTGCACACTGAAAGCCCTGCTAGTCAGACAACATGCACAATTAGTGAGGCAGTGGACAGCACACTCACCTGCTCCCCTGGTTTCCCATACAGCTTGCTGTACTGTGGAAGGAGGCTGTCCAGCAGGGCCTGGTTCTCCTCAAGGCTGAAGGCTGGGGCTCTCTCCACAGTACGTGCCATTGCAGGAGCCAGAGGATGCATAAACAGCAGCAGTGTTGGTGGCAGATGTCGTCCTGGAGCATGTAGTGCAGGCAAATGAGCTCTCAGGGGAACAGCCAGCATTATATGTGTGCTGCTGAGGCAGATACTGTCCCATGTGTCCAAAGTGATAGGTCCAAGTCATTTGCATCTTCTGAATCTGACCAATCCATGGAAAAGCATCACTAATACACGCCCACAGCATCCTTCAAATCTTCAACTTCATGACACCCATGATTTTGCAACATTGTTGTGGCTGGCCATCTGAATTCACTGCATCAGACTCGTTGGAGCTTCGAAAACGCGTCCGTTGCCATGCCAGGCCCCAGCCAATGTGTGCGCACCGTTCGGTCCACTGCTGTACAACGCGTATTTCGGGATACAACGCGTACCCGCTCACAAACAATGCAATGGGCCGGCCGGGCACACCGATTGGTCCATTGCTGTTCAACGCGTACCAGGGATACAACACCTACCCGCTCACATACAATGCAATGGGCCGGCCGGGCACACCCATCGGTCCATTGCTGTTCAACGCGTACCCGGGATACAACGCGTACCCACTCACATACAATGCAATGGGCCGGCCGGGCACACCGATCGGTCCATTGATGTACAACGCGTACCCGGGATACAACGCATACCCGCTCACATACAATGCAATGGGCCGGCCGGGCACACCGATCGGTCCATTGCTGTTCAACGCGTACCCGGGATACAACACGTACCCGCTCACATACAATGCAATGGGCCGGCCGGGCACACCGATCGGTCCATTGCTGTTCAATGCGTACCCGGGATACAACGCGTACCCGCTCACATACAATGCAATGGGCCAGCCGGGCACACCGATCGGTCCATTGCTGTTTAACGCGTACCCGGGATACAACGCGTACCCGCTCACATACAATGCAATGGGCCGGCCGGGCACACCGATCGGTCCATTGCTGTTCAACGCGTACCCGGGATACAACGCGTACCCGCTCACATACAATGCAATGGGCCGACCGGGCACACCGATCGGTCCATTGCTGTACAACGCGTCCCTGGACAGGTCACACGCATATGTCACCATGCTGGTCACTGGTGAACCTATGCCAGCCACATATACTTTCCAGGGACTCAGGGGCACACCTACAACACCACACCCAGTCCACACTGTATCTAAGGCATGTGTGGCAGCATAACCTTATCTGTGTATGGGGGTGAACATGTGGTTTTTGGGGTGGCATTTGGGGGCAGACACACCCAGGCTGTGCACGTGTTCATGGGGACAGGGTCCTTTGTGTGTTGTGCACCTGACCACTGTGGTGTGCAACTTTTCATTTATGAGCATGTGTCATGGTCACATTTCCAGGTTGTGTATGTGTATGACATGTCACATACCCCCAGGCTCACATGTGGGAAGGCATGTACGTCACAGGGTGGCCCATTGCCACAATAGTGATGTCCCTCCGCAGTCTGTGTGCATGTTGTGTTTCGCATGTCTCTGACTCCATGTGCACAATGGGAGACAGTCTCCACATCCACATGGTTTGTGCATGAACTTTGATGTTGTGTGTGTGTGTCACAGACATCCATGTCTGTCCTGCAGAGGCTACAGGGGCCACTACCTGTGGGTGTCATGTTAGTTTATCTGACGTGTACATGATACGCAATATCATGCCAGTGTCCATGTGGCAAGACAGGGTCCCTGGGAATCTACCTGTCAATGAGCTGTGATGCCTGTGGAGCATCTGTCCAGACATGTCACTGTGGTATGTGTGTGGAACGTGAGAGCAGTAAATGGGTACTGTGACACAGCCTAATGGTTTCCCATAGCACACCCTGGAACCTATTGTCAACACTTGTTGAACAGAGATGTGAGATGATGTCCATGTAGGTGCCATATATGTCCAAACAGAACGACACACACATCAAGTACTTGTGTTTGTTAATGATGTATCATGTGAAATTGAGTATAGTGAACGGCACATAGATGGGGTGACTGACAATCTTGCTTTCTTCACCTATGCACTGCAGGGCTCCTGCTGTCCATCGACCATTCCCAGACCTGGCAACGATGGTGGAACGTGACAGCATCCGACGCTACCGCTTCACCAGGCAGCTGATTGAGGATTTGGCAGTGCGGTTGGACCCACATTTGCAGCCTGGCCGTGCGTATCCTACAGCGCTGACCCCCAAGGTGAAGGTGATGGCAGCCCTACACTTCTTTGCCACCAGTACCTTTCAACACACTGTGGCGACTGCCGGTGGGATGTCACAGACTATGTTCAGCCGTGTGCTACGCGATGTTTTGGGGGCAATGTTGATATACCTGAACCAATACATCTATTTCCCAACACGTCAACGACTCACTGATGCCAAGAGTGACTTCTATGCCCTGGGGAGGATGCCACATGTAATTGGCTCCATTGATGGGACACATGTGGCTTTGATACCACCACAGGCACATGAGCAGGCATACCGGAACCATAAACATTACCATTCGATCAATGCTCTGGTGGTATGTCTTGCAGATATGACCATCACACATGTGTGTGCCCGTTTCCCCAGTTCGGCACACGATGCCTACGTGATGAGGAGTAGTCGCATCCCTAGGATGATGTCACAGATGCCGAACCAGCGTGCCTGGCTTGTGGGTGTGTACTGACTTTGTACCAGTGTGTGTGTTCTGCTATGTTGTTTTCCGCACACATTTTCAAATCGGCTAATGTGCAATTGTCTGTCTGTAGGTGACTCAGGATACCCCAACATGCTGTGGTTGCTGACACCCCTCAGGAACCCTATGACACCAGCCCAGATGCGCTACAATGAGGCATATGGTCGGACGAGGAGGGTGATTGAGCGGACCTTTGGTCTCCTGAAGAGCCGCTTCCGCTGCCTGGACAAGACAGGAGGGGCCCTCCCATATGCCCCAGCAAAGGTGTGCAAGATTGTCATCGTCTGCTGCATGCTGCACAACCTGGCAGTGCGGAAGGAGTTGCCTCTCATCCTGGATGACGATGACCAACGTCCACCACCTGTGGAAGATCCTGGCCTGGGTCACGATGCCAGTGAAGATGATGATGATGGTGATGTCCGCACACAGCTCATCACCAACTTCTTCAGCTGAATGTGAGTCTCCAGAGGGTTGTAATGTCAATGATTTGAGTTTGCATGATATGTGTGTGTGGTGCTCTGTTGCTGTTTCAGTGTGGCCATGTGCTACTTGACTGGATGCGTGCAGCGATGTGTCCTTGCAGGTGGTCTGTACTGCCCAACAGTGTTGACATGCTAACTTGGTTTTGTGTAGTTATCTCGTGACATGTATTAGACATGAGTATTGCCGTTCTGTGCTGTTCTTCAGTGGTTTTGACTGTGTGTCATGTCTGTCCTTCACAGGGTGCTGCCGTAGTTGTTTGATCAACTTGGATCCCACGAATCCATGAATCAACTTGCAAGGTGGAAGCAGTCGTTTCCCTACAGGTGATGTGCCACACACCCCTGGACTTTCTATCTTCTGCACTTTTTGACTTTGTGGCCACAGCCAGGTTGGATTAGCTAGCATTTGTAGTGGAAACAGCATGTTGCAAATGTGTAATAAACCTGTGCTTCACTTTGGGATGTGCGTTGTCTGTGGTCACACATCTGACTGACATTTGCTTACTGCACCTGTAGTCTAGTTGACAGACTGTGAATAGGTGGCGTGTCTGTGCATTCCACTGTATTTAGTTGCAACATCAGTATAGGTGATGAGTCTGATGGCCCTGGTGTGTATGTGTTGTGTGGCCCTAGTGGTGTGTCTACCTCATATGTGTCACGTCGCCATGACTGACATGACGGTGTTGGACTTGCTGTAGCAGTTAGCATGCACAGTGTCATTTTTCTGATCACCATCTCCATGACAGAGAGCACGTTGGAATCACAACAGAGGCAGATATGGTGTATTGGTGAGTTTATTTACATACAGGTGTGAGAATGGTGCACAGGATGATGGGTGCTGTACATAGAAATTGGAATCCAAAGTTCCCATGTGATTTGGAAGTCTTGGTAGCTGAAATGTCCAGAGTAAAGTCCACAGTCATCTGATGAATTTGGCCAACTAGAGCTCCCCATGTCATGTGGGAGAGTTGGGTTGGCTTCGACAGGGCGTGCAGTTTGCACACAGAGGAAAAGTTCCAGAACATGTGTTGGCTTCCTGGGGGATGTAGATGGCCATCGGCCTCTCAGTTTGGCCTCCTCGGACGGCCCCTCTTCTTGGGGGGACCCTCAGGTGCAGGCTGCGGCGGTGCAGGGGACTCTCTGCCAGAGTCCTCCTCCCTCCCTGTGGCATTTGCAGTTGTTTCAGCAGCAGATGTTGTGGGCACACAGGGAGGTGTGGCCATGTTGGTGCTGATCTGGCGGAGGCATGTCAGTATGTCCCTATGCACCGCTGTCAGTTGTTCCAATGTGTCCCACTTGGACTCCATGCCAGACATGTGTGTCTCGACACGTGACATGTGTGTCTCGACATGTGTGTCTCGACATGTGACATGTGTGTCTCGACATGGGACATGTGGGAGTCCAAGCGGCCATGATGGGCAGCCTGCTGCTGTTGTATGTCCTTGAGGATCCCCACTACCTGGCTGACCTCTCCGGTGCTAGTCTGGTACGCATCCGCGATGCGTGCCAGTTGTGGGTCATCATGCAGTCCAGACCCTTCGGCAAAGAGCGACCTATGTCTACCACCCCTCCCACCACCCCTGGCGACACGTGCAGGACCTGCGGTGGCACGCACAGGTGACCGTGGGCCCACTTGGGTGTTGTTCCTGGGCTCATTGTCACCAGCTCCAGTTTGGGTCTGGGTCCCTGCGCTGTTGTCATCTGTGGACCTTGGTCTGTCCGTGTTGGCAGGGGTGGCCTGTGTGTTGGCAGTTGTTGGAGTGGTGGGTGCAGGGGGTGCAGATGTTGGTCCTGCTGGTGCTGCATGATGACTCACACCAGAGGGTCCAGCTGGTTCTTCGCCATCCGAGGAGTGCAGAGGCTGATCCACACCAGTGAGCTCAGTGTTCCCTGGAGCCTGAGACAGGGACACCTCCTCATCTGCTGCTGTGTCCCCATCATCACCTGTTTTGGGGAGAGACACAGATTGTATGTTATGTTTCTACTGGCATCAATTGTTCAAACACCTGACAGTTGTGACTGTACCTCTGGATGTGGGCCTGGACATTGCATTCTCCTAAATTGTGACAGTCAGAGAGTGATATTGGTGTAGCACATTGTCCTGCCAACCTGTCGCATGTCAATGTGAATGTTGAGGTGTGTGCATGACCAGCATTGGTGGTATTTGCTTGCCATCCGGGCCTCCTTCTCCCCCAGCCCAGTTATCCCACCATGAAGCGTGCTTCCATTGCAGGGAGTGCAAGTTGTCTTTCAGGATGTCAGTCAGTGGTGTTCTGCTGTTGGTTGTTGCACAGTTCCCTGCAGGGCCTTGTGCTCCCCCAGCAGTACCCAGTGTCAGCCATCTTGTGAGTCCTTTTCCACTCCCTGTGATGTGAGCATGGTTCAGGGTGGTGTTGATGGGCCAATTGTGAGGCTGACCAACATCTGTGACTACCACTCCCATCATGCTATTGCCTACACCCTCCTTCCCAGCATGCCCATACTTCCTTCCTTTTGAGTGGACTTCACTGTGTGTGAGTGTGACAGCAATGGCAAGATGGCTGGCAGTGTGGTCCTGTTGTTTGTTGGTGCCCAGTTCCCAGCAGGGCCTTGTGCTCCCCACAGCTGTGGCCCGTGTCAGACATCTTTGAAGTGGCTTTTGACTCCCTGTGAGGTGTGCATGCTTCAGTGCTAACTTGCTGGGCCATGTGGGTGTGAGATGTTGATCTGTGACTACCACTCCCATCATGCTATTGCCTCCCCCCCTTCCCAGCATGCCCATCCTTTCTTCCTTTTGACTCTGCTTCCCGGTGGGGTGGGGTGCCTGTGCTGACAGGATGGCTGGGAGTGTTGTCCTGGCAGTTGTTTGGCTACAAGTCCCAAGAGTGTCCCTGTGCTTCACACAGCATAACCCAGGGTGGTGGTTCTTTGTGGGATCTTCAGTTAGGATGTGAGGCATTGCATTCTCCCAGGTGGGTTATGTGGAGTTAGTGTTGAGGGGGTGTGTGAGTGGAGGTGCTTGTAACTATGGTCAGTGCTGTGAGTCCTCCTTCCCACCCAGCCAGATATCCGACCATGGAACGTGCTTCCATTGCAGGGAGTGCAAGTTGTCTTTCAGGATGTCAGTCAGTGGTGTCCTGCTGTTGGTTGTTGCACAGTTCCCAGCAGAGCCTTGTGCTCCCCCAGCAGTACCCAGTGTCAGCCATCTTGTGAGTCCTTTTCCACTCCCTGTGATGTGAGCATGGTTCAGGGTGGTGTTGATGGGCCAATTGTGAGGCTGACCAATATCTGTGACTACCACTCCCATCATGCTATTGCCTACACCCCCTTCCCAGCATGCCCATACTTCCTTCCTTTTGAGTGGACTTCACTGTGTGTGAGTGTGACAGCAATGGCAAGATGGCTGGCAGGGTGGTCCTGTTGTTTGTTGGTGCCCAGTTCCCAGCAGGGCCTTGTGCTCCCCACAGCTGTGGCCCGTGTCAGACATCTTTGAAGTGGCTTTTGACTCCCTGTGAGGTGTGCATGCTTCAGTGCTAACTTGCTGGGCCATGTGGGTGTGAGATGTTGATCTGTGACTACCACTCCCATCATGCTATTGCCTCCAACCCCCTTCCCAGCATGCCCATCCTTCCTTCCTTTTGACTCTGCTTCCCGGTGGGTTGGGGTGCCTGTGCTGACAGGATGGCTGGGAGTGTTGTCCTGGCAGTTGTTTGGCTACAAGTCCCAAGAGTGTCCCTGTGCTTCACACAGCATAACCCAGGGTGGTGGTTCTTTGTTGGATCTTCAGTTAGGATGTGAGGCATTGCATTCTCCCAGGTGGGTTATGTGGAGTTAGTGTTGAGGGGGTGTGTGAGTGGAGGTGCTTGTAACTATGGTCAGTGCTGTGAGTCCTCCTTCCCACCCAGCCAGATATCACACCATGGAACGTGCTTCCATTGCAGGGAGTGCAAGTTGTCTTTCAGGATGTCAGTCAGTGGTGTTCTGCTGTTGGTTGTTGCACAGTTCCTAGCAGGGCCTTGTGCTCCCCCAGCAGTACCTAGTGTCAGCCATCTTGTGAGTCCTTTTCCACTCCCTGTGATGTGAGCATGGTTCAGGGTGGTGTTGATGGGCCAATTGTGAGGCTGACCAATATCTGTGACTACCACTCCCATCATGCTATTGCCTACACCCCCCTTCCCAGCATGCCCATACTTCCTTCCTTTTGAGTGGACTTCACTGTGTGTGAGTGTGACAGCAATGGCAAGATGGCTGACAGTGTGGTCCTGTTGTTTGTTGGTGCCCAGTTCCCATCAGGGCCTTGTGCTCCCCACAGCAGTACCCAGTGTCAGCCATCTTGTCAGTTGTTTTCCACTCCCTGTGATGTGAGCATGGTTCAGAGTGGTGTTGATGGGCCAATTGTGGGTGTGACCAATATCTGTGACTACCACTCCCATCATGCTAATGGCTACACTGACTTGACCAGCATACACAGAATTCCTTCCTTTCAGTGAGCTTCCCTGTGAGGTGGTGTTCTAGTGGTGTTTAAATATCTGGGAGTGTTTGTTGGTTCTATTTGTGCCACTGCCTTGCTGTATTTGTTGTTAGGTTTGTACATGTCATGTCACAGTTACATATCACTATGAGATGGGGGGTATTGTGTTTGTCTGACTTGCATTCACATCTTGGGATGAATATCTTTTGGTTGCTGTGTATTTGCTAAGGGTGCATGGTTTGCCTATCCCCTTGACTGTGATGTGTGTGTGTTGTCACACCATATTGTGTATATTAGTTGTGTACTCACCAGGCTCTGGGATGTCTGTTAGTCTGTATACGTTCACTGGTGGTAGGATGGCCCATACCTTCTCCTCCCAGGGCCTGAGGTATACTGGTTTTGCAGGAGGGCCACTGCCGGTGTGCTGGCTGAGGAGGTAGTCCTTTTTGAGTAGGTCCCGGACCCTCCTGCGCACATCATACCACCTGTTCTGGATGTCTTCCTTTGTGCGCAAACATGGTGATTGTGCGTTCACCCTGTCGACAATCCTCGCCCACATCTTGGTTTTCTGCGACATGGGGGTCTGTTGTACCAATGTACCAAACAACTGTGGCTCTACCCTCAGGATCTCGTCTACCAGGACTTCCAATTCATTATCTAGGAACTTATGGTTCTTCTTTGGGGGCATGGTGATGGGTGGTGGTGGTGATTGATGTGTGTGTGTGCAAGTGGGGGGGTGTGAGTGTAGGTTTAGCTGGGTGTGTGTGAGGGTGCTAATTGTAGGTGGGGTAATGGTGTGTGGCTTGTGTGATGTATGAGCTGTGAGTGTGTCTGTGGTTGCTGTGTGATGGTGTTGTGTGCTGGCAGGTCAGTGGAATTTACTAAGGATCATGGTAGGGATTTGTGGCCTTTATGTAGGTGGAGTTGGAGGTGTGTCCTTGTTCCATTTTTTTTTTCCTGCCTGTATTTATTGGCTTTGTGGTTGCTTGTTTGGCCCTTTTTTATCTAATTTTTCCTTGCTGTTTTTGGTGCATGTAGGAGTCGTTCTTGTGTCCGAGTAGGACACTGCAGTTGTCTGGTGCGATCTTGTCCGACTCGTTCCCGCTGTGTGTCAGCTAGGTTTCATATGCGGCGTACGAGTCGGTCGCGTAGTATTGGGTTGCTTCGGCTGGGTTTTGTATGCGTGTCGGTCGTACGGCTTGTGCTCCGGGCGAGTCGGTCGTGTTTTGTACGCACAGCATCGTACTACGCGGGTCGGAGTTCGCGGGTACGTTTAGTTCGGGTTCAATCCGGGTGCGTGTCGGTCGGTTCGTTTCGCGTGATTTTCCGGCCGGATGGCTTGTTTCCGTCTGGCTCGGTCGGTCGTTTTGTATTCTGTCCGAGTCGGTCTGATTTCACATGCATTTCTTCGTACTACCAGGGTCGTACGGCGCCGGTACGTGTCGGTCGGACTTTATTCCCGGACCGAGTCGGTCGGTAGGTTTTTCGGCCCGAATCGGAATTGGCCCCTTAATGTATGAAGCCATTAAAGTATTTTGTCATTATGAAAAGCAAACTATCAGGTAACACTGACATTCATATGTCATTTGCATTTTTCTTACAACCTGCTCTGATCCAACTCTGTCGTTCTGTCTCTGAAACATTTTAGTGTACTCTTTTTAGTTCGTCCTAAGTATCGGTTACTTTCATCAACTTTGAAAATGAAGTGTCCTCCTCAGATTCAGATGTGAAATTTCTATTACATGTGCAGGCCAACAGAGCATAATATCTTGGTACCAAATCTGCATACCTATTACCCATGGCAATGTACCCATTCCCATGTTGATGAGCTGCACATTTAACAGCATCATTTTCTGCAGGCAATTTTAAGGTTTCGAATTAGTCGTTCAGTTGCACCCCATTCCTAATTGGGGTACCAGAAAAGGTCATGAAACTTCTTTGAGACGATAATTGCCCCAAATCATGGACAACACCAGAGCCATACTGACTATCTATAAATATATTCTCTCTCATTTGAGCATTTAAGCTGCATGCTCTGGTAAGGGCAATCAATTCTGCAACTTGTGGTGAGGTAAACTCTTAAAACCATGAAGCTTCGATGACACAATTTATTGCACACACAGTGTAAGCTGCTCTCAGATTACCATAAATATTTCTCAGGCATGAGCCATCTACAAAAATTACATGGTCAGGCTTAATCAGGGGTTTATCCTTAATATCAGGTCTAGGCTTCATGCATATATCTGTGTCATCTAGAGAATCATTTTCAATTTCATCACAAACAGTATCATTTATTGGCAGCAAAGTTGATGGATTTACAATTTGACAGTGTTTCAAAACTACATTGTCAGATGACAAAATTCTCTGCTCATATCTGGTGAGCCTATTATGGGTCATGTGTTGTGTTTTTATTCATGTCGATAGAAGCTCCACAGAGTGTGGGACCATTACAGTTAAAGGATATCCCATCACTATGCTCTCATTCTTTTCTAGACAAGAGTAGTCAAAAATATGCTGCTCGCTTCCGAACATCACCATGTGTTTGAGTTAGCACTGAGATAGTTCAGCCCTCCATCTTAATGCAAAATAAAGTAAAATATTTACTGTAATCTGGCACTCCGAGTGCTGAGGCATGACACAGTTTTTCTTTCAGCTCTAAGAAGTCTTTTAAGCACTTGTTGTCCAAAAGTACAGGTTCAGACACTTCCTTGTGGGTCAGCTTCAGTAATGGCTTTGCCTCTAAGGAAAAGTTTGTCATCCACGGTCTACAGTTGCCAACCATTCCTAGAAACATCCTGTCTTCTTTCTTTCTTTGAGGTGGATTCAGCTGAAGAATTGCTTCCACTCTCTCTGGTGACACCTTTCTATCTTCATTCTCAGTCATGTGTTCCAGATATTGGACTTTTTTCTGACAGTACTACAGTTTACTGGGTCATTTTTGGACAGGTGATTCAACAAGGCAAAGAAATCTTGTTTACAAGCTTCTTGTGTTTTGGAAGCTATTAGCAGATCATCTATGTACTGCACAAAGACTGATCTGTAGGGAAATTGCAATGACACCAGATTTGTTTTCAAGATCTGGTTAAATATTGATGTACTTGCTGTATACCTTTGTGGGACTCGTGTCATGTTTCGGTAGGAGTTCCTCCTCCCCCGATCACCAGGTATGTTTGTGTGCACGTTTGTACCTTCACTCGTGCGGAACAGTTCCCCTCACTTCCGGGTTACTGGCGGTTAGCGGTTCAGCTTTCCTTGCTGAAACCACCACCACGTCACTCAGCGCTTCCGGGGGAATCCACATAAACTCAGTGATTCCCCTCGGGTCGGCGCTTCGTATTGACCCCCGTGCCTGGACAGACACCTTTGCAGGTATTTCTGAGCTGCGCAGGAGCGCTGCCGTTCTTCTTGTTTTTCTTTTGTGACTTACCACTTGCTGACACCCTTATGCCTTCCTCCCTTGGCTAGTCCTTGCGTATTTGGATGTGCCTTGCTTTCCCTGAGAAGGGGTCCAGTCAGTGACATTCAGGATATTCTACTTTTTGCCTTAGCGCGCTGGAGCGCTTGTTTGTTATTTTACCTTATTTGACCATTAGAGCCACACCGCGCTGGAGCGCTTATTTTGGGTTCTTCTCACCACGCATGAGTGCTGAGTTCTTTGGTGTACATTGCACAGGAGCGCTGATTTCTTTTGTGGGTACCTTGCGCAGGAGCGTTGATTTCTTTCTGTGTGCACATTGCGCAGGAGCGCTGGTTTCTTTGGTGTGCCTCGCGCTGGAGCGCTAGTTGCCTTGGTGTGCTTGCGCAGGAGAGCTATTCTGTTCTTACCATTGAGGACTTCAGAACATATGATGTCCAATTATGAGGTAACTGCTGTCTTCCGCATGAGTGTATGGTAGTGACTGGAAGAGGGTGTGTTTGGGCTCATAGTAATAGGTGTTCCCTTGTTTCCCTATGCAGTTGGTGTCCACAGTTAATTCGAACAGGAGGACGTCCTCTACCGGTCTTCTGGACACTCTCCTGCAATCCCAGCTTTCCTCCCCGCTCCCATCTTTATCCTAGTTTGTTTTCAAGGTTCGACTGGGGTAAGGTGGGTACAAGGGTGATAGCTCATGTCGTCTCTGCGAGATCTCTCCGCAAGAAACAGGTAAACTTGTGGGGTTGCATGACAGAATACGAAGCCCAAGTTTAACTACTCGCCCGGACGACATGACCGAGGTCACGCTACAGGATATAGCAGCCATGCTTGCTACTATACAGGCAGAGAACATCAGCTTACGCCAAGATATGACGGCCCTACAGGGTCAGTTGGCGGCCGGGGTTTCAGGTCCCTGGGGTCCTTCTCCCTCTTCTAGGGTTCGGCAAGAAGGGTTGCTGCGGCCACCGCAGTTCACCTTTGAGGGTTCCTCCTCTACTACGCAACAAGATAATGCCATACACGTGATAGCTCCCCATCCCGTGCAACTAGCTCCTCCTGAGCGTTTCTATGGCGACAGCACCAAGTACAGTGTCTTTCTTCACCAGTGCCACTTACATTTCATGGCCAGAGCAACCGCCTTTCCGGATGACGCATCCAAGATCGCCTTCATCCTCTCCTACATGGGTGGCGACGCCGCCCAATGGTCCATCTCCCTGGTGGAAAATGACGACCCCATGCTTTACAACTTGCCGGTTTTCAAGGAAGCACTACGACGGATGTTCGCCCGTCACACCTTTGTTCAAGCCGCAGACAACAAACTACTCAATCTGAAACAAGGCAACACTGACCTGCTCCATTACATCACAACCTTCAGTAGACTCGTCATTGAAGCCCATTGGCCAGAGACTAAGAAAGTATCCGTGTTTTACAGAGGTTTACGCGACGAATTGAAGGACCTGATATCCCAGATGCCTCATCCCCCTGACGAAATAGGTCCTTTCATCGACCTAGTGGTTAAGGTGAACTACAGGATCCAGGAGCGAAAGAGTGAGAGAATCAAAGGAGGCGACAATCGATTCCTGTCCTTCAAGGACAAAACGAAGGACGAAGCGGCTCCACCTAGTGACGTGCCTGAACCGATGCAAATAGGAGGGGTAAGGGGACCTCTCTCCAATGAGGAAAGAGAGAAAAGAAGAAAACTAAACCAGTGACTGTACTGCGGTAAACACTGACATTTCGTCAGGGAATGCCCAGTCAAGCCTACCCGAGCCAAAGGAAGAAGACCGTACGCTCTGCCTGTATCTAAGTCCGACAAAGCGGGAAACGAAGAAACCCAGTAGGTAGTGGGGTCCAGCTACTGGGTTCTTCGTCCAGCAAGACTACGACCCCTGCCTGTTTTAGTGGCAACCACCACCTGGGTGTTAAGGTGGACCTCCGATCATGGACCGGCCAGGTATGGCACGTAACAGCCCTTCTTGATTCTGGAGCCACCGGCAACTTTATCGACACCCAGTATATGAAGGATATGGGTATGGCCACGGTATCAAAGAAGACCCTGAGGCTGTAAAGGCAGTGGACGGTACTGATCTTACCTCCGGTCTTATCCGGTACCAAACAGAAGATTTGGTTATGGCCTTTGAAAACAAACATACGGAAACCATTGCCTTCGATATCATAGATGCACCCCAGTTTCGAGTTATTTTGGGGCTTCCGTGGCTAGTGAGTCATAACCCTCGGATTGACTGGACATCCGGGACCCTAGCCTTGGACTCAGCCTATTGCCACACTTCCTGTTATAAACCGACCGACTCCTCCGGTGTGCGTGCCATACAGGCCCACGCTCTACCCTTGACAGGAATGGGCATGACAACACTGGAAAACGTACCAGAAGCATACATTGACCTGGCTGCAGTGTTCGACAAAAAAGGAGCCAACACCCTTCCTCCTCACCGTTCGTTCGACTGCAGGATTGATCTGATCCCTGGCTCCACGCTTCCTTGTAGCCGGATATACTCC
Source organism: Calotriton arnoldi (assembly GCA_963921515.1). Taxonomy (NCBI): domain Eukaryota; kingdom Metazoa; phylum Chordata; class Amphibia; order Caudata; family Salamandridae; genus Calotriton; species Calotriton arnoldi. Next base: position 422,789 of record CAWUFW010012774.1, on the reverse strand, counting down.
CTCAGTAACAAGGAGAATGAACTCCTACCTGGATGAATACCTAGGCAATGGGTTTATACGCCGTTCTAGGTCCCCAGTATCCTCTCCTCTTTTCTTCGTGGCCAAGAAAGAGGGGGATCTCAGGACATGTATAGACTTCAGGGCAATGAACGCCATCACTATAAAAAATAGGTACCCATTACCTCTGATTTCCAACCTGTTGGATCAAATGAAGAACGCCTCTATCTTCACCAAACTGGACCTTCGGGGAGCTTACCATCTAGTCAGAGTCCGGAAGGGTGACGAATGGAAAACAGCATTCCGGACCAAATTCGGCCTCTTCGGCTCTGCAACGCCCCCGCGGCGTTCCAGTTTTTCATCGACGAGGTGTTGAGGGACTTCATTGATATATTCTGTATAGTATACATCGATGATATACTGATATATTCACAGACCTTGTCAGACCACGTCCAACACGTACGCGCCGTCCTCCTACAACTAGGACGACATGGTTTGTACGTCAAACTGGAGAAAAGCATCTTTCATACTACGACTGTCGAGTTCCTGGGACATGTCATCACTCCGACTGGCATCCAAATGGACAACAAAAAGGTAGAAGCTATCTTGAAATGGCCATCTCCTACCACCGTGAAACACGTCCAGAGGTTTTTGGGTTTTTCTAATTACTACCGCCGCTTCATCACAGGTTTCTCCAGGATTGTCACTCCCATCACTCGTTTACTGCGCAAGGGGTCCGTTACTGCTGGGATACAGAAGCCGAACACGCTTTTCAGGAGCTGAAAAGCAAATTCACTACAGCTCCCATTCTAAGACACCCCGACTCCGAACAACCGTTTATCGTGGAGGCTGATGCCTCACAAAACGCTCTGGGAGGTGTGTTATCTCAAAGGAACACCGGAACAGGTCTCCTACACCCTGTGGCGTTCTATTCCAGGAAACTCCAAGCTGCCGAACGCAACTACTCCATATCAGACCGAGAACTCCTGGCCATCAAGACAGCGTTCGAGGAATGGCGCCACTACCTGAAGGACGCCAGACATCCCGTAACTATTTATACGGATCACAGGAATTTGCAATTCCTTCGCTCCAGCCCGTGCCCTCACTTCCAGACAACTACGATGGACTCTGTTTTTTAATGAATACGATTTCCGCATTACATACCGACCAGGGAGGGAGAACGCCAAGGCTGATGCGTTATCCCATCTAGAAGACACCGATGACATTGTGTCAGTCACTGAGCCGTTGCCCATCATTCCCGAACACTGCTTCCAGGGTGTGGTTCTAACGTCTGATTTTCTTTCCCAGCTTCATGACGACATAAAACAGACTGATCAGACGTCCTTGGTAGAGAACCACACGGGTGTAACCACACAGAACGGGTTCCTGTACAAAGACGACAAATACTACCTTCCTTTGGTAGCCCACCAACAGCAGGCCCTGTTTACGTGTCACAACCATGTATTGTCCAACCATCCAGGCTATCACAAAACCATGGAACTGTTGCAGAGGCATTTCTGGTGGCCCACGATGGAAACAGACACCAGGTTCCATATCGCTCATTGTACTGTGTGCGCCCAAGGAAAGAACTTGTCGGGACCATCCGTTGGGTTGTTACACCCCATTCCTGTTCCTCCTCACCCTTGGCACACCATCTCCATGGACTTCGTCGTAGAATTACCAGCCACCGCATCTGGTTACACCACTATTTTGACCATAGTAGACCACCTCACGAAGATGGCTCATTTCGTACCACTGAAGAAATTGCCTTCGGCAGCTGAACTGGCAGTGGTATTCCTGCAAAATGTGGTTCGTCTGCATGGCATACCGTCTGTGGTCATAACAGATCGGGGTTCGCAGTTCGTGTCTCGTTTCTGGAATGAGATATGCACTGCCATGGACATGGACGTTCGCTTGTCATCAGCATACCATCCTCAGACTGACGGTCAAGCCGAGAGGACTAACCACACCATGGAGCAGTACCTCCGTTGCTTGCTTCTGACAGTTGAAAAAGAATGGGCAGAGGTGCTATGGATGGTGGAATTCGCATATAACAACAACATGCATTCCGCCATCGGAATGTCCCCCTTCTATTGCCTACAGGGCAAACATCCTAGAACTATGCCATGGGAAGATCCACAGAACAGTCCCTTGCCCACGGTTCAGGCATACCATGCCAGGCTCTGCACTCTCTGGCAACATGCCGGTTTGAGCTGGCCAGGGTCAAAGAAACTTATAAACAGTACGCGGATGATAACCGGAAGAAGGAGCCCGCCTACAAAAAGGGAGATAGGGTGTGGCTTTCCATCCATAACCTTAACGTGCACGGCCCCAAAAAACTGTTGCCCCGTTTTGTGGGACCCTATGTCATTGACAAAGTGATCAACCGTGTGTCCATGAAGCTCTTGTTACCTCCGCAGATGAAAATACACCCTGTTTTCCATGTCTCCCTTCTGCGTGCTGTTCACCCTGATTGCACTGTCTCGGCCCCTCCTTCCCCAGTTCTTAGGGACGATCACATTGAGTACGAGGTCAGGGCTATACTGGGTTCCCGTCGTACCCGGGAGGCTTTTTATCTGGTAGACTGGAAAGGGTACGGTCCAGAGGAACGGTCCTGGGAACCCCTGTCTCATGTACGCCATGCTTCCCGGTTGGTTCGTGTCTTCCATGTCAGTCACCCTCTTAGTCCTCGCCCTGCCACCCCTTTGTGAGGCTGATGTTGCGGGTGGGGGTCTGTTTTGGGCGGGGGTACTGTCATGTTTCGGTAGGAGTTCCTCCTCCCCGATCACCAGGTATGTTTGTGTGCACGTTTGTACCTTCACTCATGCGGAACAGTTCCCCTCACTTCCGGGTTACTGGCGGTTAGCGGTTCAGCTTTCCTTGCTGAAACCACCGCCACGTCACTCAAGCGCTTCCGGGGAATCCACATAAACTCAGTGATTCCCCTCGGGTCGGCGCTTCGTATTGACGCCCGTGCCTGGACAGACACCTTTGCAGGTATTTCTGAGCTGCGCAGGAGCGCTGCCGTTCTTCTTGTTTTTCTTTCGTGACTTACCACTTGCTGACACCCTTATGCCTTCCTCCCTTGGCTAGTCCTTGCGTATTTGGATGTGCCTTGCTTTCCCTGAGAAGGGGTCCAGTCAGTGACATTCAGGATATTCTACTTTTTGCCTTAGCGCGCTGGAGCGCTTGTTTGTTATTTTTCCTTATTTGACCATTAGAGCCAGACCGCGCTGGAGCGCTTATTTTGGGTTCTTCTCACCACGCAGGAGTGCTGAGTTCTTTGGTGTACATTGCGCAGGAGCGCTGATTTCTTTTGTGGGTACCTTGCGCAGGAGCGTTGATTTCTTTCTGTGTGCACATTGCGCAGGAGCGCTGGTTTCTTTGGTGTGCTGGAGCGCTAGTTGCCTTGGTGTGCTTGCGCAGGAGCGCTATTCTGTTCTTACCATTGAGGACTTCAGAACATATGATGTCCAATTATGAGGTAACTGCTGTCTTCCGCATGAGTGTACGGTAGTGACTGGAAGAGGGTGTGTTTGGGCAGATAGTAATAGGTGTTCCCTTGTTTCCCTATGCAGTTGGTGTCCACAGTTAATTCGAACAGGAGGACGTCCTCTACCGGTCTTCCGGACACCCTCCTGCAATCCCAGCTTTCCTCCCCGCTCCCATCTTTATCCTAGTTTGTTTTCAAGGTTCGACTGGGGTAAGGTGGGTACAAGGGTGATAGCTCATGTCGTCTCTGCGAGATCTCTCCGCAAGAAACAGGTAAACTTGTGGGGTTGCATGACACTCGGCACCATACCAAAAATCTCTACTGAAAAATAAATGTAAAAAGGAACTTGCTATCTTCATGGAATTACACTCAGAAAAAGCGTGTCAAAGGTCAATTACAGTAAATCGTTCTGCAGCACAAGGAATTTGGAATAATATTGTGGCTGGATTCAGTACTACAGGACAAATATGCTGTTAACCTTTTTAAGGTCCTGCACTATTCTGTACTTCCCATTGGGTTTCGGTAAACCCATGATCGGAGAGGTACCTGAACTCCCAATCAACTCCCTCAAAATCTCTTTCTGTATTATGTCTTCTTTTATGGGCGTTATTCCTGCAATTGTTTCTGGAGTCAGATAATACGGTGGTGTTCTTGGATATACTACATTTGCCTTTTACTTAATTAATTCTGACTGGTTCTAGTCCTTTAATCAGTCCATTATCTTTCCCTGAGAAATCTCATACTTGTCATTAATGGAACCAATGCTGCACCTGTCTTTGCTGAGCCAATTTACAATCTACTTGTTCATCATGCATCTGGAATTCCACATCATCTGGTGTGCAGTAGATTGTACAATTTACCTTGCACAACAAATCTCTCTGAAGTCCGTCCGCCATCGTAATGAGCCCCATAGTCTTATAGAAATGATTTTCCTGTGCGGAAATTTGAATAGGATGATCATCATATTGCCCTATTTCTCCTGTTGGAATAAAACTGGATAACATAGGGTCTCTAAGGTTTCTCCCCAAACACTAACAGCATCTCCTGTTGCCTCTTTCATTTGAAAACGTTCAAAGGCATCACCCATTAAATTTTTTAAATGCAGTGGGTGTATACAATAGCGCTCGTATATTTGTTCTTAGTATTCCTTAGTAATTTTCTGAATCTGGCCTACATTGGTTTCATCTAGAAGTACTAGGTCATTCATTTTAAACTTCTGTAAGTGTATTTTATTCTCTAAGTATGAAATAGCATCTTGTGTTTTTGAAATGCTTATTAATTCTTGCCATATTTATTTATCTTTTGCTGGAACTCCATTAACTTAAATAAGTAAGGGTTCTACTAATTTACGGTGTACTCCTACAGTGTCAATATTGTTTTTAAAATCTAATGGTAGAAAAACAACCTTTCCTTTCAGCGCATGGACTAATTCTAGAGCTTGAAATGTTCATGATTTAGTTGGCATTCTAATAATAGTTTGAAAAGGATTTAAAGTTTGGATTTAGATAATTCCATATAAATTCAACTTTTGTAATTTGCAGGCATAGGGTAAATTCCCAAATTATTCCAAAATGCATGTGAAGGAATAACATTTTGGTCAAGTTTCCCAAGGCAATAGTAACATACAATTTGATCACAACAAACACCTTATCTGTTTTTCACAATAAGATACATAGCAAGTTTTCTTCAGGCTACTCTATCTTCTTTTTCTGTTTTTTCAGTAAAAAAATAAAAAAAAAAAAAAAAACATGTTAATAAAAAGCCACTTTAAACAACAATTAGATACCAATTGGCTAATGGAACAACAAAATGGCTTTACAAAATGCAATTCATGCAAAGCATGTAAGATTGGGAAAAATAAAAACCATTGTGGAACCTAATGGAAATACGATTATCCTAAACCAAAAAATCACGTGTACCACACAGTATGTGATATACATCATTGAGTGCAAATGTGGCAGTAAATACATCGGGAGCACAATCTGTACTTTACGAAAGCGTATTTTGGAACACATTAGAGCAGTGAAGAATAAAGATCTTTCATATGCAACTGCAAAACATATGATATTATGCCAAAAGGAGACTGGAGAGCGATGTGTTACTATGGGATCAAGGCCATTACATTGGATGAACGTGGTGGGAATAGAATAAAAAAATTACGTCAGATGGAATCACGTTATATTGTCAGACTCAAAACAAAGACCCCGAGGGGATGAACAATGACGAAGAGCTTTATATACATTTGGGATGAACAATAATAAAAAGTTTGTTATTGTAACTATAATCAAAAAAGACTAGGACATTACAGTTTAAATACAAAGGATACTAGATCCGATTAATTAAATGTGGATAAATATATCGGAAAACAAATGTTGAGTACTAAACTCTGGAACAATATAATATTTTTACTAACACATAATAATGATATGTGTGAATTTGAAATAATGTCACAGGATACTAAATCATGAGGTTTTATAAATATGCTGTTAAAACCTACTATCTTCCATTGAAAATAACAATAACAGTTACGTTTTTCTTTTCTGTAAATTATGTATTGTTGAATGTAATGCACTACATGTCCCAGAATGCCACATTAAGGCCAGCTGGGTTTAAATAGTGCAATAAAGAAAGGACTCACTAACCGTGAGCAAAGCCGTGAGAGGGCTGAAACGCGTTGGTTGAGTTGTGCAATAAACTCAATTGAACTATCTTCACTCCTGAGTGCCGCGTCCTTTGTGTGTAAAAATTGAATTTGGGGCCAGGATCCGGCCCCCACGCTGAGCACCCGCTGCACGAGCGCACTGATCAAAGGGATCACATTGTGGACATATATATATATATATATATATATATATATATATATATATATTTCACGTAGGATCATTCCATCTTCGAAAATAATCATCCAGCACTCCCAAAGGTATTGGTCACTCGGTAATTTTATTTTGTGACGATAAACATCAACGCGTTTCAGCAGTCTCTTGCTGCCTTGTTCACGATGCCTGAGCGCCATTTTTTCCACATTAAAATAGTCAGTACAAATAAAGAACATTGAAGAGGGACTTCACTTTCAATGACTAACATGTAACCCGTTCTTCCTTACAGAGCGGTTACCATCTTAACACATGTCTTTTTACTTGGATAAACATTCATTATTAAGAATAGTTATACTCAATCGCCTTAAGACTCCTATATTCTGCAGAAACAAACATTTCTTACAAATTATAGTCCCGCAATTATGGCGATCAAATTATAATTACAAAACCTGCTCTACATGAATTCATTATTTCGATGGTCAATTCACCAGTCTTACCGCATATACAAATCTTATTTGCTCATTAGTATATACTAGCGGTACTTCAACAAGGTAATCACGGTACAATTATAAATAATAAAGTGCTAGTGCTTTTTGTGCAAACTTTGCTTTCAAAGTGCAAGTGCTTCAAGTATATTGTGTCTTAATTCTTTAAAGACATATAATTATCATATACTTTCAAAGTGCACATATAAGACACTTAAACAGATTAATCACGATATAAATAAATAAATACTAAAGTGCTAGTGCTTTTGCATATATCTAAAATACTCATGTAAAATCAGAAAGTGTCAATGCTTTACAGTATATTAATTTTCCTATTAAAACATATTTCATATACTGAATAAAAAGCATATTAAAACATATAATTAAAAATTCAATTGTACCATCCTCAATATATAATAACAGTGTTAAAAACAAATTTCATCTGGTATTCATGACCATTCCCCTCTTACTTCGTTCATTTAAAAAAAAGGAAAACAATTTCTAAAAAAGAACAAAATGGTTTTACATTGTGCAGCTTTACCTTCATTCTCTCTTCTTACTTTTATATCTAGTATAGACAGGTATATAGATCCTCATCTACATTTAATCCTTGAGGCTCCTTACTATTGAACTCTAATATGTAGTAGGTCTCCAATTTTCTGAGTTCCTTTTCCCTATCCCCACCACTTCTTTTTCTGGGGATTTCTGCTATACAGCTATACTCTAAACTAGAGGGATCACTTTTATGATGAGTTTCAAAATGTCTCGCAATTGGATACGTTCTATCCTGATTCACAATCGCTCTCCTATGCTGCAAGATACGCTTATAAACTGGTAAAGTTGTACTACCTATATACATTTTTGGACATGGACATTGTAATAGGTAGACAACAAAGCTGGATCTACAAGTTAAAAAACCCTTAATAGTAATTGTTTTATTAAAAAATGTCTTAAAATCCGTGCGATTCATGCCGTGTTGGCACGCCTTGCACTTAAAACATTTTTTAAAACCTGTTTTTGTTGGAGCCACATCGGTGCCCCTCCTTTCCTCTCCTGATACTCACTTTTTACAATTAAATCTTTTAACGATTTTGACTTTCTATACGTGATATCAGGGTGTTTGTTCATTTTGGGGCCCAGTACTGGATCATCCTTAATCAGATACCAATGCCTATTGAAAATGGCTCTTATTTCTTTATGTTTGATATTAAATGTAGTTATGAACCTATGGTTCTCCCAACTCTTCTGTATTCTCTTGGCATTATTCTTTTGTTGGGTTCTTGACGGTTCGAATAGCACTTTCTGTCTTTCTAAATTTCTTGCTTTCATAGCTGCTCCTTTTATTACACTAGGTGAGTATCCTCTTTGAATAAATCTGTCAGTCATCTCTTGTTCTATTCTCAGATATTCTTCCTCGCTACTGCACGCCCTGCGAGCCCTATAAAACTCCCCAAAGGGGATACTCCTAATGAAGGGTGCAGGGTGGGCACTCCCTGCGTGAAGAATCGTATTACCCGCAGTTGCTTTTCTAAAAACAGTAGTTTCTAGTTTCCCCCCTACTGGTTTAATACGAATATCAAGAAAATCTATGGTGGTTTTACTATATTGACCTGTATAAGAAATGTGTGGAGACGTCAACTTTAGACTCACCACCAAAGTATTTTAATACATTATAGGGGCTGATTAGGATGGCGGGCGGTCCGCCCGCCATCCCAGTCGAAACGGGACCGGCCGCCAGACATGCGGCGGTCCCGCACCCCTTATTAGGATGCGACCGCCACCCTGGCGGTCGCATTCTGCGTATTTGACATTGCGGCGGGTGCTGCTTACAGCAGCACCAGCCGCAATGCCAAAGAGCATGTTGTGCATTCCCATGCAAAAGGTGGCAGGCACCGCGCGGTGCCTGCCACCTTGTACATGGAACTGCAGGGGGGGTACCATGGGTACCACCCAAATGCACCCCCCACCACCCCATCCCTCCTGGTGGCCCGCAACGGGCCCCCAAAGCACATCTCTGCCAGCCTGGAAAGGCCTTTTGAGACGCACATCCTGATATGGATGGCGGTGCCTGCTAGGCACCGCCACCATATCAGGCCCCAATTCTGCCCAGCCGGCAATCGGAACGATTGCCGACCGGCGGAAAAGCGGCGGACGCACTTTGCGTCCGCCGTGGTAGCCCCGCCATTGTAATATGGCGGGGGGTAAATCGGGTAGTGATGGCGGGCAGATCGCCACCGCCTGGCTGGCGATGGCGATCCGCCCGCTATCATTATCACCCCCATAGTTTGCAATTGATAGAACCTTTTCAGGAATAGAGTGTAGTAAAGCATCATTAATTTGCTCCAATTCCCCTGTTTGTTTTTCTTCGTGTGTTGTTTACACATACTAGCATGTTTCTGTTCATTATTTGCATGCAAAAGAATATTATTAAAGCATACTTGTCTGTTACTCTGCAAACAAACAATACTGCCCTTACCCTTTTCCTTTTTTGTATCATCCAGTTTGTCCTTTTGGCGGTTTGAGTAGTTTTTCTCTAATATATTTGGAATATATTTGAATTTTTAATTTCTGCAGATAATATTTTGATGGCATCGTGGTGACTATGGTTGTACCTCTATATAAAAAAGAGAAACAAAAGAAACAGTACTATTAGTAAGAATTACAGTGACGTTTAAGTGAAACATAAACTGTATATGTAACATTGATTTTATAATAAATATAATTCAATTTTATTGTTATTTGCCTTTGATGCAAATAAACACTGCTATTTTTTTCGTAATAATGAAACAGTTTGAAACAAATAAATGTCTCTCCAAGTTTCACTTGAGCTGCAGTTCAAATACAGCGAAACAAGTAACAGTAATGTCGTGTCGTTTCTACCAATCCGTAGGACCTGTGCATTATTTCGACAACATAAACTAAGGGCTTGGTGTCAAGACTGATTCTGGATACCCCAGCAGGATACGTTGGCCTATAGACCAGCTAGCTCACAGTGCCACAGTAAGCCCCCTAACCTAACAGGGAGCGAATGGTTTCTGGCAACCAATGAACATGATAACCCTGATTCCTCAGGGATCATCTAAACAGTACAGAACCTTTCTCTCAGTCACTCGTGCTTACTTATTCTCCGAATAATATACAGAGAATACACAGTGGGACATTTTCAATAATATTTATTGAACCAACGTTATTCTTGCATAAAATATGTGAGCTGCAAAGATTAGTAGACAGAACCACACAAACGTGATAACAAGCACCAAAAATGTAAATAGTAGATATAATTCTGCCATGGTGCTAAACAATGTATATATGCAGGCATATAAACAAGGCAGTAATCTAGCGTACTCCTACTATGCAAACCCTACTCTAAGTATAGGTGTAGAGCCAAGAATCCCCCCAAGATGTGATCCAACCTCATTACTTGATTAAATAGAGTGAAGGGCCCTGTCTTGTTCACGAACTGGACACCCCTCACATTATGTCAGACTGCTGCGTGGTGATTTCTCAGCAAGCAAGGACCCTCTGTGTCAGCAGAAGTGTCTCCTCTGCTAATCTATCGGGATGCTCATCTTTTATAATAGAAAGCAGCCTTGCGATATGCACATAGATTAGTGATGTAATGGATATGTAGATAGCCCTGTCGCCCTATGGATGAAGATAGTGTTGACATTTGTACGTAGTGCGGAACGAGACCTTTGTAAGAAATAAGCTGCTTCACTACATGGGCCTAACTCGTGAATATAACACCCCCATCTCATATTAAGGGTCGATATCTAAAAAGCTATTTAACAAGCCAGCAGACAATTTTAAAAACGGTAAAAACTACTCCTAAAAGTGGTAAGTAGACACAATATCGACTTTTAAATATCGACGTGCCATTATATTGAGTTTTAAATATTGATAGTAAAAAATATCGATGTTTAAAATATCGACATTAAAATATATTGTTTTAGTATTTTATTTTATTATGTTACATGTTTGTAAATGTTATAATAAATGTTAATAAATCTTAAGAAAATGTAGAATTATATATATATTTTTTAGGAGTGGGATGTTAGTTTTACAGGGGATAAGGGTGGGGAGTGTTTTAAAAATGTTTTAATTTAAATATTTTATCAAATTTAAATTTTAAAATGTAATTACATTTTTTGTTTTTTAGGAGCGGGATGTTGGGCTTATAGGGGATAAGGGTGGGGAGTGTTTTAATTCTTTTTTTTATTTAAATATTTAATAAAATTAAAATTTTAAAATGGAATAAAATTTTATTTTTTAGGAGCGGTATGTTGGGTTTATAGGGGATAAGGTTGGTGAGTGTTTTAAAAACATGTTTTTCAAAAATCCTAAAAATGTGAAAATTTAATTTCAAAATATAATTTTATTTTTTAGGAGGCGGGTGTTGTGTTTATAGAGGATAAGGGTGGGGAGTGTTTTTTAAATTTGTAATTTAAATTTGATAAATTTTATTTTTAATGGAATTATAATTTTTTGGGAAGTGGGATGTTGTTTTTATAGGGGATCAAGGGGCCCATTAGGATGTCGGGCGGAAGCACTACCGCCGTGCTGGCGGATGCAAAAACCACCAGTCACCGCCTGCACGCAGCAGTCCACACGCCCGCCCGATTACGATGCGAAAAGTCAGCCAAACACCGCCGGCAAGCCAGCGACACCGTCCGCCATCAAAGTGCGCCCGTACACGTAGCGGCGCAGCACAATTGACACACACCGTCCGACGAAACACGTACCGCCCGGCGTACAAATTACGATGCCGCACACAAACTGAACCCACGGCTAAGAGACACCGTACGTCAAACCGAAGCGGTAACACGAACGCCGAGCACGGACACCGAAGAAGCGGCACCCCCGAGCATGAATCCAGCACTGCAGGCCCTCCCTATGCTCTATCTGATGCACCACCAAGGACGCAACGTACCGCGAAGACGCAGGTAGGCACACATACAACAAGTGCACGCAAACAGCGCACACAGTGCAAGGGTGGAAAAAGCGGACAACCCCCACCCCCGCGTGTACACGACACATCTACCATAGCACCCACATATGACACACAGGCCAAATTGTAACATCTCGTAACACATGTGTACACACCACCTGGGACTAGGAACCAACCACCCCGTCACGGCCCCAAAGCGGCGATGACGCTGCCACACATGTGCACAACACAGAGGCCAACCGCAGCGCCATGCATACGTCGCACACAGACACAGGGACACAACCAAGCAGCACACACACCAGCCCCACCCCGAACGCACATGACACGTGACAGGCCTGCCACAGACATGTCCCCAACGCCCAATTCACGGACAACACCCAACGTCACACAACCGACGCACACATGTCAGTGAAGTCACGCAACAGCAGGACACACCCCAGTGCAACAAACATGGCGAAGCACACTGCGGCGGCAACACCAACTAGGAGAAGCAGGGCCCCTTCGGGAAGAGGAACGCCAGTACCACACTGAAACACCCATACCACCCTGCACATATGAACAAGACATACAAAACGGAACACCAAAGAGCCCGGGGACCGACAACAGGTGGCCCAAGAATAACACTCAAACACAAGGCCCAACGCAGAGCGGAAAGGCAGCCTGCCGCCCACACAAGGGAGAGCAGACAGCACTGAATGACCTTCCATTCCAACTCCGAAACCACAGCCCTACGAAAGAAGCCGGTGAATACAGCCATTGTCCAATAAAAGACCAACACAGGCATGCAGAGGAGACCGACCACAGGGCAGATAGCGCATATCACAGAAGAACACAACGGACGGGAAAGAATAAAGAAAACACTCCCCCATGTCGGCCCCATGCAAGTTAATTGGAAGGAGTCACACATCACTGACCTTGAACTGTCTGAGAAGCATGTGGGATGAGGGCCCGTGTCCTCCGCACAAGCCAACAGAACACAAGTCCTGTCTCCCTACGACTACACAGAGCTCACAGCAACCTCAGAGCGTGCACATTGCAGACTGCACACACAGCCGGAGCACGCCACCACAACGCACCGCTGCAAAATGGCAACCGCAACACACCTACCCAACTACGCCGGACAGGTCAAGCTGTACAAAACCAACCTGATACATATATTGGGATGCGAACTCCTGTCCCTGCTGAACGTCAGTTACCGACTGACTTACCGCATCACATTGTTCAGCTGCATCATACCCGTCTTCTACTGTCGGAGGTGTCCCTACCAGCATCCCGTGGAGATGTGTCTCTCCAACCCGGCATGTCTAAAGGCGGACCTGCTAGCACTATTCCTCCCTCTGGACGCACACGACAGGGCCTGCTCTGCCTATGGGGGCATGGCGTATGTGGCCAACATCGCACCCGCACTGAAATGGGACCACTGTGCCTCCACACGACGGATCATCGAGCACAGCTACATCGAATGTCACCCAGCATGCCCCATCATGGTCCTCCAAGGGACAACTTACGAACAACACCTTGACAGCCACCATCCGCTACATTGGCTGGCAAACATAAACACCACCAATGACATGGAAGCCCTGCTGGACGGCATCGCATACCTGACAACCTGTAAATTCGTCGGACCCCAACGCAGGTTCCCCGATTGACCTATGATGTCCAACCCCGCACCCATGCTTAGCTTCCGCACGGACTGGCCAGTCACCACCACAACAGCCATACCAAACGACCGGCAACAATTACCACACCATCAACGACATCGCCATGACATCGGATATGACCGGGACATGCACACTGTTCCCCATCACATCCAGGAACACCGCATGCATCGTGGAAGGCAGTGGCATGGGGTCTGTGTATCGCACCCACATGGACGGAACTGCACGAACAACCAGGACACGACATGGATCCAGCGCCCATGGACACACACACCGCTGAGTGGACATGAATAGGTCGCCTGGAGTCTGTGGGTGCTGCACCCCTCCCACCCCCGCCCCGGGAATCCCATACCAGGACCTTTGCACGGACGACAAGTGCAAACAACAACAACACGACCCCAGTGACTGTGACATGTCCAGTAACCACCACATTGCACAACAAGTGGCACGCCGCTGCATGCACGCAAGCACATGCCCTGATGTCATCTCACATGCACGCGTGCATGAGGAACAACCGCAGCAAACCTGTCACATGGAACTGAGATGGACTGTGCCCATGATGCCAAGCGGTCTGGTAGGCTACTTGTATACCGTCTGTGTCAAAGTCCGCAGCTCCGCAGCTATACGTAAATGTACATTAGCACAGCCTTGGCCAAGCAGATGTAACTCTGAAGCCCACATCCCACATGCAACAGCCAATCACATGTAACCCCACACCCTATCCCATTTGTAATCATGCTCAGTATATCCTCAACATGTATTCCGCTGCCAGTAGTGTCCACTATACTGCATCACAGAGGACAGAAGACTCAATATAATGTTTGAAACCAAAACTGTCTCCGCTGACTCATTTCACAAGTACGAATGAGAGAGGATGAGAGTATGTGAAGTACACGGCAGTCGTGACATGACCATGTAGTCCACTGGTATTGGATGTCAACGCAAATGAGTAGCACTACTGTGGAAGACACACATGTGTCGTGTGAAGTCGTATGGACGCAGTGCTCAGGTGGGTGGGTGCGACGGGTAGATGCGCACATGCCAAGTTGGAGCACGCCGTGTTGGGAGGGGTCATGAACAGTACACCACCGCTTCCCTGGGCATTGTGAGAGGACACCTGTCGGGGGAAGTGAACACGTGTGTGCACAGCAGCCGGGCACACGAACAATGCGGAACCAGGCGCACACGTCAGCCCACCCTCCGTGGACTAGCTGGATCCTGTTGTGCGCCCGCCATGCCCCTTGACAAGGCACACACAGCCCCAGTCGACCAGGTGTAACCCCAACATAGTCAATCCGCACAGGCGATACAGGGCACGGGATGGCAGTGGAGCATGGTGTGTGAGAGGTCTCCTCGCGCTCCTCCTGGTCATATCACGCAGGCAATAGAACCTCAACGTGTAGCATGGCACAAGTCAAATGGAAGTGTAGGGGGACGCACCTCAGCACGAGCAGCACTGACGTCACGGGAGGTGGCTCGCACCATCCCATCCATTGCCCATTATACCAACCACGCCACATGCCATTGCGACTAAGTGCAAGCGCGTGCGCCACCACCCCCGAGCCCTCCCCAGAGAGGCCAAAGAGTGAATGTGTGGGCCATCAGTCACAGACGGACGCGGCCTGGCCGCAAGGGCAGCCACTGCCACTGGGTGTCGCAGGTGGCGGATCCGGAAGGCGAAGACTGTGATGCATAGTCCATGCAGGCCGGGTCTCCATTTGGGGCACCACGCAGGTGGACGGCGTCCCGCCACACATCATACCCTGAGACAGCCCACTCGTGCAACTGGACCCACACATACACTCCTTGCCCTCTCTGGTGCGAGCTTGGGGCTGCCTGTGCAAGCGCTAGCCTCGCAGGTGCACATGCATATTGGGGGAGCGAGGGGAGGACATGAGGGCTGGGGCGAAGATGACTGTATCACTGTCAGTGAGTACAAGGGATGACCCAGATGTGGAAAGGAAGAGACGTGTCCCGTGTGTACTGCAACTAGTCGCCAATCCAACTACCCCCCATGTCCGGAATGTAAGCCCGCACCTAGGCCCGCCCATCCGCCACATCGAATATACCACCAGCACAACAACCTTCCCATTCGAAACACTGACTGGGGGTGGCGACCAGTGAACAAACATGTGTAGCCTACCCACGCGTACATGTGGGCCCTCCATGATCCATGTCACCTGCGGCAAAGTCATGACATGCGCAATGAGGGAAGTGAGGTGAGCTGTCCGCCCCACGCACAGAAGGTGCATCAGCTCCACAGACCCAGCAGCGAGTCCAGCAGGGGTCACATGTGCAGGGGCAGCTGTGCCTGGTGTGAAGGCACATGCACATGGACAGCACATCGACCAATGTGTAGTCTGCCCACATCTACAGTCCATCATCATGCGGACATAGGAATTGTACACAGGGCAACACATCTTAGTGGGTGCACCCACCGTGACCAACAATGCGCAATCATCGACGTACCCGCCCTGTGCATGGCCCCCCACCCAACGGAGGCACATCCAGTGCCTCCATCCCACACACACAAGCCTTCCACGGAACATGCTGTGTCCAATGGTCAGTACAGAGTCAGCGCCCATCTGGTGGATCCTGAACAGGAGACACATGCACACACATGATAGCTCCCACTATGTACGTCTGCCACCTGGCACGTGCAATGTAACCTCTCACCTGTGACGTGTGACTGCAAGCACACAGCCGTCTTGGCATGGGGCTGTCAATGTGGACACCTGTCAATGTTTCGGGAGGTGTGATCCGTACAGTGCTGTACATAGGGTGCAGTGCTGACACCTACTACTGTCTCATATCCCCTCGTGCCACAGGTCCCACTTGTTTTGGCCGCTCAGCCTGTGCCCACATCGTCGTCGTCGTGTGCCATACTCATCCAGCCTCGGAAGCAGTGCCATGCTCAGCAGACATTCATGTTGCCGTGGCGTTGCCGCTTGACGAATATGCAGTCAGTCCCCATCAGCACGCCCCGCAAGTCATTGGGGCCTAGATCCCCATGTGCATGACCATGGCAGTGGTTTGCATCACTAGCCATTGCCATTGGTGGGAGACCTGTGTAAGTGTATTGTGGCCGTGCCGTCCCTGCTTGACAGCTGGGCTGTGACTCATGTGCTTGCTCAGTCATGTCAGTGATGTGAATGCGAAATTGCTATGTGTTGTGTTGCTTTGACATGTGTCCACTGCCATCTTCCCTAGGCGGAGACCGAACATTGACCGCCCATACCAATTGCTGGCGGACATGGAGGATACTGAGGTCATAAGGAAGTTTCGGCTGGACAGGCCAACCCTGCATCGACTGTGTGCCATGTTGGAACCCCATCTCCGTCCCCGCAGGGTGTATCCGACAGCATTCACCCCCACGGCTAAGGTGATGGCCGCCATGCATTTCTTCGCCACTGGGTCATTCCAGCACACAGTGGGCAGTGGAGGAGGGATGTCCCAGCCCATGTTCAGCAAGGTGCTGAGGGATGTACTGGCAGCCATGATGCTGTACCGAAACAGGTACATCAGATTCCCCAGGGCTCGTGAATTGGCGGCAGTGAAGGGTGCATTCTATGCCCTTGGCAGGATCCCACACGTCGTTGGTGCCATTGATTGCACACATGTTGGCCTTGTTCCACCACAGGCCACTGAGCACCTGTACCGCAACAGGAAGCACACGCACTCCCTGAATGTGCAAGTGGTGTGCCTTGCGGACATGGTGATAACCCACGTGTGTGCAAAGTTCCCAGGCTCGGCCCATGACGCACACGTAATGCGCAACAGCATCTTGCCACGACTGATGTCCAATCTGCAACAGGATCGTGGCTGTATTGTCGGTGAGTATGTGGAGTGGTGTAGCGTGCTGGTTGTGCGATGCTGTCCCCTGTCCAGTTGGAATAGCAACGGTTCTCTGTGTCCCTCACACCCAGGTGACTCTGCGTACCCGAATGGGGCATGGCTGCTCAGTCCATTGAGGAATCCTCGCACCCCAGCAGACGATCGCTACAATGAGGCACATGGGAGGACCAGACGTGTGGTCGAGCGTACCTTTGGCCTCCTCAAGTCCAGGTTCAGGTGCCTGGACCGCACCGGGGGTGCGCTGGCGTACTCCCCACAGAAGGTGTGCCAGATAGTGGTGGCGTGCTGCATGCTGCACAATCTGGCCATTCGGAAGCAGATCCCCCTCATTGTGGATGACGGATATCAACCAGGGCCCCAGCCCGCAGACCAGGACAGCTCGAGTGAGGAGGACAGCGGAGAGGAGGAAGCTGGGAATGTGCGCCAGCAGCTCATCGCCCGCTACTTCACTTAACGGTGAGTGTCCATGTACGACGGCTGATGTGTCTGTATTTGTGCAGGTGTGTGTGTGCTGTGTCAGGGTGGCCTTTTGTTCACTGCGTGCTGTGTGTCAACGCTCCATGCCCAGGTTAGTATGCCACTGATGGTGGCTGTGGCATTGTGCCCTATTGCTCTGTGCGATGTGTGTACATTGCTTGTAGTTGTTGACATGTACTGTGTGATGGGTGTGTGACACACTCATTGAATGTGCTCCTGTTCTGTCTCCCACCCCTAGGTCCCTACAGGCCCTCCGGTTCCATTGCCATGCCACGCATCAGGTGCCGTTCCGCTCAAGGTGGCCGTTGTATTCCGTACAATTAAAACACAGGGCACAGACAGCAGTTAGTGGAAGAGGTGCATTTATTTCAAACTGTGACATGTGATTGTGTGTAAGGTGATGACAAAAGTGGTGCGTGCAGTGACAATGAGCTGTCGGTCATGGCTGCGTGATGCTCAGGGTGTACCCACTGGTTCTATGTCCATAGTCCAACACACACATGCCATCCAGATGGCTGTGTGGAGTGGGATCGTAGTCCAAGTCAATGCAGTGGGTGGTCAAGGAAGGCTGGCTGGCTGCCTCACTTGCGTCTGGAGCGTGCGAAGTCCTCCCGGGAGATCTGTTTCCACTTCGGACGGCCCCTTCCACGTTTGCGAGGGGGTGCCTGCTTGCGACCTGCTGGTGGTTGAGGTGTGCTCACTGGCTGTGGACGCAGGGGAACTGGACACTGCTGCTCGACCATGCGCCCCGGCAGGTGGTGGCGGAGGGGGAGCTGCTGTCCCTGGCTGTGACCTCACCGCCACCACCAGCTGGCCCATGAGGTCCACGATTTGGCCCATACGGGCGTCCATGGACCTCAGCACCCCCAGCACCTCACGCGTGTCTGTAGCTGACCTGGCCCATTGTCCTTGGGCCTCTTCATAGGCCCCAAGGACTCTGGCCATTTGAGGCAGGGCATGGCTCCCAGGGGAGGCTGGCGTTTCCCTGACCCTGCTCCTCCTACCAGTCCTGCTGCCACCGGCCTGCCCACTAGCCACATTGCTCACCACGGTCCTCACCCTGGCTCCCAGGGTGGATCCAGTCGTCCGGGCCACCACCTGCGCTGGGGCTGGGGCCAGCGAAGACGTGGTGGCGGTTGCGGCAGTGGTAGTGGCCGCAATGACCGTGGGTGTGGCCGCAATGACCGTGGGTGTGGCCGCAATGCCCGTGGGTGTGGCCGCAATGACCGTGGGTGTGGCCGCAACGACAGTGGCAGCAGGGGGCTGGGAATGTTCAGCAGCCCTGGATGATGGGTTGGTGGGTAGGAGGGGTCCTGGGGAGCGGCTGGGCCCTGCCACACTAGATGGGCCTGCTTGGTGGTCCGTGTCCGAAGAGGAGGACAGATCCTCCACATCCGTGTGTCCTCGTTGGGGGCTTGTAGGCTGGCTGTGCTGGCTGCTGTCTCCATCCCCAGCATCCAGCAGTTCGTCACCTGTGGAGAGAATGAGATTTGTTATTGTGTTGCACCTGGCGAAGTCTGTATTGGTTGTCTGACATTCTCCGTTCGTGCACTCTCGTGCACGTGTGTCCCGGAGGCGGGTGTGTGGCTGTACAATCTGTTGTTGTGTGTGCTTGGCAATGGGACTGTGTGCTGTGCACATGTGGCATGGGACGGATTGGCTATGCCGATGGGTGTGTTGCTGTGCTCCTACTTATTGTGACTCTGGTGTATGCGGGCTCCAGGCCCATCCTGGGTCTGGTTTGTACTTTGCTTTTGGGGTGCATATGGAACGCTTAGGAACGCATTTGGCAACATGGGGGTCATGCCCCAGGAACGCATTTGGGATGGAATATGCTTTTGGGGTGCAAATGGAACGCTTAGGAACGCATTTGGCAACATGGGGGTCATGCCCCAGGAACGCATTTGGGATGGAATATGCTTTTGGGGTGCAAATGGAACGCTTAGGAACGCATATGGCAACATGGGGGTCATGCCCCAGAAACGCATTTGGGATGGAATATGCTTTTGGGCTACATGCTGTGAGCCATGGGTGCCGAACGTGACATGTGTTGTGGCAGCATGACAGTGCATGGTCTGAGGTGTGTGCATGCCTGACATACCCTGCATATTTGCTGTCTGTTGTGATTACTGGACATGGCATTGGACGCATCGTTATGAGTGTGTGATGGTTGTGTGCCACCCGACGTATTGCAGTTGTCCCATCTCCTTGGTGTGCGTGCTGCCCTGTGCCATGTGCATCACTGCAGTGCTCGGGGGGTGTGGCCCATGTTGTGTGTTGTTGCTCACAGTGTGGCGTGCGCTTCATTGACTTCTGGCACATGGTTGGTCATGGGCATGTATCTTAGCGTGACTGCTGTATGTGTGGCAGCTGTTCGGATGACATGCCTTTCATGAGACTGGGGCTGACGGATGGGATGGATGGTATGTTGTATGTGCATGGTGTGTCTGTGTGTTTGATGGGTTCAGTGGTGTTCGTGTGCATTTATGTTGTTCCGCTCTGTTGCGTCTAGTGTTGTTTGTCTTACATAGGCGTAGTTGTGGGGTGTGTAGTTGACAGGCAGTAGGGGCTACATGGACAGGACTTCAATGGTGTTTCGGTTGTGTGTGATGGGTTGCACAGTGGCTGCCGTGTGGTACTATATTCAGTGTGGCTTGTGCATGCAGACGTGGCTCCTTGGGTGTTGCTGCGTCTGTGATGGGTCATGTGGGGTGTGAGTCTGTGGTTCATGTCCGTGTGCACATTGTTCACTTGTTCGTGACGGTGGGCGGTGCTGCGTGTTCGTCTGCTACGTGACATGTCCCATGTGTTGGTCGTGTTACGGTCCTCATGCCTCCAGTAATCCAGCCCTGTCCAGTTTCCCACCTGCAGGTTGTTCGTGCGTGCACTGTACTGGATGCCACATGGTTCTAAGCGGGGGTGCTCCATGTTGCAGGTCTGTGGGGGTGGGGGCGGTGTTGTGGGTCGTGGTGATGGCTGGACACCCACTGACACCGATTGTTGTGGACCGTGATGTCTACCTTTCGGCTGTCGGTGTGCACTGCGGTGGCTGACACGTGGGTGTGGGGTGTGGGGGATGCTCCTCCTTGCTGTGCTGTGGGACTAGGGGCCTGGTGTGTGTTGTACTTGAGCTGTCCACCCTCCCACCCACTGCACTTTGTGTTCCTGCCACTTACCTGTTACTTGTCGGTTAGTGCAGCTATGGCGGACACATGGGTGTGGTGGGTGCTCGTTGTGGCGCTTCTGGCATACTTGGGGACCTGTTGGTGGTTACGTGGCTGGCTGAGTGTACACATGCCCCCACGTATCTTACAGTT
This sequence comes from Calotriton arnoldi, assembly GCA_963921515.1. NCBI lineage: Eukaryota > Metazoa > Chordata > Amphibia > Caudata > Salamandridae > Calotriton > Calotriton arnoldi. The sequence goes on along the minus strand of CAWUFW010012774.1, from coordinate 401,743 downwards.
GTTAGGTTTGGGCTGTGTGTGGTGGTGTCTGTTGCATGTGTGTGTGATGTGTTGTGTATTGTGTGCTGGACATGGGGGTGTTTGTCCCTGGGAGCTGTGGCATGGTGGTAGTGCATGTGAGTACATAGCGGTGTGCTGGTATACATTAGTTTGTACTTACCAGCCTCCACTCCCCCTGCTAATCCGGCGAGGATCTCAGGATGTATAATGACTCGCACCTTCTCCTCCCACGCTTTGAAGGTCTTGAAGAGCGCGGGATTCCCTCCGCCAGTGACGGCAGCCAGCTCTCTGTTCTTGCTCTCCTTCTTCTTGACCAGGCTCTTGACGTCATTCCACCGTTTGTTGATTTCAACTCTGTTCCTGGGCAGGGTCCCGACTGCATTGACCTGGTCTACGATCCGGTTCCACATTCTGTTTCTGGTGGCTAGTGGTGTGTGCTGGACCAGGTTCCCATAGATTTGTGGGTGCACCTTGATGATCTCGTCGACCATGACCGTCAGCTCAATGGGCGTGAACTTGGGCATTCTTTGTGGTGCCATGGTGTTTGTGGTGCTGGTGCGGTGTGTGTTGTGTAATGTGCAGGGGGTTTGTGGTGCCGGTGTTTGGTGGTGGTGGTGGTGGTGGTGGTGGTGATGTGTGCGTTTCTGTGGTGTGCTGCTGTCCTTGCTGTGTCACTGTGTCCTCTCCTCTCCTCTCTAGTTTGCAATGTTGCAAGGGGTTGTGGTCTGTGGGAGTGCTGCTTTTGTACTTACCTATGTGGGTGTGTCCTCATGGTCTGTTGTTTTCAGGTGTGTTGTGTCTGGTGTTCTGGCCTTTGTATTTTTTGTTTGTCCAGGGGGAGTGTTTTCGGGATGTGTACTGTGCTTGTGTATTTGTGCGTGCCTTGCTGTGTGGACTTGTTGGCCATGTTGTGTGCGATTGTTTTTGTCAGCGGATGGTTTCTGTGCAGGGACGTGGGCGCCATGGCTTCTGCCGTGTCAATTCTCATCGGCGTTGTTTGCGCTGGCGGGCGGTATATTTGTGGTTTACCCGCGCTCATGGCGGTGCGATCGTAATTTCACGTGCGGTGTGTCGGCCGTGAGGGCGGGCGGTTTTGTGTTGTCGTGCGTGTTTCCGTCCGTGGCGGGCGGTTTGACTCCGACTCGGACGAGGGCGGGCGGTATCTTGTGTGGTTTTTCGCCGATGGCGGTTTTCGGTTTGTGTATTCGTAATGGCGTGGTCGGTGTTCAGACGGTGTGTGCGGGCGGATTTTTGCCGCTTTCATGCCTGCCGGATTTTTTTACGCCGGTTATCGTAATGGGCCTTTAAGTTGTTTATTTTTTTTAATTTAAAAATGTACAAATGTAAATGTAATATTTATGTAATTATTAAAGTTGTATTAATGAGAGTACATTTTTGCTTTATAGTGTATTATATATCTTAGGGGCCTATTAGGATCGCGGGCAGAGACACGACCGCGGTGCCGGCGGTGGCCGTAACACCCATTTACCGCACGCCGCCAGCGGTCTCCACGCCCGCCATATTAGGATGGCCACACATTGCACATTTCCCGCCCGCTGCGGTGCGACGCCGACCGCCATCAAAGTGCGCCCGTCACCGCGTCGGAGTGAGCCAATCACCACACACCGCCGTGCGGAATGACGTCCCGTACGCTGAAGATATCACGATGCCGGAAACAGGGCAGCGCACCGCGACGGAGAAACCGCACAGCGAAAGACGGCGTAGACATCACAGCGGAGACAGAAAAGAAACACCCGGGACACACCGCGATGGATCCTGCCCTCCATGCCTTCCCGGTGCTGTACATGATACACCACCTGCAAGTTATCCACCGCCGCGGACGCCTCCGCAGGTACGTACAGACACAACAGTGCAAGTAACACAATACACAGCTCCAGGGTGGAAAAACATCGCATGGGAACACCACACACCCCTGTGGGGACAGGCACACAGCCATCACTGCACACACACATGTCCCACCTGTGACAAAAACATCTCGCCACATACTGCCTACCCATGTACCGCATTCATGAACAAATGTCCCGGTTACGTCACCGCCGCGGTCAGTGTGCATGAAACCATGCACACAATGCAGAGTACAGGGCCAGCGCATGCCAAGGGCACCGTACAAATCGCACAGAGCCACAACTCCATCCACAACACACCAGCTACCTCCCTGAAGGGACACAACATGTGCCTCCCAAGTGCCACTCCTGCACAACAACCACACAACTACAGCCACACCATGCCCCACGTCCCAACAACTGCATATACAGCCACAGCAGGACCCTTTGCAAAGGAACACATAGCACAGAAGCCCAGGCCCCAGCCAACACACACACACCACAACAACATCACACACAAGCCAAGAACACTGAGGCCAGGCACAAAATGTACACACACACAGATGAGGACCAAACACTCCACTGCACACACTACCTGACAAGTCACACACACACCACCCTGACTCACAGCTACATACACACACCACATGCCAGCAGTAATGGAGGACAACATATAGGAAAGCCAAAGTGAGGTGCCCACAAATGGAAGGGCAGTGACACAACCATCAAGCATGTGTGATGCACATGCAAGACAAGACACATGTGAGAACACACACAGCCCATCACAGCACACATGGCTGACACAGTCAGTCAACACAAACCACGGTCACCCCAATGCAACAACTCCTGGAGACAGCAAGGACACCCATGTATAGGCACAGGGATGTAAGAAAGGCCCTGAACTCAAACACTGACCAGCCACACATAGGCATCCAAATACTGGACAAGACAATGTCTGCTGCACAACACACAGTGACACACTACATGACAGCCAAGCACAAGTAGGATATGACACACATACCTCCTCCCACAACAGCAAAACACAATACTGCCATGTGCACAAAACACAACCACAGGGCTCAACAAGTACACATACAGGAACACCACTCCAGGGTCACACATGGCAGTAGTTGACAATGCAGGTGCACACACATCCAGTCACAACCAAGTCACCCCCTTCACACCATACACTTCTCCACCACCCAAGTGCACACATTGGAAGTAAGCCATGGGACCTGGATAACTCATCACCACAAGATGTCCATACACCGACACTGATTGGCACACAGAAAGGAAGCTCACACAGACCCCATGACCCTGGCCTGCCTGCCTGTAAGCCTGTGCCCAAACTCCCCCTGTGCTGCCATTGCCCACAAACCTGACATGTGTCCACCATAGATAACATGAGCCAAGAAGGAAGATGACTACAAGATTTCATTGCCAACCACCTGCACTGCACCCATAAGTATCACAGTCATGTAGAAATGAAGTGCCTCCCACCCCTGCAAAAAAAATGAAATGTGACACAACCCATTGGCAATGTTGAAGTGGCATACTGAGCCTGTGACACAGTAAACCATGCACACACAGAAACAACTTTATTCAGGAAGGACACTGACACAACTCACTGCAGGACCAACTGTGTTTATTCACAATTTGCACATAGAGACAACAAATTTGGGCAACAGCAAAGCCAGTGGGCATTTCAATATGCACAGTATTTACATGAAAAGCTGCACAGGCAGGGGGCAAACAGCAGTGAAACACAAGGCAAGTACAATGTGCAGAGTAGTTACATGAGAAGCTGCACAGGCAGGGGCAAACAGCAGTGAACAGCAAGGCCAGTGGCCAGTCCAATGTGCAGATTAAGTCCATGAGAAGATGCACAGGCAGGGGACAAACAGCAGTGAACAGCAAGGCCAGTGGCCAGTCCAATGTGCAGATTAAGTCCATGAGAAGATGCACAGGCAGGGGGCACACAGCAGTGAACAGCAAGGCCAGTGGCCAGTCCAATGTGCAGGTGAGGTACATGAGAAGCTGCACAGGCAAGGGGCAAACAGCAGTGAACAACAAGGCCAGTGGCCAGTCCAATGTGCAGGTGAGGTACATGAGATGCTGCACAGGCAAGGGGCAAACAGCAGTGAACAGCAAGGCCAGTGGCCAGTCCAATGTGCAGATTAAGTCCATGAGAAGCTGCACAGGCAGGGGGCACACAGCAGTGAACGACAAGGCCAGTGGGCAGGACAAAGTGCAGAGTGAGTCCATGAGAAGCTGCACAGGCAAGGGGCAAACGGCAGTGAACAGCAAGGGCAGTGGCCAGGACACAGTGCAGGTGAGGTACATGAGATCCTGCACAGGCAAGGGGCAAACAGCAGTGAACAGCAAGGCCAGTGGGCAGGACAAAGTGCAGAGTGAGTCTATGAGAAGCTGCACAGGCAAGGGGCAAACAGCAGTGAAACACAAGGCAAGTACAATGTGCAGAGTAGTTACATCAGAAGCTGCACAGGCAAGGGGCACACAGCAGTGCACAGCAAGGCCAGTGGCCAGTCCAATGTGCAGGTGAGGTACATGAGATGCTGCACAGGCAAGGGGCAAACAGCAGTGAACAGCAAGGCCAGTGGCCAGTCCAATGTGCAGATTAAGTCCATGAGAAGCTGCACAGGCAGGGGGCACACTGCAGTGAACGACAAGGCCAGTGGGCAGGACAAAGTGCAGAGTGAGTCCATGAGAAGCTGCACAGGCAAGGGGCAAACAGCAGTGAACAGCAAGGCCAGTGGCCAGGACACAGTGCAGGTGAGGTACATGAGATCCTGCACAGGCAAGGGGCAAACAGCAGTGAACAGCAAGGCCAGTGGGCAGGACAAAGTGCAGAGTGAGTCCATGATAAGCTGCACAGGCAAGGGGCAAACAGCAGTGAAACACAAGGCAAGTACAATGTGCAGAGTAGTTACATCAGAAGCTGCACAGGCAAGGGGCACACAGCAGTGCACAGCAAGGCCAGTGGCCAGTCCAATGTGCAGGTGAGGTACATGAGATGCTGCACAGGCAAGGGGCAAACAGCAGTGAACAGCAAGGCCAGTGGCCAGTCCAATGTGCAGATTAAGTCCATGAGAAGCTGCACAGGCAGGGGGCACACAGCAGTGAACGACAAGGCCAGTGGGCAGGACAAAGTGCAGAGTGAGTCCATGAGAAGCTGCACAGGCAAGGGGCAAACAGCAGTGAACAGCAAGGCCAGTGGCCAGGACACAGTGCAGGTGAGGTACATGAGATCCTGCACAGGCAAGGGGCAAACAGCAGTGAACAGCAAGGCCAGTGGGCAGGACAAAGTGCAGAGTGAGTCCATGAGAAGCTGCAGAGGCAAGGGGCATACAGCAGTGAAACACAAGGCAAGTACAATGTGCAGAGTAGTTACATCAGAAGCTGCACAGGCAAGGGGCACACAGCAGTGCACAGCAAGGCCAGTGGCCAGTCCAATGTGCAGGTGAGGTACATGAGATGCTGCACAGGCAAGGGGCAAACAGCAGTGAACAGCAAGGCCAGTGGCCAGTCCAATGTGCAGAGTGAGTCCATGAGAAGCTGCACAGGCAAGGGGCAAACAGCAGTGAACAGCAAGGCCAGTGGCCAGGACACAGTGCAGGCGAGGTACATGAGATCCTGCACACGCAGGGGGCACACAGCAGTGAACGACAAGGCCAGTGGGCAGAACAAAGTGCAGAGTGAGTCCAAGAGAAGCTGCACAGGCAAGGGGCAAACAGCAGTGAAACACAAGGCAAGTACAATGTGCAGAGTAGTTACATCAGAAGCTACACAGGGAATGTATGCAACTCTACCATGCCATGCCCAGCAACAGAGTAATGGGCCTGACAATGGGCATCACACGCACCCCTGTGGACAGACAGGTGTGTGAGGGTGACCACCACTCAGATGGGGCTGTCTGTTGGACTTGGAGCTGACTGTGTGTTGGGGTCAGTTGGAGGACTGCCCTTGGCAGTGGGAGTAACAACTGTGGAAGAGCCAACTGTGCATGTGGTAGCTGGGGGGCTGCTTGGACCAGGTGGGGTGATGGCCCGGGGAGGTGGACTCATGCCCTGGTGAGACACAGTGTGTGCCGGAGATTGTGGAGGGGTGCCTCTCCACTTCTTGGGGATCCTGAATGGCTTCCCTGTCTGTTGATTGAGGGGAACTGGGGCAGACACAACAGGTGACCCCAACACCAAAGCTGATTCTGGTGTGGATGGTGACCCTCCCTCTGGGGACATGCTTTATCCCGCTGTGCGCTTGCCTGGTGTTTGCCGCCGCCCTGCCTCCCTCTGTCCACCAGCTTTGCCCCCTACAGTGTCCTCCCGTGCTGGCTTCACAGGGCTTGGGATGGGAGTGGAGGTCAAGGATGGATTATCCATGGGGCCCTCATCCTGTGTAATGTTTGCAGGCAACACCTTCTCAGTGGGTGTAGAAACTGTCTTTTTGCCTCTGCGAGACGTTTTTGGGACAGGGGAGACTTTGGCAGGGGAGGAAGGTGAGGCTTGTGACCCTGATGCTTTTTTCTTTGCTTTGTGGCCCTTGCTGTCGCCTGATGGGCTTTTCTCTCTGCGCTCTGGGGTGGCCTTACTCTTATGTGGGGATGGTTTCTGCGCCCTAGTACGCTTGGGCTGCTGCTGCTCCTGTGTGCTGCGGGTTCTGTATCGGGACTTTGGGGTCCGTTGAGCATTGTCACTGTCATCAGAGGTGCACAGTGACACGGGGCCAGACCGAGTGCTGGGAGCCGCTCCCTGACTATGTGCCTGTTGCAGGGCTGCTGTCACAGTTGATGACAAGGACTGCACAGTCCGGTGTAGCCCACCTACATCAGAATGTAAGCCCTCCATGAAAGCTATAACCTGCCCCAACTTTTTGTCGTGCTCTTGGAAGGCATTGAGAAGTGCTATCTGCCCCACACACAGCTGGCGCAATAGCTCGACTGCTTCTGCACTGAGGGCAGCAGGGCTGACATGGGCTGGGGCAGCTGTGCCTGGGGTGAAGGTGACTCTTCCCTTCCTACTCGTGTGGACACGGGCAGCACCAGTGGAGGTTGAAGGGAGGCTGGGCACTGGACGCTGTGTGGCGGAAGAGGAGGCCGAGTCCCCGTTCCCTGTACCCCCCAACATGGATGTGTCACCGCTGGCGTCAGATGAGGTAGAGCTTTGTGTCTCCAGCTGTGAATCCTCTAGCAGACTCCTGTCCCCCTCCTCGGCGCTGGTCACATCTGTGTCAGTCTGCTCCGGTGCAGCTGTTGCACTGGAAGCCTCACCACTGGTGTCCGTCCCCTCTTCCTCTGCACATATGGGAGCTGCTGCATAGGAGAGAGAAGTACTGTGAGATGAGTGGCATCAACAGAACTAACACGTGCCAATACATCTGCATCCTAGAAAGAGGTGTGCAGCACATTGCATGCCACCCTGTGCACACATATCTTGCCACCCAAAATTCCAACACAACGGTGCATGTCCGCCACACATCCTGCCATAAGTGCCCCAGGTGACTCACACAGCACACCATCCTGCAGTTCGCTCACATCAGACACAGCCCCAAAATGGCCTGTGCACACACACTGTCCCGATGTTGGCAAGGATGAACACCACGACATGGTGCACATCACCTACATGTGTGGAGCAGTAGGGGACCACACAGACTACAACATACCAGCCCACAATGACCCTGCACACATTCCATCCACCATATCGAGTCCATGGGCACATCTACTGTTGCACATTGGCCTCAGATGTCTGACTGGCGGACATCTGAGGTCTGGAATTGCACGCATTCATTGAAATGCATTCACAGTTGGCACACTGGCATTCCCATCCATCTGAATTCACACACTACCCCACAGCAGAAGGTACCTGAAGGCCACAACTCCAAATGTAAGAGAGATGCACAGTGCTAAAACTCACTTCATGAAGCACCGTTTGGGCAAAAGCATGGCACATACACCCAGCAAAGAGGCCACTCCCAAAACATTGCACCACACAACCAACGTCACACAGCTGACAATTTGCACACTCTGTAGACACATGCACCCACTCCCAGCCAAAGGCAGCCTGCAACACATACTCACCCCTGGCTCGCTGCTGATGCTCCTTCAGTCGTCTGTCCAGCTCAGGTTGTGTGACAGCCAGGATGCGGGCCATTAGTGGTGTCATGCTGCGCCTAGCCAACCTACCAGTCCGAGGGAGCAGCCCCATCGTCATCTTGGCCACGTTCTTGCTCAGCCGGCAGATGTCATCCCACCTTTTATGACAGTGGGTGCGCCTTCGGTTTGACACACCCAGATCCCGGACTCTGGAGGCAATGGCCCTCCACACGGCTTTACGCTGGTGGACCTTCAGCTGCAGGCATGGGAGACAAGAGGGGTGAGGTTCCAGTGACACAGTGCACAATGACAACACAACGAAAATGCAGTAGCACGACAGTGACTCATCCAAAACTCCAGCTACAACTGTCACATAGCCAACAATTGCTCTGAACATGGTGCAATGTCATTGGTCAATCAGACGTACAGGCATGCATGTTCGATGGTGGACACAGTACCTCCACATCCCATTCACATGCAGGATACCAACACAGCAAGCAATGTGTAGTCTGGCTGCAGCTACTGTCTGCAGTTACCTACAACTACACATAGAGAAGATAGCAAAATATGTGTCTTGTTGTTGGACTCACTGTGTCCAACACTGCACATTCCTAAGTGTCCTAGCCCTGTGAAAGCCTCACTGTGTCCTGGAACTCACATAGAGTGACAACAACTGTCATACACACACCCTTCTCCCACGCCTGCTCCTGTGCAATCTACATGGCAGCGATGGGACTTAGATGAAGAGGCGTGACCCAAACACACATGGAACACACTGTACATGCAGTGATGTGGACATGTGGCATTCGGCGGGGACTGTGCAGGGCAGGTGGACTGACACTGAGTGGGTTAATTGGGAGCAACACAGCCATTCACACAAACGATAACTGGCCAGACTCCTGCATCACCAAAATGCAGCTGCACTGTATGGCTGACACTATAGGACATGTCCCTCTACTCAGGATAGGCATGCAGGGTAACGTGTGAAAGAGCCCACCAAGCCCTTCCCGCTGTAGTAAACATGATAGGCAGTGCATGTCAGAGCCCCACAACCACTGACACATACCGAAGCACCTCCACCCCACGTGTGCACACCCTGCACTCTCACTCACAGTCTGGGAGACTTACCACGACATTAGGGCCGCCATAAAGCCTTGGGTACTGTGCAAGCACCCCGTCTACCAGGACCCCAAGCTCCTCACTGGTGAAGGGACTGGCACGGATCTTCTGAGTCCTCGACATCACAATGGACATGTGGCAGCAGCAGCACGTTGAGGGTGGCAGCCAGCAGTCCCTTGAGGCAGCAGCAGCAGGTGGAGGGTGGCAGCCAGCAGTCCCTTGAGGCAGCAGCAGCAGGTGGAGGGTGGCAGCCAGCAGTCCCTTGAGGCAGCAGCAGCAGGTGCAGGGTGGCAGCCAGCAGTCCCTTGAGGCAGCAACAGCAGGTGGAGGGTGGCAGCCAGCAGTCCCTGAGGCAGCAGGTGGAGGGTGGCAGCCAGCAGTCCCTTGCGGCAGCAGCAGCAGGTACAGGGTGGCAGCCAGCAGTCCCTTGAGGCAGCAGCAGCAGGTGGAGGCTTGTCAGTCAGCAGTCCCTGGTAGCTGTGGGAATGTGGTGCACCCTCCCACACATATATAGGCCCCTGGGGCTGTGTCAGTGGTCCCAGGGTGCTGCAATTGGTGTACCAGGTCTGCCTCATTCAAATACATCCAATGTCCACCTCCGCGGTGGCGGTGCACACCTACCGCAATTTTCAAACTCGCATCAGGCTACCGCGAGGCTGCTTCCCATTGGCTGCAAGGGCATGGTCCATGCCAGTGACACACCGTAGGGTGCATGTGCGCGCTACCGCGGTGGTGCATCTTTTGAATGCCTCCAGTGACCGCCTCTGCGGGGGTGGTGCACGCCTACCGTGATTTTCAAACTCGCATCAGGCTACCGCGAGGCTGCCTCCCATTGGCTGCAAGGGCATGGTCCATGCCGGTGACACACCTCAGGGACCAGGCGATAGGTACCGCCGTATGTCTGCCAGACAGTGCCTGGAGTGACCGTGATTTGGGTAGTGGTGCATGGTGACCGCCATTGTCACATACATATCTGGCGGTGTCACCCGCGATCGTGCCTGGGTTATGGGCAGTGCCACACCACAGGGGCCAGGCGGTAGGCACCGCCATATGTCTGCCAGACAGTGCCTGGAGTGACCGTGATTTGGGTAGCAGTGCATGGTGACCGCTATTGTCACATACATATCTGGCGGTGTCACCCGCGATCGTGCCTGGGTTATGGGCGGTGCCACACCACAGGGGCCAGGCGGTAGGCACCGCCATATGTCTGCCAGACAGTGCCTGGAGTGAGCGTTAATGGAGTTGTGGAGTAGCTGTGCTGCACCTAACGTGTCCTCCAGCTCTCTGCATAGGCCAACATGTACAGTGCCCAGTGTCTCAACAATTGAAGGGTCCTCATGAGGGCAAATGCACAAAAGGGACATGTCACTCCACGTCACCAACACATACCATATATGGGTTGCCAGTACATTGCATGGGCACATACACTCGCACATGTCACATGTGCTGTGTAATGAAATGTAGACTGTCCAGTTAATGTGTTGCACAGCATATGTAGATAATGGTCAATGTCTGTGTGTGCAATGTAACGCACACTGTCATCTCATTTACTGAACTAGGGGCATCAGCAACTGGCACATTGTCCAATGCACATGCACACCCGTGTCCCCCATGCTCAGCCGGTGGTCAGTGTGTAGTTGAAGTGTGCCATGTGCAACCTGTTTTGGTAGGTGTATCAGGGCCAGCAACATGGTGTGTTCGGGTAGTATTGCAATTAGTAACATATGCTGGGGGTCATACTCACAGGTATGCACACATATCTGTTAGTATATCACACTGTGCATGCGAATGAGCCGTAGGGGTGCACAGATAATTGCTGCTGGTAAGGGGACAGGTGTACGAGTAGTGTGCCTGATGTGTACCTACTTGTGAAGTGCCCTGTCAGTTAATGGTGCATGTTGTAAGACTTGGGAATGTGTCTGTTGAAAAAATGTATGTGATGCACATTTCATGGTCTTCTGCATTGACATCTGTGCACTGTGATCTGTCCTAGGAGGAGGAGGCACAATATCCATCATCCGTTCACAGTCCTGGCAGACATGGAGAATGAGGATATAATCCGCAAATTCAGGCTGGACCGACAAACCCTGCAGAACCTATGTGCCATGTTGGAGCCCCACCTGCAGCCACGTCGGACATATCCAACAGCTTTCACCGCAACATCTAAGGTGATGGCATGCCTGCATTTCTTTGCAACAGGCTCATTCCAGCACACGGTCGCAAGTGCAGGCGGGATGTCACAGCCGATGTTCAGCATGGTGCTGAGGGATGTCCTGTCGGCCATGATGCTGTACAAAGACAAATATATCCATTTTCCCAGGGGGCCTGAGTTGGTGGCTGTGAAGGGCGATTTCTATGCCCTTGGACATATCCCCCATGTCATTGGTGCAATTGATTGCACACATGTTGGGCTTGTGCCACCACAGGCACGTGAACAGGTTTACCGCAATAGGAAGCATTCACACTCGGTAAATGTTCAAGTGGTGTGCCTGGCGGACATGATCATCTCACACGTGTGTGCCAAGTTTCCCGGCTCAGCCCATGATGCCCACATCTTGCGCAGCAGCATCGTTCCTCAGCTGATGGCCAAACTGCTTCCTGAGCGTGCATGGCTTGTGGGTGAGTATGCATAGTGGATTAGAGTGGTGTGTGTGTGACATGCTGTTGTGTTGCATTTTGGGACTGCAAGGTTAATCTGTGTCTCTCACACCCAGGTGACTCGGCATATCCGAACCGCCCGTGGTTGCTGAGCCCATTGCGGAATCCCGTCACGCCAGCTGATGTGCGATACAATGATGCCCATGGGCGGACACGGCGTGTGATAGAACGGACATTTAGGGGCCGATTCCGATCTCGGCCGGTAGGGCTCCGAATCGGATTCGGCTTTACCGGATCCGATTCGGAGCCCTGTTTCCCGACCGAACCGTACGCGGGTCCGGCCGAGCGAGTACGATGCGAAATCGCCGACCGACTCGTCCGGGCGTCCCGACCGCTCCGACCGACTCGCTCCCGGCTCGAACCGCTCCGACCGACTCGCTCGGACTCGACTCGCACCGCGCAATGGAGACGTTTCCCGGCCGGGTAAGTACGATGCGCGCCGCGAGCAGTCCGACCGAGCCGCGCACTCCGGCTCGTAAGAGCAGTCGGAGCAGTACTTCGGGGGTCCGTGTCGGACCCCCTGCATGCGTAGCCGCGCGAGTCGCACACAGGGGGGACCCATGGGTCCCCCTACCTGTGCGTGTACGGCGCGAATCGCTTCGCCGCGTACCCGCTGTAGGGGCGCCCTTGTCCGACTCGCACCCATTGAGTCAATGGGAGCCCGCGTACGCGTTGTACGACCGGCTCCCATTGACATCAATGGGAGTCCGACCGACTCGAGTCCGATAACATACGGACGCATCGTACTCGTTCGGTCGGACTGCACGGGTCCGATTCGGTCGGAAATCTCTCCGGGTCCGGCTCGGTCGGAGAAATTTCCGGCCCGAATCGGAATCGACCCCTTAGTCTCCTAAAATCAAGATTTCGGTGCCTGGACTGTACTGGAGGTGCCCTTATGTACTCGCCAGGGAAGGTGTGTCAGATAGTGGTGGCATGCTGCATGCTCCACAACCTGGCCATTCGCAAGGCAATACCCCTGATCCTGGATGACGATGATGAGCAGCCAAGGCCGCCGCCTGCAAATCAACCCAGATCCAGTGACGAGGGCAGTGGAGAGGAGGAAGGGGTCGACATGCATCGACAGCTCATCACCCGCTACTTCACTTGAAGGTGAGTGACGATGTAGAAGGCATAAAATGGTCTGATGGTGTTGCTGTGTGGGTGTATGTGAGCTTGCTGACTGCAGCTTGGTGTTGACTCATTGCTGCCTGCCAATGTTTGTGTGATTGGTTAGTGTGATACAGAATGTCTCTATGGTGACTGTTGCTCTGTGTAAAGTTTGTAGATCTGAGTACCTTGTTGACAAGTGTTGTGTGATGTGTGCAATGCCACACCCATACAAGTGACTCTTGTTCTGCGATTTTCCCTAGGTCCCTTCAGCATCTCACTTGTTACCTACATTCCATTCCCCTGGACCATGTCCTACACGGTGAAGGTTGCACATCCTGTATTAAAGACGGAGCAGACACAACAACATGTGTGTAAGGTGTATTTATTTACAACTGTGACATGTGAGGGTGAAGAAAATGTGAAGGGGGAATTGACGAAGTGAGTTGACAGTCATGGTAGATGAGATACTTGAGTAGTCCCCACAATGATGTGGAGACCCAGTCCAACAGATAGATGCCATTCACATGGCAGTGTGGTGAAGGATAGTCCAAAAGGTCAATGCAGTGGTGCAGTGGTCTGCCATCATGGCTGGCTCGGGGACTAGCGTTTGGCAGGTACTTTGGCATGTGAGTCCCCCTGGCCTTTCCTTGGACGGCCCCTCTTGCGCTTGACTGGAGGGGCCACTGCTGCAGGGGCAGTGGTGTCTGAGGACTCACCCCCCTCTGTGGACGCAGGGGAGGATGATGAAGTGTCATCCTGCTGCCCAACAGGGGAGGCGGAGGGGTAGAATGTTGCGCTTGCCTGTCCCTCAGAACCGCCACTAGCTGCCCCAAGAGGTCCACAATCTGTCCCATGCGTGTGTCCATGGACCTCAGCAGCAGGAGGTGCTCCCGAGATTCTTCCTCTAACCGGCCCATTCGTCCCTGGGCCTGTTGGTAGGCCCCAAGGACTCTGTCGATGTGGCCCAGGGCTTCCGTCCCAGGATCTGTCCCCCTCTGCATGACCCTGTTCCGACCACCTGCACTGCTGCCACGGTCCTGTCCGGTCCTCACATTGGCCCGCTGCATCCTCTCCCTGGCCTCCGCAGTCGATGTGGTGGGCTGCTCAACCCCTGGGGCAGGGAGGGTGTTGCGGACAGCTGTGGTGGTGGTGGTGGTAGTGGTTGACACACAGGCCGTGACAGCAGCTGTCAGAGGGTGGTCAGGGGCTGCAGCTTATGTGGTTGGGGGGACAATGGGTGCCTGGGACTGTTTGCGGCCTGCCACACCAAATGGGCCAGCGTGGAGCTCCTCATCCAAGGAATCCAGGGAGTCCTCATCCAGTTGTCTCTGTTCCAGGGGGGGGGACTGGCTCTGCAGGGTGGTGTCATCCTCTGCAGTGAGTTCTTGGTCACCTGTGGGTCAGATGAGAAATGGTCATTGTGTTGCACCCATCAAAGTTTGTGTTAGCAGTGTTACATCAACTGTTTGTACATCCAGCAGTTGTTCACTGTACACATTTGCATTGACCGACATCCAGTGATGCATTACAAGCTGTTGTGGTACATGCATTACTTGTCCATATTGGGAGTTGTCAAGACATGACATGCACAATATAATTTTTTGACATTGACAGTCTCATGTTGGCATCCTGTTATTGATCAATCATATGTCATCCATTTACGCGTATGTGTCACTTGTAGAGCCCTTGCAGCGGTTTACTCTGCACAGTGAGTGACCATTGTAGTTTCATGCATACCTTTTCAATGTGGTGTAGATATCTGTATTTGCAATTCCAGACATGCTTAAGTTTGCTTTAATTATATCCTAGGTGGTCTGGACCACTGCTACTGTCAGATGGCATGTAGTGGTGTGCATGGTTGTGCTCGGAGTTCCATCTACATGTGTTTCAGTCATTCACACTTTGGTTGCTGTCACAGTTTCATTTTCTTAGGTGTGTGCACACTATAGTTGCCAATACTATCTGGGTGTGCAGTTGTGCATTGAGAGGCCTGGTGTCCTATGCCAACATGTTTTTTTAAATGCATATCTGGCTGCATGTTGTGGCTGTTGATATGTTGTGTTTGCTGTGTTTTCCTTGTATTTGAGAGACCTCTCTGTGTGTGTATGATGAGGGCTTCCATCTTGGTCCAGTGTGGGACAAGTCAGCATGATATGTCCACATGCCAGTTCTTTTGAAGTGTACATTGCAATGACTGACACATGCATGTTGGTGCCAGGAAGTAATGGGTCTTGTGTGCTGGCGGTCAGGTGGGCCCGTGTGAGTTGTTGTGCAAGGTTTCCAGCCCCACACACCCCGACCTGTGAGATGTGGTTACCTACCTGTGAGTCGGGTGGGTAGCATACATTGCCTGCCACATGCTTCTTATTGGGGGTGTAGTGTCCCATCCTCCATAGTGGTGGAACAGCATGCATGTTGCATTTTGTGGGACGGATAGCCAAACACACTACACCGTCTCACTGTGAAGATGGCTAACTACAGTTTGAGGTGAAGGTGAGCAATGACATGGCTATGTGACTTGGTAGAAATCTTTGGATGGAATGTGCGTGTGGTGAGCATGATGTGTGTGTGGCTTTTTGTACCCATTGATTTCAGATTACATTTGGTCATGGGGTATAGCCCCCCATCACTGTTGTCCCAGCTATCTGGCTGTGGGGTTCACTCCCCCAACATTTGAAGGCACAATAGGGCAAGGGGTATAGTCTCGTAGCACAGTGGTGACATACAGCAGGGTGAAGATCTCACCCAGCATACATTTCCACACTGTCATGGTTTCATTATATTTGTGGACCTGAGAACATGAGCACAGAACTGGTGAAGCAGTTGTTCCAGGGCATCCATACACTGACATGTTGTGGTCAACAGTGGTGTGTGTGTGAGATGTACTCAGCCCTGTGCAGACAATGTGTGCTTTACTGCTTTTGGGGCCAGACTATACCAGCACTGTTCAGACAGACAGTGTGAGATGTGAACATTGTCAATGCATACACACATTGGTGGTCCAAACAAGACACCTTTGACAATTTAATTCAGACAAGGTGCTGTTCTGCAATTCAGTGCAGCACTGTGGTAGCTGGGTGTGTTGCAGGACATTTGGGATGTGCTTAGTTTAGCATTGTGAGTCCCAGCTGCAGTGTAGTTTTTGGGTACACTGCACTTCCACTGTTTACATTGCAACACTGTGGTATGACATGGGTGATTTGCACTTTGCCATACAAACGGCCAGACACTGCTGCAGGGCAGCATGATCGTTGTTAGTGTTGCAGTGTGTGATGCCTGGCACAGTGTACACAATGTGGGTCAATTTTGAACAGAGACTTGTGCATGGTGACTACAACACAACTGTTTTGCATTATTTGTGTTGGTGACTGTGGACTAAGTGGCATGGTGTCATGTGCGGCTGCACAGACGTCACATGCCTATGAGTGGGACTGGTGCTCCATCCTGCTCAGCTGTGGGACAAGGGGGCCTGGTGGGAGTTGTAGTGCAGGCCTCCCAAACACCCACCCACCTCCCTGTAAAGATGGCTACCTACCTGTCAGGTGAGGGTGTAGCACACAATGGCTGAGGCATGCTTCTGGGTGGGGGAGGGATACATCCTGCTCAGCTGTGGGACAAGGGGGCCAGGTGGGAGTTGTAGTGCAGGCCTCCCTATTCCACAGACACCACCCTGTAAAGATGGCTACCTACCTGTTAGGTGAGGGTGAAGCACACAATGGCTGAGGCATGCTTCTGGGTGGGGGGCAGTGCTCCATCCTGCTCAGCTGTGGGACAAGGGGGCCAGGTGGGAGTTGTAGTGCAGGCCTCCCAAACACCCACCCACCTCCCTGTAAAGATGGCTACCTACCTGTTAGGTGAGGGTGTAGCACACAATGGCTGAGGCATGCTTCTGGGTGGGGGCAGTGCTCCATCCTGCTCAGCTGTGGGACAAGGGGGCCTGGTGGGAGTTGTAGTGCTGGCAGCATGTACACATGTACCCATGGTGATGTTGCTAACTACCTTTGGGGGCTTCAGGGGAGTGTCTGTTGTATCTGTGAGAGATGTGTTGGGGGAGTGTTGTGCACAAGAATGATTTTGAACCTAGGAGGTATTATTTTGTAATAGTGCAAGACAGTACATTTGTGTGATGCTAGGCATTTGTTTGTACTTACCAGCCTCCACTCCGCCGGGTATTCCTGAGAGACTCTCTGGATGTAGAATGCCAAGCACCTTCTCGTCCCATTCAGTGAATGTTTTGAGTGGAACGGGAGGGCCACTGCCTGTCCTGTGAGCCAGCTCATGGTTCTTGGCTCTCTTCTTTTTGACCACTGCCTTCAGATCGTGCCACCTCTTCACGATTTCATCTCTATTGCGTGGCACGGTCCCTACTGCATTGACCTTCTCTACTATCCTTCTCCACATTTGCGTCCTTGTTGCTAGTGGTGTCTGTTGGACCTGGTTACCAAACAATTGTGGTTCTACCCTGATAATCTCATCGACCATGACCCGCAACTCACTCTCAGTGAATTTGGGCATTCTCTGTGGTGACATGGTGTGTGATGTGTCAAGGTGTTTAGGGTGCAGGTTTGGAAGTGGTAGTGGTGGTTGTGATGTTTATGGTGTGTGCTGTGCAAAAGTGTTAGAGGTGCAGGTGTGGAAGTGGTGGTGGTGGTGGTGATGTGTGTGTGTTGTGCAGATTTGCCTCTCCTGTCATCTGTGGTGGATGTCCCCTCAGTTGTTGAGTTTTGCAAAGGATTGTGGTATGTTGGGGGCTGGATTTATACTGGTGTCTGTGGGTGTGTCAGGATGGGGTATTGGTAGCAGGTGTGGTGTGTGTGTGAACCTGGGATTTGTAGTTTTGGAGTTTACCATGGGGGTGTGTCTTTGGGCTGTTTTAGCTATTTTTGGGTGCATGCCTTGTTTGGTTGGTGCACTTTGTGGCCATGTTGTGTGTTTTTCTAGCGACCGCCATTTTTTTAACGGAGCGTCCGCAGTGGTGGCTCGGCTACGGCGCTTCCGCCGTCTCACTGATTCTTCAATGTTGTCGACGGCAGCGGTCGGAAACAGCGCACTGCACCGCGGGGATGTCGGGAATATCATAATTTTGATGGCGGTGTCTCCGCTGTGGTTGCGGTCGTTTGGGCTGTTTCAGCTGCGAAACCGACCGCCGCGGACGGGTTTGGGCCTTCTCCGCAGGCGAACGGCGGTTTCTCGGGTCTCCTTTCCGCCGCGGTTGGATTTTTACCGCCGAGGATCCTAATCTAGCCGTCGGTTTTCCCGCGGTAGCGGCGGGCGGCGTAATGACCTCCCTAATTTGGTATTAATAATAAAAATATGTATTAATAATTTGAAAAAAATATAAAAAAATGTATATTTATCTATGTAATAAATTGTGAAATATATGTTTAATTTAAAAAAATAAAAAATTATTAGGTATATTTAAAGATGATGTTAAAAATTGTTACAGTGTTTAAATTTATAGTTTTATGAGTGTAAATATTGTTATGTAAGTGGCATATGGTGTGTTTTCTTTATAAAAAATGGAAATTTAAAGTTTTTAATATACATTCTGAGAAATACTAATGAATTGTTGAAAAACATTATGTATATAGATTCTAGTGTATAAAATTATAATTAAAATATGTTTATAAAATACTTAGGGGCTGATTAGGATGGCGGAAGGCTCACCACCGCCGTCCCGGCGGTGGCGGTCCTTCTGCCATCACACAGCGAATTACCCACCGCCCACTTAGGATGGCAGTGGGTACTGCGGCGGACGCAAAGTCTGTCCGCCGCTTCACCACCAAAGGCAATCGTACTGATTGCCTGGATGATGGTGCAGGGTGCCTAAAATGGTGGCGGTGCCTAGCAGGCACCGTCCACGAAATTAGGATGTGGGTAAAAAAAATGTCTTTCCATGGCGGCGATGCCGCCATGGAAAGGCTGGCGGGGATTGGGTTTGGGGGGGATGTCGCTTCACTGGGGTTTACCCATGGTACCCCCCTGCATTTCCCATTCCCATGTGGTGCCTGCCACGTAGTGCAGGGAAATGCACAGCATCACATTTTAACATTGCGTATGGTGCTGCAGCCAGCAGCACCGTCCCCAATGTTAAATGCCCTGGATGCGCCCGCCAGCATGGCGGGCGCATCCTAATTGCAGTGATGGGACCGCCGCATGTCTGGCGGGCGGTCCCAAACACCGAAACGATCCGCCCGCCATCGTAATGAACCTTCATAGTTATGAGAGAAAAATATTTTTTAAATTTAAAAATATTTACATTTTTAATTGTTATGAATGTATAATATAGTAGTAAATATTGAAATATTATACAGTATCAAATGATTTTAATGTAGATGTGTTTTGTGTTGATATAGTATATATACATTAATACATTTTTAAATGTATTTTAATAAACAGTAATTCAAAATGTTGTGTACATTATTTTTAGGGAATTATTTTTAACAGTGATTTAGTTTGTTTTTAAAAACAATAATCGTATAAATTTTTGGGCAAGTATATATTTTAAAAATTGAAACATTATAAAAAATTCATTAATTATTATTAATACAAGAAATTTTAATTATTAACTGTTTTTTATATATTTGTTAATTTATGAATATGTTAATTTATATTTAAACAAAATATAAAAATAAAAGTGTCTATGATATATCATATGTGGGTATTATAATTATATGTGTTTGGAATTTTAATTTTATGATAATTTTTTATTTATGAATATTAGTTTTTTATTGGATACTGACTATCACTTTTGATTAATTAATGTATTTTTTATTGGGAATAGTAAATTAAATATGTTTAGTGTCCAACTCTTTCTCTGAGTTAATATATTTTGGAGTGGGAATAGTAAATTATATCTGTTTAGTGTCCAGCACCTTCCCTGTGTTAATATAAGTTGGAGTGGGAATAGTAAATTATATATGTTTAATGTCCAGCCCCTTCCCAGAGTTAATATAGTTTGGAGTGGGAATAGTAAATTATATATGTTTAGTGTCCAGCACCTGCCCTGAGTTAATATAAGTTGGAGTGGGAATAGTAAATTATATATGTTTAGTGTCCAGCACCTTCCCTGAGTTAATATAAGTTGGAGTGGGAATAGTAAATTATATATGTTTAGTGTCCAGCCCCTTCCCAGAGTTAATATAGTTTGGAGTGGGAATAGTAAATTATATATGTTTAGTGTCCAGCCCCTTCCCAGAGTTAATATAAGGCATCATTACGATGGCGCAATGGCAAACAGGACTGCCCGCAAGAGGTGCGGCGGTCCCGCCATGGCTATTAGGATGCCACCGCATCCTGTATAATTAACATTGTGGCGGGCGGTGCTGTATTTAGCACCGGCCACAATGTTAAAAGGGCATGTTGTGCATTTGCATGCACAACGTGACAGGCACCGCGCGGTGCCTGCCACCTTGTACATGCAAATGTCGGGGGGTACCATGGGTACCCCCCCAAGTGCAGCCACCCACCCCTCCAACCACCTGGGGGCCCGCAACGGGCCCCCAAAGGCATTCTCCACATGCCTTTCCATGGCGGAGTCTCCGCCATGGAAAGGCATGGGAACGCCATCATCGTAATATGGATGGCGGGGCCTGCAAGGCACCGCCACCATATTGAAGGCCTTTTCCGCCCGGTAGGCAATCCTGCAGATTGCCTACCGGCGGAAAACGTGCGGACGGTCTTTCCGTCCTCCTGGGTCCTCACCGCCATCGTAATATGGCGGGGGAAATGTTAGGCGGGCGGACGAAAATGGCGGGTGGATTGCCACCACCATACGGGCCGTGGCGGTCCGCCAGACATCATAATGACCCCCATAGTTTGGAGTGGGAATAGTAAATTATATATGTTTAGTGTCCAGCACCTTCCCTGAGTTAATATAAGTTGGAGTGGGAATAGTAAATTATATATGTTTAGTGTCCAGCAACTTCCCTGAGTTATTATACTTTGTAGTGGGAAGAGTAAATTATATATGTTTAGTGTCCAGCACCTGCCCTGAGTTAATATATGTTGGAGTGCGAATAGTAAATTATATATGTTCAGTGTCCAGCACCTTCCCTGAGTTAATATAAGTTGGAGTGGGAATAGTAAATTATATATGTTTAGTGTCCAGCCCCTTCCCAGAGTTAATATAGTTTGGAGTGGGAATAGTAAATTATATATGTTTAGTGTCTAGCAACTTCCCTGACTTATTATACTTTGGAGTGGGAATAGTAAAATATATATGTTTAGTGTCCAGCACCTTTTCTGAATTAATGTAGTGTTTAGTGAAAGTAGTTCAAAATAAAAAATATATTTTGGAGTAAGCATAATGATATATTTATAAATGTTTATTAAAATAACATAGGGGGTCAATACGATGGCAGAAGGCCCGCCACTGCCAGCAGTGCTCTCATGTGAAAGCAATTTTCCCCCCGCCACATTACGATGGTGGGGGAATCTGACCGCGACCGTGGCAGGCGCAAAGACCGCCCGCCACGGATCCGCCACAGGCAATCGTTACGATTGCCAGGCGGAGCGGTCAGCATCAGGAAAATGGTGGCGGTGTCTAGCAGGCATCGTCCGCCAGATTAGGATGCTGGCCGCAGCCAGCCTATCCATGGTGGGTAAACCGCCATTGAAAGACTGGCGGGGATTGGTTTTGGGGGCCCGTTGTGGGCCCCCCTTGTGTTGGGGGGAGGTGGCTGTGCACGGAGGGGGTACCCATGGTACCCCCCTGCATTTCCCTGCACTGAGTGGCAGGCAGGTGTGGTGCCTGCCACTTAGTGCTGTGAAATGCAGCACATGCATTTTTAACATCGCGGCGGGTGCTGCAGTCAGCAGCGCCCGCCACAATGTTAAATTGCAAGATGCAACCGCCATGGTGGCGGTCGCATCCTAATTTGTAGTGCGGGACTGCTGCATGCATGGCGGCCGGTCCCTATCCCCGCAACAATGGCGATCGGATGAAAGTCCAACCGCCGTCGTAATGACCCCCATAGTTTTTAAAGTACATTGATGTAACAGAAATATTTAATTACATATACAAGAATTAAAATAATGGTAAATAAATACAGAAACATGTTCATATTTTATTTATGTTTTTATTTAGATTCAAACATTGAAGAAGAAAAAGAAAAAGCATTTTATTTTATTAACTATATTTTATATATGTTGTTCAGCACAGGAAAAAAAAATATATATTTTTGACAAATATATTTTGTAGGTATTTGTACATTTATACATAATATATTTGTAAACTCAGGATTAAACATTTTTGTGCTTCATATTATAGTTATGTACATTTTTTGAAAAAAACAGATGTAGTTATACATTCATTTTTATACAATTTTTTAAACAAAGTTTGTTTTTGGCAACAGTGATATATAATTTATTTATATTGTAAATATTCAGTACATTATCATATATGGTGTACATTAATAATAACATATAGGTTTAACCAATTAATGTTTGTAAACGTTTTTACAATTATATTTATTAAAGAACATATAATGTTATATTTTAGGTAATATTATTTATATTTCAATTATAAATAATACTAACTAGTACATAAGTCATTTTGCAAACACAAACATTTATCATAACATTCATACATTTTTCCACATTATTTAAAAATAGTACAGATTTTTAATATACATTGGCCATTAAATGTATATTTTTAGAATTATAATAATAAATATTAATTGTTTAATAATATTTATTATTATAATTTAACATTTGAAAAAATATGTCAAACAATTCTTTGTACATGAGTATTATTTTGTAGTATTTTTTCAAAAATATATAGTAATGTATTTCTAATGTACAATCATTTTAATAAAGAGAAATATACATCTTTATTGTTTAAGGCAGCCATTTTTATTCTTAAGCTATATTTTGTAAGCTATCGGTTTTGTTTGAGGTCATTTCTGAGGGGAGAAGCTCGCGGTTGGAAGCTGCGTCGCATCGGGTAAGGTAAGTTTAATTTTCTTTATTTAACCTTTTATGTTGGGTTAATTTGTAAGTAATTAGGGGCTTTTTACGATGGCAGGCGGAAAACCATTCCGACCGCCGTGGTAGCGGAAATTAACCGTCCGCCGGTACCGTGGCAAAACCGGCGGTCCGATTAGGATCAACCGCCAGAAAAATCCGACCGCGGTGGAACGATGCCACGAAAGACCACCGGTAACGTGCGGAGCTGGTGAAAATCCATCCGCGGCGGTCGGATTAGCGGCGGAAAAACCCAAAACCGCCGCACGGCCAGCGGATTGACCGCACGTGAAATTAGGATACCATTGAGGTGAAGCGGAACGATCCGCTGTTTCCGACCACCACGATCACTACTAGTGATGAATGGGAGAGCCGGCGGAAGGGCAGTTGTCAACCCACCGCCGCGGCCGCTCTGGAACAATTATGGCGGACGACAAAAAAAACACACAACAAGCCCACCAAGTGTACCCATTAGACTGGCACAGCCACAAAAAAACACCTAACACACCCCAATGACACATCCTCAGGGCAACTAAAAAAATACAAATCCCAGGTCAACCCACACAACACACCTGACAGGAATACTCCATCTTGACACACCCACATAGCTGAGTATAAAACCAGCCCATTCACTGATCAGAATCCTTTGCAATACTCCACCACTGAAGGAGCCTACCATATAGCACAAAGGAGAGGAAAACCACCACACATCTCACCAGCACAACAACACACACACACACACACCACTTACATCACCACCACCACTCACACACCTGCACCTTTACCCCATTTGCACATCACACACCATGGCACAGAAGAACATGCCCAAATTCACTGACAATGAGTTGTCAATCATGGTAGATGAGGTAATCAGAGTAGAACCACAATTGTTTGGAAACCTGGTCCAACAGACACCATTAGCCACCAGAACACAAATGTGGGTAAGGATAGTCAGCAAGGTCAATGCAGTAGGGACTGTCCTGCGCACAAAGAAGGAGATCGTGAAGCGGTGGCATGACCTCAAGAGCAAGGTGAAAGAGAAGAACAACAAGAACCTCAAGCTGGCTCAGATGACTGGCGGTGGCCCTCTCATTCCACCAAGAACATTCACCACATGGGAGGAGAAGGTGCTTGGCATACTGCATCCAGAGAGTCTCACAGGAATACCCGGGGGAGTGGAGGCTGGTAAGTAACAACAAATGTCGACCATCACACTGCTATGTACTGTCTTAAACAACTACAAAGCTACACCTCCTAGGCCCAAATGCATCCATGTGCACCACACACTCCCCAACACAGGTCTCACAGATCCAACATTCACTCCCTCTGATTCACCCCAAAGGTAGCTAGCAACATTACCATGGGTGCATGTGTACAGGCAGCCAGCACTACAACTCCCACCAGGCCCCCTTGTCCCACAGCTGAGCAGGGTGGAACACTCCCCCCACCCAGAAGGATGTGGCAGCCATTGCATTCCCCTCATCAAACCAACAGGTAGGTAGCCATTTTCACATGGAGGGGTGTTTGTGGGTGGCAAGCCAGCACTACAACTCCCACCAGGCCCCCTTGTCCCACAGCTGAGCAAGATGGAGCACTCCCCCCACACCCTGAAGCATGTGGCAGCCATTCTATTTCACCAACCAAACTTACAGGTAGGTAGCCATCTTAACAGGGAGGGGGGTTTGCTCACATCAAACTAACAGGAAGGCAGCCATCTCAACAGGGAGGGGTGTTTGTGGACAGGCAGCCAGCACTATGACTCCCACCAGGCCCCCTTGTCCCACAGCTGAGCAGGATGGAGCACTCCCCCCACCCATAAGCATGTGGCAGCCATTGTATTTTACCAACCAAACTTACAGGTAGGTGGCCATCTTATGCTCTCCTGTGCCACCCCTGTGCAGGATGGAACACTCCCCCATCCAAGAGCCACGTGTAACCTATTCCCTACCTCTGCTCCACTTCACAGGGAGGCAGCCATCTTATCAGGGAGGGGGGGTGAGGATAGGCAGCCAGCACTACAACTCCCACCAGGCCCCCTTGTCCCACAGCTCAGCAGGATGGAGCACTCCCCCCACCCATAAGCATGTGGCAGCCATTGTATTTCACTCATAAGAATTACAGGTAGGTAGCCATTTTCACATGGAGAGGTGTTTGTGCGTGGCAAGCCAGCACTTCAAATCCCACCAGGCCCCCTTGTCCACAGCTGAGCAAGATGGAGCACTCCCCCACACCCACAACCACGTGTCAGCAATTCCCCCCAACTGTGCCACAGAACAGGTAGGTAGACAGTGCATGCACCCTGCCATGTCTCTCAAAAAGCATGGAGCCATATGACCACACCAGCCCTCACATCCCACCCAACTTGGCATAGATCAATAGCCACTTCCAGTGTGCAGACAGCTAAGCATATGTAACTGTCACAGAAATTAAAGTTTGAACCACAAAGTCACATGTAGAAGAAATTAAGGGCACAATCATGCACAGCACTGAATGCTATCTGTAAGTGCCATGGGGGCAGAGCATCAAGGCCCATATGAAAACAAAACAAGCATGGTCAGTTGTAAAAAGAAAGCAAAGCACATGATATGACAGAGGGATGCATGAGGTAACAATGGCCAGTACATGCGCAGAATGAACGTCTTACATGCAGAGTAAACAACAAATACGCTTCACATAAAGTTGTTGTGCTGCTAGTCATTAGATGACGACATGTCCTTGTAATCACACAATCTGTACGTGGAGCATGGTATCTATTGACATGTCACACATTGGACAAGTAATGTATGTACCTCCACATCATGTCATGATGCTCAGTACCGTGCAGCCATACAAAGTGATCTCAATGTTAAGTGTGTGGTGTATAACATGTAACATCCAAACATCTAACACCAAGCTTGTGGGGTGCACTTCAATGACCATTTCTTCTCTGTACCATAGGTGACCAAGAATTGACTGCTGCAGATGACAACACCAACCTGCTGAGCCACTCCCCCTCCCCGGAACCTGGACTCTTGGATGCAGACTCCCTAAATTCCTCAGATGCGGACACAGAATCTGGCCCATCAGGCCTACCAGGGCACCCCAGGGCCCAGGCCCCCACTGTCCCCACCACCACCACCTCAGCAACAACAACTGTGCTGACACCTGCTGTAATGACCTGTGCGGCCTCCAGCACCACCACCACCAGTGCTGCCTGCAACACTGTTCCTGCCTCAGAGGATAGCCACACCACCCCACAATCTGAGGAGGACAGGGAGAGTCAGCGGGTGCGTCAAGTGGTGATGCCACAGGTCCGGGACAGCATGGCAGGTGGGAGGGCAACTGGGTGACAAATCCAACAGGGCACTGGGTCCGAAGCCCTGGCCAACATCACAAGAGTCCTTGGGGCCTATGAACAAACCCAGAGACAGATGGGCCAGGTTCTCGAAGAAGTGCGTGAGGTCCGCCTGCTGCTGAGGTCCTTGGACATGCATATGGGCCAAATCGTGGACCTCTTGGGCCAGCTTGTGGGTGTTCTGAGGGACAGGCCTGCGGCCCAAAGGACAGCTCAACCTCCCTCCAGTGGCCCGCAGGATGACAGTCCCACCACCTCACCTGAGGCCACAGAGAGGGGTGAGCTGGAACAGGATGAGTCCTCAGACACCGCAGATCCCGCAGCAGAGGCCCCCCCTGCCAAACGCTCAAGGGGCCGTCTGAGGAAAAGCACGGGAGGATCACGTGGCAAAGCACCAGGCAAACACCAGTCAAAGAGCCAGCCATGATGGCACCACTCTTCACCTTGCCATTGACTTTGTTGACTATCCTTACCCACACTGCCATGTTGATGGCAGGCGTCTGTTGGACTGTGTCACCACATCAATGTGGTGACTACTCTATTGTCTCGTCTACCATCACTGACAACTCATTGATTCACTTTGCACCTTTTTGTAAATAATCACTTCCCTGTCACATATATTTATTGTAAATAAACACTCTTTACACACCTATGTTTTCGTGTCAGCTCCATGTTTATCACAGGATGTACAATCTTGACTCAGATTACAATGTACCAGGTGCACTGATTGTTGTGAGGCATTGAGAGGCTGAAGGGACCTAGGAAAACACAAGAGAACAACATTCACTTGTCAGGTGATGGCATCACACCCATTACACAACACTTGTTATCAAGGTACTCAAACCTGCACACATTACAATGAGCAACGATATCGACATAGACATCATGTAGCTGCGCATAACTATCCTGTCCCAGAAACATCAGCCCTCAGCACAGAGCCAACAACAGGCAGCTGTCACAAAGCTCCCCTAGGCATGTTCAACAACAACAAAAACAGCATACCAATGGCACCGTTGTACAATGTCACTCACCTTCAAGGGAAGTAGCGGTTGATGAGCTGTTGACGCATGTTGACACCTTCCTCCTCTCCACTATCCTCGTCACTGGACATGTGTGGGTTTGCAGGTGGGGGCATTTGCTGCTCATCATCGTCCAGGATCAGGGGGATCTCTTTGCGCAAGGCCAGGTTGTGGAGCATGCAGCATGCAACTACGATCTGACACACCTTTTGTGAAGAGTACATCAGTGCACCTCCGTTCCTGTCCAGGCACCAAAATCGAGACTTAAGAAGACCAAAAGTACGCTCCACCACACGACGTATCCTCCCATGGGACTCATTGTAGCGGACTTCACCCGGGGTCCTGGGATTCCGCAGTGGGCTCAGCAACCAAGGCCGGTTGGGATATGCAGAGTCACCTAGGTTTGAGATACACAGACCAACTTTGTAATAAAACTGTGACAGAGGACAGCATGTCACACATACAGCACACTACTTGACTCTGCGTACTCACCCACAATCCACGCACGCTCCGGATGCAGATTTGCCATCAGCTGTGGTACGATGCTGTTATGCAGGATGTAGGAGTCATGGGCTGATCCTGGAAATTTGGCACAGCCATGGGAGATTATCATATCCGCCTGGCATTCCACTTGCACATTGATGGAATGGGTATGCTTCCTGTTCCTGTAGATGTGCTCACGTGCCTGTGGTGGAACCAGGCCAACATGTGTGCAGTCGATGACACCAACAACATTAGGGATGTGGGCAAGGGCATAAAAATCTCCCTTCACAGCTGCCAACTCATGTCTCCTGGGGAAATGGATGTAGCTGTCCTTGTAGTTCATCATAGCAGACAGGACATCACGTTGCACCATGCTGAACATTGGTTGAGACATCCCACATGCGCTGGCCACCGTGTACTGGAATGAACCAGTTGCAAAAAAATGCAGGGCCGCCATCACCTTACATGTTGGTGTCAGAGCAGTTGGATAGGTTCTGCGAGGCCTCAGATGGGGCTCCAACTGAGCACATAGGTCCAGAAGGGTAGGTCGATCCAAACGGAATTTCCGTATGTCCTCATCCTCCATGTCCGCAAGCAATGTGAATGGACAATGCACATTTGGCCGCCTCCTAGGTAGGATGGAAGGGGACACATGTCAATTCAATTCCCCTCTCAGATGTGTCCAACATCTTACGATTTGACTGATACAGCGCCAACAACAAATGTCCTGAAACTACAGCTTACAGCACAAGTCACATGTAGAGATACCTTGATCTAAAGTAGTTGTACACGTGTCCAGTATTTACACAGTGAGTATCCCCACAACATATTCAGACTATGTGAATGCCAAAAGGTACATTCCTACATCTTGTGTCACCAGCCCTGAGAGTAGTTGACACAGCACATGTCTGAAACAGCAACCCTGCTGGCTTCTACGTAGCTGCTGTACCTGCCACACCTTCTTGCGTAATTCGGACAGGGCACAGATCACCAACACAATGAGCACAGTGTGTGCATGAAGATCAAGTATCAACATGAGTTCAGCAATCTACACAGTGAAATATGCACATCATGTAGTCAGTCCTTCATTAATGTGGGTCTTAGCCATCTCACACATTGACATGTGTACATATTTGAGATTCCATCACACAACAGATCTGTCTACATGCACAACAACATCATAAGTGACATATGAGGGAGTACATGCCAATGCATGTAATCCTGTGCTCTGTCATGGCATGTGTAGTCATCAGTGAGTTAAATGTCAGACTAGCATTGAATTACACTATCTGGTGGCATGATTCATAGTAAGTGTCTACTGTTCAATGCTGAGAACTGGCCATTGCCATTGCTACCGCATGATGTGTCCATAGGTGCCGTAAGCGTGCACCGCTACTGCAATCACAGCCATAGGCACCAAGGTAAAGGTGCAAAATCGCGGTAGCGACTGCCTGGCCCCTGCGGTGTGACACCGCCAATGCCCATGCCCCTACAGCCAATGGGAACCGCAATTGCGGTAGTGATATATGTAGGAGAGTAGGATCTGCTTCACATGGGTACCCCCACTTTTTGCTGATGCTTCACTGTTTTTCGACTTTAGCCTGGCTGGGGCCCTGCTAATCAGAACCCCAGCATAGCTGCTTCCTCTCTAAAATGGTTTCCATGTACCCTAGGCACATCTCTGATTGGAATCTGGAGTGCCCTTATAAGTCCCTAGTATATGGTATACTATGTACCCAGGGCATAGGTACCTCAGAGGCCTACCAGGGGCTGCAGCATGTATTGTGCCACCCCTGGAAGGCCATCCAAAATGACACCACAGGTCTGCTACTGCAGCCTGGGTAAGGTGGTGCATGCACCCCTTACAGTGGTATGGGCTACCTATATCACTACCATTGCACACACATACAAACCTATAAGTCACTCCTATGGCAGGCCTTACCAATCCTGAAGGCAGAGTGCTTGGTTTTTATGTGAGAGGGTGCCCCTGCATGAGCAGAGCCCCTCTGCTGCGTTCGGAGTCCCTCCTCTGATGCTGTTTGTGGTACAGCCTGACCATATACTCTTAAGTGCATTATATCCTCGCGGTACAATGCTAACTTTGGACTGGCTGCACCAAAACATGTCGTGTTTGGTGTCAAACATCTTGGAATACTACCCCCCCCACCAGTCCTGGCAGCGGGGGTAGCATTCCACCCTTCTAGAGGGAGAGACATGTACACACCGGGCTACCCGGTAACTTCTTTCCAGAGCCCTGGCATCACAAAATGGATGCCGCTGCCACAGACACGGGTCTGGCCTCCTGCTGCTGACTGAAACTCCGGCAGGGGAGGCCTGGACAATAGGTTTCCTGTCGAAGGGAGGTGTAACCACCTCCCCAGACAGGATAGTGGGTATTGGGGCTGGGCGGGAGCACCCCCTGGTGCTTTGAAGTCCTGCACTGGGGGCACATTTGGTGTCCCTGTGCATATGCCAGTTCAAACCGGTTGCAGGGGCTACCTGCCCCTGCTCTGGTGCGAAACTGGACAAAGGGAATGGGTGTAACCACCCCTCTTCCCTGACCCTCCCATAGGTGGGTCCCCAGAGTATGTCCAACCCCCTAACTTAGTATAAGTATGGGACCCCAGTCCTTAGGACTTTAGATTATCCTGGACAAAACTCTGACACTGAATCCTGGACCTTCGACGCTCTACTTGAAGACTAGAGGACTGAAGAATCTCCCTTGGGTTCAAGGAGTGACTCCCCTGCTTGGCAGGCACCAAAGAAGCAATTGTCCGGTCTGCATCGCCGAAGCTCCCGCCGGACGCCGAAGTCTTTGCATCACCAGAGGTGGAGTTCCAGACTTCCCCGAGGCTGCCCTGAGTCCCCAGCAAAGCTGAGGCCCGTAGCTGTCGTGGGTAATGTGGAACCGTGACCCCTGGACACCAAGCACATTTGCAAGTGCATCCTCTTCTTGGTCTCCCATGAAGTTGTGCTTTGGGCTCCAAGTAGCCCCAGCCTCCAGCACCGACTGCACCGAAGATCACTGGCCTCCACTCCATGAGTGTCCTGTGAGCCAGCTCCAAGTGCGTCCACTTGAGGCTCCTTTGCGGTCGCTAGTCTGTTGGCTTGTGGACCCTCCTGAAGGCTACTCTTGTTCTGCTTGGGCTTTCCTGGTTGCTCCAGACGTGCCCGGACTTACCCTTGCTGGGTGAGTCTTCCAGACCTTGCTGGTCTGCATCAACATCCTTTCTTTGTTTCTACAAGACTTGCCGTTGCCAAGGCTTGTTGGGTCCAATCCGGTCGCTGACACCCCTGCAATCGACAAACGTTATAAGACAGCTCAAATCCAGCTCCGAGTTTTCATCGACGCCTCCTGGACCTCGTGGCTGAAGAGTCAAGATGACTGTCAACCTACCTGAAGCACCCAACATTGGTGGGCATCTGCTCATCGCCTTCCTGGTCACTGGCTAGTGACCCAGACTCTGTCCCCTCTGCTTTCAGGTTCTTCAGATCTTCAATCCACCTTTGGATCCACCCGAACACTTTCGACTTGGTCGCCAGCAGCACTTTGCAGCAGATCGCCATTGAAAACGACGACGAAACCCGACCCCGAAAGACACCTATGCACCCGGCTTCCCTGGGTGAGGTAACTCGAGTACTCCGGTGCTCCCGAGGGTATAGACTCTAGAACAACCTAGTTCTAAAGGGGTTTGCTCCAAGTCCTCCTCTAAGTGTCCTTTTTCTTTAAAACTCCAACCGCGACATTCCCCATAGAAGTCAATGGCGGCTCGCGGCTGTGTTCTCACACTGCACGCGTCCCCCGTGGGTCCCCTGTGTCACTACCTTGGGTGGTTCCTTGAGGGCCAAGCACTTCTACAGGCTCTAGGCCTTGTGTCTAGCTCAGTCGTGGTTCTTATACCACTTTATTGGTATATGGTTTGGTACGCCCCTAGGGCTCAAACGTGTATTTGTGCTCATAAAGAGACTAGAGGGGTGTGTTTAAGACTAAATACATATATTTTAAATATATACCTGGTGTGGTCCTCTTTCATTGGTCACTCAAGACATTATAGACTGGTAAAACAAGCTGCTTTACATCCCTTCAAGATTTAGCCTGAAGCCTGCTCTCCATAGCTACCACTAGGATAGCTTTCAATAAAGGTTGTCTTTAACCTATCTCCAATAAGGGGTTGTTTGGACTGGTGCAAGGTGCCCACTATAATTTGTGGACAGCATATACCAGGCCAACTTCTCACATTAGTGTGCAGCGTGTGGGATTCCAGCTTGCTATTGTTTTACCAGATAATCTCAATTGAATTGATCAACTGAAAACCACTAAGGGTACCTTAGGTACATATAAATCAAGCTTAGGATACAGTAAGTTCTACTGAACTTAGAGTTGTGTGTTAAGGGATAGCACACCCTTTCTACAACTCAAGAGCGTTTAGTAGGCCACACTAGAGTAGGTAGTGCATACACCACACCACACTAGTAATGTCTTCACTGCCAGGAACCAGGGAGCTCCTGCCATCCAGATATGACAACCTCACATTCTTGGAATTGAGAGAGTTGTGCAAAGTTAGGAAGTTGAAGACAGGCAAAAGTGCCAACACCCAACGTCTCCTGGAGATGCTTCTGCTGGATGATCTTAGAAGACCCATAAGGCCTGAAAGGGTAGGCAGAGAGGGTGGGGCAGAAGATGAGGGAGGGGCCAGGGATGAAAATGCCCAGGACCTGACCTCTGAAACTGGCCAGGGGGATGACAATAATCCTGACCTGGAAAGTGCAGCTACTCCTGAGGAAGAGGAGGAGGCCCAGAATGACCTCCCCTTTGTCCCCCCAGGAAGAGTTGAGAGTGTGCCCAGAAGGACTAGATCTCCTTCTCAGGAGTCTAACCACTCTGACACCTCGGTAGGGACCTCTGTCTCCTCCCATGGGAGGGAATCCTCTCATGAGAGGAGAAAAAGACTGATTCAGTATGAGCAAGCCCAGCTTGAGCTCAGAAAACAGCAGTTGGCTATAGACAGGGAGTCCCTAGATCTCTATAGACAGAGAAAAAAGATGGGACTAGAGTCCCATGGTGGCAGCAATTTCCCCAGAGATAGGGAAAGGTCTTATGACCATAGAAACCTGAGCAAGATTGTCCCTCCCTACCAGAGTGGGGATGACATCCACAAATGGATAACTGCACTGGAGAGGGCCTGTAAAGTACAGAGGGTCCCTCAGGAGCAGTGGGCAGCAATCTTGTGGCTCTCCTTTGCAGACAAAGGTAGAGATAAGCTCCTCACTGTTAGAGAGGAGGATGCTGACAATTACAAAGTCTTGAAGAGTGCTCTGATTGATGGGTTTGGCCTAACAACTGAACAATACAGGTTAAAGTTCAGAGATACCCAAAAAGCACAGACTCAAGACTGGGTGGACTATGTGGATTGTTCTGCTAAGGCTCTGGAAGGTTGGTTGAAGGGCAGTAAGGTATGTGACTTCACAGGATTGTACAATCTTATCATGAGGGAGCAGATTCTTAATAACTGTCAAAATCAGCTGTTGCATCAGTACCTGGTGGACTCTGATCTGACCTCTCCCCAAGAATTGGGAAAGAAGGCAGACAAATGGGTCAGAACCAGGGTGAGGCAGAAGGTACAGAACCAAGGTGGTGACCCTAAGAAGCAAGATTCTAAAAACTCTGATAAGGGTGGGGAGAAGGGTAAAGACCAGAAGTCTTCACAAGGCCCCCAAAAATCTTCTTCAGGTGGGGATTCACAGTCTAACAAGGGAAAAGGCCAAAAGAAACCATGGTGCAAAGTCTGTAAGCAAAAGACACACTGGACCAGTGATTGCACCAAGTCCAAAGACTCTATTCCAGCCCCCACCAATGCCCCTAAGGCACCTGTTCCCCCTAGTGCAGTTACAATTGGTGGTGGGAGTACACAGGCCAAGGGTTTAGTAGGGTTGACCCTGGGTAATGAGATGAGCTCTGGCCTAGTCAGAGAACTCACTCAGGCTGTCCTAGTCTGTGATGGAGGCATGGATGTGACCTCCTCTATGAGTCCCAGTAATCTGGGCAAGTACAGGCAACAGCCATTAATCAATGGAAAAGAGGCTTTGGCATTTAGGGACACAGGGGCGAGTGTCACCATGGTGACACAAGACCTTGTGGATCCTGGGCAGATTATACTTGGTGAGATGTACCAAGTGACCAATGCTAGCAATGTCAGAACAGACCATACTCTGGCAGTTGTTAACTTCTCCTGGGGAGGGGTAACTGGCCTTAAGAAGGTTGTGGTGAGTGCAAACCTACCAGTAGAATGCTTGCTTGGCAATGATCTTGAAACTTCAGCTTGGGCAGAAGTGGAGCTCAGGACCCATGCAGAAATGCTGGGGATCCCTGCAGATGTGTTTGCTGTGACCAGGTCACAGAGCAAAATGTCTAACACTGAACAGGCCTTGGATCCTGGAAAAATGGACCAAGTGCCATCCAAGAGGAGGAGTAGTAGGGTTAAGGCAGTGCCTTCCCCCTTGGCTCAGAAGGAAGATCAGTCTCTTGAGGGGGATGATCTCAGTCCTGAAGAAGGAACTGTCCCAGAGGAGCTTGAACCTGACCAGGTTGAGTTCTTGGGGACAGGGGGCCCTTCCAGGGCAGATCTGAGCCAGGAGCAGCAGAGCTGCC
Organism: Calotriton arnoldi; assembly: GCA_963921515.1. Lineage (NCBI taxonomy): Eukaryota > Metazoa > Chordata > Amphibia > Caudata > Salamandridae > Calotriton > Calotriton arnoldi. The sequence continues at coordinate 367,452 of CAWUFW010012774.1, read as the reverse complement.
CCTCTCTTGAACCCCTCAGACAGCAAGCTGCTGCTGAGGCTGCTGGGAATGCTAGTGGTCCCCATAAAGTGTATTGGGATGATGGACTCTTGTACTCAGAGTGTAGAGACCCCAAGCCTGGTTCCACCAGGAGGTTGGTTATACCTCTGAAGTTCAGGGGCTTCCTATTGACCCTAGCCCATGACATTCCTCTAGCAGGTCACCTGGGCCAGAACAAGACTTGGGACAGAATTGTCCCTCACTTTCACTGGCCCCATATGTCTGAAGACACCAAGAAGTTTTGTCGCTCCTGTGTAACCTGCCAAGCCAGTGGGAAGGCAGGTGGCACCACAAAGGCCCCCTGATACCACTACCTGTGGTGGGGGTTCCCTTTGAAAGAGTGGGGATTGATATTGTTGGTCCCATGGATCCCCAAACAGCATCTGGGCACAGGTTTATCCTAGTGGTGGTGGATCATGCCACTAGGTACCCAGAGGCTATTCCCCTTAGGACCACTACAGCACCTGTAGTGGCAAGAGCCCTCCTGGGAATTTTCTCAAGAGTGGGCTTCCCTAAGGAGGTTGTATCAGACAGAGGTGCAAACTTTATGTCTGGATACTTAAAAGCAATGTGGAAGGAGTGTGGAGTGACTTACAAGTTCACCACACCCTATCACCCACAATGCAATGGTTTAGTTGAGAGATTCAACAAAACCTTAAAGGGCATGATTAAAGGGCTCCCAGAAAAGCTTAGGCGAAGATGGGACATACTCTTGCCCTGCCTTTTGTTTGCATACAGGGAGGTGCCTCAAAAGGGGTTGGCTACAGCCCTTTTGAACTTTTGTTTGGTCACCCTGTCAGGGGTCCATTGTGCTTGGTGAAGGAAGGATGGGAGTTACCTCTCAAGCCCCCAAAGCAAGACATAGTGGACTATGTACTTGGTCTCCGCTCCAGGATGGCTGAATACATGAAAAAGGCAACTAAAAACCTTGAGGCTAGCCAGGAACTGCAAAAAGCCTGGCATGACCAAAAGGCTGTACTGACTGTTTACCAGCCAGGACAGAAGGTGTGGGTGCTGGAGCCAGTGGCCCCAGCAGCTCTCCAAGACAAGTGGAGTGGACCCCATACCATTGTTGAACAGAAGGGTGAGGTTACCTATTTAGTAGACCTAGGAACACCCAGGAGTCCCCACAGGGTTCTCCATGTCAACAGATTGAAACCATATGTGGACAGGGCAGACATGGGCTTGCTCATGGCTACTGATGAGGGACAGGAGGAAGAGAGTGACCCACTCCCTGACCTGCTCTCACAGAACCCTGATGATGGGTCAGTGGATGGTGTAGCCTTGGCAGGCAGCCTCACTGCTCAGCAGCAAACTGATTGCAGACAAGTGCTCAATCAGTACAGACATATGTTCTCTCTGACTCCAAGTCAGACCACCTGGTGCACTCATGAAGTGGACACTGGGGACAGTCTGCCTATTAAAAATAAGATTTATAGGCAACCTGACCATGTCAGGGACTGTATCAGGACAGAAGTCCAGAAAATGTTGGATTTGGGAGTTATTGAACCCTCAGATAGCCCTTGGGCTAGTCCAGTGGTCCTTGTGCCAAAACCTCACACCAGTGGTGGGAAAAGAGAGATGAGGTTTTGTGTGGACTACAGGGGTCTCAATGCAGTCACTAGGACTGATGCCCATCCAATACCTAGGGCAGATGAGCTAATAGACACTTTGGCCTCAGCCAAGTATCTAAGCACATTTGACCTGACAGCTGGCTACTGGCAGATCAGACTAGCTGATGATGCAAAGCCAAAAACAGCATTCTCAACCCCTAGTGGACATTATCAATTTGTGGTAATGCCCTTTGGTCTGAAGAATGCACCTGCCACTTTTCAGAGGTTGGTGAATACAGTCCTTACAGGTCTGGAGGCCTACAGTGCAGCATATCTAGATGATATTGCTGTCTTTAGCTCCACCTGGGAGGATCACCTGGTCCACCTCAGAAATGTTTTGGAGGCCCTGCAAAAGGCAGGCCTCACTATCAAGGCCACCAAGTGCCAGATAGGGCAGAGTCAGGTTGTGTACCTGGGCCACCTTGTGGGTGGAGGCCAGGTTCAACCATTGCAGAGCAAAATCCAGACCATCATGGACTGGGTTGCTCCCACTACCCAGACTCAGGTGAGAGCCTTCTTAGGCCTGACTGGGTACTATAGGAGATTTGTCAAGGGGTATGGATCAATAGTGACACCCCTGAATGACTTAACTTCCAAGAAAATGCCCAAAAAGGTTCAGTGGACAGCTAGCTGTCAAAAGGCATTTGATGACCTGAAGCAGGCCATGTGCACTGCTCCCATTCTCCAGAGTCCTGATTACTCCAAGAAGTTCATTGTCCAAACAGATGCATCTGAATTGGGGGTAGGGGCTGTACTGTCACAATTGAATGATGAAGGTCAGGATCAGCCAGTAGCTTTTATTAGCAGAAGGCTGACCCCTAGAGAGAAACGTTGGTCAGCCATAGAGAGGGAGGCCTTTGCTGTGGTTTGGGCTCTGAAGAAGTTGAGGCCATACTTGTTTGGTACTCACTTCCTTGTTCAAACAGACCACAAGCCCCTCCTATGGCTAAAACAAATGAAGGGTGAAAACCCCAAACTGCTTAGGTGGTCCATTTCCCTACAGGGGATGGACTTTACAGTGGAACATAGACCTGGGAGTAACCATGCCAATGCAGATGGACTCTCTAGGTACTTCCACTTAGAACATGAAGACTCAACTGGTCAAGGTTAGTTTAATGTCCCTACGTTTGGGGGGGGGTTGTGTAGGAGAGTAGGATCTGCTTCACATGGGTACCCCCACTTTTTGCTGATGCTTCACTGTTTTTCGACTTTAGTCTGGCTGGGGCCCTGCTAATCAGAACCCCAGCCTAGCTGCTTCCTCTCTAAAATGGTTTCCATGTGCCCTAGGCACATCTCTGATTGGAATCTGGAGTGCCCTTATAAGTCCCTAGTATATGGTATACTATGTACCCAGGGCATAGGTACCTCAGAGGCCTACCAGGGGCTGCAGCATGTATTGTGCCACCCCTGGAAGGCCATCCAAAATGACACCACAGGTCTGCTACTGCAGCCTGGGTAAGGTGGTGCATGCACCCCTTACAGTGGTATGGGCTACCTATATCACTACCATTGCACACACATACAAACCTATAAGTCACTCCTATGGCAGGCCTTACCAATCCTGAAGGCAGAGTGCTTGGTTTTTATGTGAGAGGGTGCCCCTGCATGAGCAGAGCCCCTCTGCAGCGTTCGGAGTCCCTCCTCTGATGCTGTTTGTGGTACAGCCTGACCATATACTCTTAAGTGCATTATATCCTCGCGGTACAATGCTAACTTTGGACTGGCTGCACCAAAACATGTCGTGTTTGGTGTCAAACATCTTGGAATACTACCCCCCGCCAGTCCTGGCGGCGGGGATAGCATTCCACCCTTCTAGAGGGAGAGACATGTACACACCGGGCTACCCGGTAACTTCTTTCCAGAGCCCTGGCATCACAAAATGGATGCCGCTGCCACAGACACGGGTCTGGCCTCCTGCTGCTGACTGAAACTCCGGCAGGGGAGGCCTGGACAATAGGTTTCCTGTCGAAGGGAGGTGTAACCACCTCCCCAGACAGGATAGTGTGTATTGGGGCTGGGCGGGAGCACCCTCTGGTGCTTTGAAGTCCTGCACTGGGGGCACATTTGGTGTCCCTGTGCATATGCCAGTTCAAACCGGTTGCAGGGGCTACCTGCCCCTGCTCTGGTGTGAAACTGGACAAAGGGAATGGGTGTAACCACCCCTCTTCCCTGACCCTCCCATAGGTGGGTCCCCAGAGTATGTCCAACCCCCTAACTTAGTATAAGTATGGGACCCCAGTCCTTAGGACTTTAGATTATCCTGGACGAAACTCTGACACTGAATCCTGGACCTTCGACGCTCTACTTGAAGACTAGAGGACTGAAGAATCTCCCTTGGGGTCAAGGAGTGACTCCCCTGCTTGGCAGGCACCAAAGAAGCAATTGTCCGGTCTGCATCGCCGAAGCTCCCGCCGGACGCCGAAGTCTTTGCATCACCAGAGGTGGATTTCCAAACTTCCCCGAGGCTGCCCTGAGTCCCCAGCAAAGCTGAGGCCCGTAGCTGTCGTGGGTAACGTGGAACCTTGACCCCTGGACACCAAGCACATTTGCAAGTGCATCCTCTTCTAGGTCTCCCACGAAGTTGTGCTTTGGGCTCCAAGTAGCCCCCACCTCCAGCACCGACTGCCCTGAAGATCACTGGCCTCCACTCCACGAGTGTCCTGTGAGCCAGCTCCAAGTGCGTCCACTTGAGGCTCCTTTGCGGTCGCTAGTCCGTTGGCTAGTGGGCCCTCCTGAAGGCTACTCTTCTTCTGCTTGGGCTTCCTTGGTTGCTCCAGATGTGCCCTGACGTACCCTTGCTGGGTGAGTCCCCCAGACCTTGCTGGTCTGCATCAACGTCCTTTCTTTGTTTCTACGAGACTTGCCGTTGCCAAGGCTTGTTGGGTCCAATCCGGTCGCCGACAACCCTGAAATCGAAAGAGATTGTGGGACAGCTCGAATCCAGCTCCTGGTTGTCATTGACGCCTCCTGGACCTCGTGGCTGAAGAGTCAAGACAACCGACAACCTACCTGAAGCACCCGACATCGGTGGGCATCTGCTCATCGCCTTCCTGGTCACTGGCTAGTGACCCAGACTCTGTACCCTCTGCTTTCAGGTTCTTCAGATCTTCGATCCACCCTTGGATCCACCCAAACACTTTCGACTTGGTCGCCAGCAGCACTTTGCAGCAGATCGCCATTGAAAACGACGACGAAACCCGACCCCGAAAGACACCTATGCACCCGGCTTCCCTGGGAGAGGTAACTCGAGTACTCCGGTGCTCCCGTGGGTATAGACTCTAGAACAACCTAGTTCTAAAGGGGTTTGCTCCAAGTCCTCCTCTAAGTGTCCTTTTTCTTTAAAACTCCAACCGCGACATTCCCCATAGAAGTCAACGGCGGCTCGCGGCTGTGTTCTCACACTGCACGCGTCCCCCGTGGGTCCCCTGTGTCACTACCTTGGGTGGTTCCTTGAGGGCCAAGCACTTCTACAGGCTCTAGGCCTTGTGTCTAGCTCAGTCATGGTTCTTATACCACTTTATTGGCATATGGTTTGGTACGCCCCTAGGGCTCAAATGTGTATTTGTGCTATTACTGTTGATATTCGACTTGTAACTTATGTACTTCGAACTCTAGCCTCATAAAGAGAATAGAGGGGTGTGTTTAAGACTAAATACATATATTTTAAATATATACCTGGTGTGGTCCTCTTTCATTTGGTCACTCAAGAGATTATAGACTGGTAAAACAAGCTGCTTTACATTCCTTCAAGACTTAGCCTGAAGGCTGCTCTCCATAGCTACCACTAGGATAGCTTTCAATAAAGGTTGTCTTTAACCTATCTCCAATAAGGGGTTGTTTGGACTGGTGCAAGGTGCCCACTATAATTTGTGGACAGCATATACCAGGCCAACTTCTCACAATATACACATTGGAATATGGCGGTTGGCGTGCTCCGCCACCGTAATCGCGGACATTGGCACCAATGTCAAGCGGCCAAATCGCGGTAGCGACCGCCTGGCCCCTGCGGTGTGACACCGCCAATGCCCATGCCCCTACAGCCAATGGGAACCTCAATCGCGGTAGTGATATACACATTGGAATATGGCGGTTGGCGTGCTCTGCCACCGTAATCACGGCCATTGGCACCAATGTCAAGCGGCCAAATTGCGGTAGTGACCGCCTGGGCCCCGCGGTGTCACACCGCCAATGCCCATGCCTTTACAGCCAATGGGAACTGCAATCGCAGTAGACAAATGCACTTTGAAAATCGCGGTTGTCGTTCTGCGCTACAGCGGGCCGGTCATTGGATGCAATTGAAAGATGCACGATCGCGGTAGCGACCTCCTGGGCCCCGTGGTGTCACACCGCCAATGCCCATGCCCTTACAGCCAATGGGAACCTCACCGCGGTAGACAAATGCACTTTTGAAAATCGCGGTAGGCGTGCTCCGCTACCGCGGGCCGGTCATTGGATGCATTTGAAAAAAGCTGACCTGGACCACCAATTGCAGCAGCTGAGTACCACTGAAACAACCCCAGGGGGCTATATATGTGTGTGAGAGAGCCACACATTTCCACTGCTTCCAGACACTGCTGACTGACACTCTTCACCACCAACTTCTGCTGTTCCTGTCTCCTGGACCCAGTGATGGCGAGAACTGAGAACATCAGGGCCCGTCCCTTCATCACAGAGGAGCTGGAGGTCCTTGTGGACGAGGTGCTCTCACAGTATGGGAGGCTATATGGTGCTCCAGATGTCATGGTAAGTGTTTCAGAGTGGAAGTGAGACTGCAGGGAGTGCACACATGTAGTTGATCTGCTGCAGTATGTGCCTGAGAGTGTGGGTTTGTGTGATACACTGCCTAGCATGCTGACTTCAGTAAAATGGGGTTTGTAGACTATTTTACACATTTCCCGGGCAGCACTTCAGGATAGGAGTGACATGCAGTGTCTTTGCAGCCATACAGTGACACTGCAGGTTTGGAATGTGGAAGTCAGTACATACATTGCCCGTGCTAATGGATGTTTGAGTCCATGAGGTATTCACATGCTCATTTGTGACATTACAAAGACTTTCCGTCCAGAGGGTGCTGATGGAAGTGTGTTTGACTCTGTATTGCCACCATGGATCTGTGAGCAGTATGCACAATAGTGAAATGGCTGAGGGTGACACTCCTGGTGGAAATTCCCATATGAAACAGCAGATTCTTGTACTTCAGAAACATCCACCTTCCATTATTTTCATTTTGTGTACTGACTCGCATGTGTAGGTACTGTTTGCCCACTCATATTGTACATGCATGTGAATGTTCTGATGGCCCACGTTTAACCTCAGTGTGAGCCCCCCTGGCCTGCACAGTTACTGCCCAATTTGACAGGGAGCCATCACTGAAGGGACAGAGTGAGACATATGTGTTGTCTGCCACCCTATCCCGCAATGATCTATCTCAGGCCTGTGGATTGCACAAGACAGACCTTGTGAGAAGGGTGTGAGAATGTTAGTTCATGTCCCTAAATGTGACCTCCATGACACAGGTTGCCATTCGCAGCCCAAGGAACATGAGGGGTGTGCATTATTGGACACAGTGATTCTGCCCCGAAACTCCATTTACAATGTGATGTATGTCTTGCTCCCTCACAAACTGCATTGCAGATGTGGCCCTTCTTCACATTGCTTTCTGTGCTGGCATTCTGCATGTGCATGAGATGGCCAGGTACTGTGTCCATCCTCATACCTGCATGCATTTGTGTACGATTGTCTTATGCTAATGTAGTACGTGTCATGCTGTATGGCCCTTGCTAAACATATCTGTATAGCTGTGCTAAGTTTGTGCATGCTCCTGTACTGAGACACAGTGGTACAAAACCCAGTGTTACTGATATTTCCTCCTCTTGTCTCCCATGGCTGCAGCTTAAAGTCCACCAGCGTAAGGCCTTATGGAGGGCCATTGCACGCAAGGTGCGGGCTCTGGGTGTCTCCAATTGACGACACACACACTGTCACAAGAGGTGGGATGACATCTGCCGGCTGAGCAAAAACGTGGCAGAGATGACGCTGGGGCTGCTCCCTCGGACTGGCAGGTTGGCGCGCAGGAGCATGACACCACTAATGGCCCGCATCTTGGCAGTGACACAGCCAGACCTGGATGGACGTTTGAGGACCCATCAGCAGCAAGTTGGGGGTGAGTATTCTGCGAAGTGTGAATTTGGGTGTGAGTGACTGCATGTATCCCAACCCTGAGCCAATGCGCAGCTCTGTGATGTTTTCTAGTGTGATGCAATGGCTTGTAAAAGGCCTCTGTGTTGAGTGCAGCTGTCATGCATTTACGCCACATGTGTTTAATGTACTGGCCCTTGACATTGCATGCTGAGATGTGGCCTCATGGCATCAGCTGCATCTGGGGATTCATGGACATCACTGGGCAGTGAACGCCAGTGTGCCTCATCTTAGTGTGCTTTCGTCGATGTGTGCAGTGCCTGACCTCGAAATTATAAGAACTACACATCTGACACCAATGTGCAAGGGTATTTGTGCTTCGAAGCACAACATGGGGGGATAGCTGAAGCTTATGGCCATTGCAAAAGGACATTTTGGAGTCTGTATCTGTGTTGTCCCCTTAAAGTGACTCATAACCAGCAGACTGGACTACGGCAACGCCCTCTACGCCGGTATCAAGAGAACTCTTCTACACAAACTCCAAACCATCCAGAACGCCGCAGCCAGACTCGTACTTGGGACACCTCGTCATGAGCACATGACCCAACACCTACGAGGCCTCCACTGGCTCCCCGTCGAGAAGAGGGTCACTTTCAAACTCCTCACCCAAGCCTACAAGTCCCTCAACAACAGCGGACCCAAATACCTCAACGAGAGAGTATCCTTCCACGTACCCAAGAGGAACCTCCGCTCCGCCGACCTCGCCCTGGCAGAGGTCCCCAGCATCCGCAGAAACAGAACTGGCGGGAGAGCCTTTTCCCACATCGCAGCCAAGACCTGGAACGAGCACCCTGTTGACATCAGATGCTCCCCGAGCCTGCACACGTTCAGGAAGGATCTCAAGACCTGGCTTTTCGACTGATCTGGAGCCGCTCCCCCCCCCCAGCGCCTTGAGACCCTCACGGGTGAGTAGCGCGCTTTGCAAACCCCTGATTGATTGATTGATATGTGACTGTGACAACATGTTGAAATGTACATCCTTTTCACCTACGGGCACCTAGGTATGCTTCCAGGAATCTGTATGTCAGGTTACATGGAGGCACGGGCAAGCTATTTGGCTGTGTGAACATCACATAGGTCATTAATGCCAAGTATGCATGCTACAATGCATCTTTTGCTTTTAGCATTTAGGTTGCAAATGCAGACTGCACAGGGGGGTGTGCAACATGGGGGTATCATCATCTTTTTTTGTGCTTTGTTTGCATATGATGTTTGTGAGTATGACACTAAACTGAACCTACGTCTCTGTCTCTTGCAGCATCTACCGAGTGCACAGAAGGACAGGGGGCGGACACCAGTGGTGAGGCATCTTGCACGACTGCTACACATGACCTCACTGACACTGAGGAGACCAGCGCCTCGGAGGGGGACAGGAGTGCCCTTGAAGAATCACGCCCAGAAACACCAACCTCAACGTCATCAGAGGTGACTCCTCGATGTTGGCGGGCACAGGGAGTGGGAAATCTGACTCATGTTCCACCACACATCGTCCAGTGCCCTCCCTCCCAGCTACTTCCACTAGTGCTGCATGTGCCCACAGCAGTAAGAAGGGAAGAGTGTCCTTCCCCCAGGCACCGCTGCCCCTGCCCCTGTCTCCCCTGCTGCCCTCAGTGTTGAGGCTGTGGACCTTTTGCGCCAGCTTTGTGTGGGTCAGACAACTCCCCTGAATGCCTTCCAGGATCATGACAAGAAGTTGGCACAGGTAGTTGCCTTCATGGAGGGGATTCATTCTGACGTGGGTGGGCTACACAGAACTGTCCAGTCTTTGTCCTCCACAGTGACGGCAGCCATTCAGCTGTCACAGGCTCAGAGTCCAGCTCCAGTCCCTTTGGCAACCCCTTGCCAGTGGCAACATCTGACGAGAGTGACCACACACCACAGCCCTTAGGCTCCAGGTACTCCACACGCAGCACACAACAGCAGCACCCCAAGCGGCCCAGAGCGCAGACACCATCCCCCAAACTAAAGAAACTCTCACAGGAGCGCAAAGGAAATAGCCCATCAGGTGACACTCAGGGGCATCAAGCCAAGAAGCAGGGCTCAGGCTCACATGCCTCAAAATCAGCCCCATCCAAGGACACTCCCATCCCAAAAGTGGCTCCCAAAGACAGGCAAACTGTTGCCGTGCCTGCTGTGAAGCTGGTGCCTGCTAAGAGTCCGCAGAAACAGCCCTCTAAGGCAGATTCACCCACAACCTCAACTCCCACCCACACCCCTGTGAAGCTGGGACAGGAGGGCACTGTGGGGGGTTCACATGGTCAACAGGGAATGGAGGGGAAAAGGCAAGGCCAGGCCAAGCGTACCACCAGATCCAGCAAATCCCCACAGGGAGAGCCACCTGCACCTGATGCACCTTTGGTGGAGACTGAGGCTGTTGTGCCCACCACACTTCCTACTCCTACCAAGACAATTCTTCCCTATCGAACCCCAAGAAGTGGAGAGGCAGCCCCCCACATTCACCCTCACACACTGTCTCACAGCAGCATGTCTCCACCTCCCGTGCCACCATGCCACCCAGTCCAAGCAGCCCTCCGCCTACCAAAGCCACTGGTGCCTCTACCTCAGCTGGTCCTCTTTCTCCCAGGTCCAGTTCTCCAACTGGCCCCGACAATCAGCCACCTCCCAGTTCGACTGACAGCCAAGTCTGAGGCAATGTCCCCCTCCCAAACCTATCTCTCCCACAGCGGTGCCTGGACTGCCCATTGGTATCCCCCTAGCTGTGTTGCTTACCATGGCAGTGTACGGTGTCACACATTCCCTGTGCAGGTTCTCATGCACACATGTCCGTCCTTTGAACTATGGACTGGCCACTGGCCTTGCTGTTTGTAACTTTGGATGCCCATTCCCTGTGCAGGTTCGCATGCACACATGTCCCTCCTTTGAACTATGGACTGGCCAATGGCCTTGTTGTTTGTAACTTTGGATGCCCATTCCCTGTGCAGGTTCTCATGCACACATGTCCCTCCTTTGAACTATGGACTGGCCACTGGCCTTGCTGTTTGTAACTTTGGATGCCCATTCCCTGTGCAGGTTCGCATGCACACATGTCCCTCCTTTGAACTATGGACTGGCCACTGGCCTTGCTGTTTGTAACTTTGGATGCCCATTCCCTGTGCAGGTTCTCATGCACACATGTCCCTCCTTTGAACTATGGACTGGCCAATGGCATTGCTGTTTGTAATTTTGGATGCCCATTCCCTGTGCATGTTCTCATGCACACATGTCCCTCCTTTGAACTATGGACTGGCCAATGGCCTTGCTGTTGTCTGCTTTTCATGCCTATCTTGGTGATATGTAATAAAAACAGTTACTCCTGTTGTCTGCTTTGTCAGTGTCCTTGCTAAATAAAAGTATTTTCTGTATGGGTATGGTTGCATGTGACAAATGCTCTGTATGCCACTTTAACATTGGCAATTGCTTATTTAACTTTTTCAGGGTTTGCCAGTGGTGAGGGGCACTTTAGTTCTTCTTCATTCTGAGGGTTGAGGGTGCAATGATGGGCGTTTGTGATGGTCTACTATTGTCATACTCATCATATGGTCATGTTTGCTAAATTGTACACATGTCATGTTATGATGCAATACCAGAACAGAGGTGAATTCTATCCACAGTATTACTTGTGGGCTGGCCAGGGTCCATCATATCTGTGTGATCTTCGTTGATGTGTGAACAGCAGTGTTGATGTATGGTCATCTTGTGATGGCCTGTCTTCCTAGGCACATGGGTACATTTGGATGTGTGCACTTGTGTGGTCATGAAGTGTGAATGGGCTGTAATTGTCAGTAGTGTTGATGTGTGTGTGCCCCTGCAATGCCAACTGCACACATGTATGACCCAGAAGATGAGTGCCTGTTTGTTTCAATTGTCTGCCATGTGCTTCATATTGTGGGCACATGTAGGAGTTGTAGGTTGGGAACTGTGCAGTGTGTGGGTGTGTCCTTGCACTCCTGGAGGACACCTACTTGTTGTTGCTGCCAGTTGTGAGTATGCAGAGTGTGTGACAGCCAAGTCTGTGTTGTGTTTTGTTGATCAGTCTTGTTACTGTTTGTGCACACTGTGCAGACCTGCTCAGCCACACTGACATTATTTGTGTGTTTTCTCATGCATTGCTGTCACTTGACCCATTTTTGGATCCAGTATGGTATGTGGTATGTGGAGTCATGCCATCCCCTATATGTGCTTCTGATGCCTACACATTATGAGTAACTCCTCTATGTGTTTGTGTACTGTACACTGCTCGCCTGTCCACTACTGAAGTACACACCACTTAAATCTCATGTCTTCCACCCCATGGCTTGGCAGTGTGTGAGCCTCCCCACCACTTCATAGTGTGACACTATGCTGTGTGAGGCTGATCTGTGTACAGGACAAATGTGCTACTCAGGACAGTTTCCCAATTAGTTATGTGTAATTTTCTTGTACTGGTTTGCTGTCATGGTTGCTCATGTGCAGTGCAGATGTTTGGGCAGCACAGTCCTCTGGTCATGTTGTTTGCACCTGGGTGTCCCTGAGGTGTGCATCTGTGGGTGATGGCTAAGCTGTATGTGTGTTTGCTGAGGTACTGCTACCCTTCCTAAGTGTGATGTTCTCTGTGTGATAATTTGTGTTGTGGGAGTACATGGTGTTGCACTCAGCTGTGTGTGCTACTGATTTGGTTGTTGTGCATACACTGCTTGGTGTACATGCAGTGTTGTCAGTGTATGTTGCCTTGTACTTGCTTGTTGTGCATCCCCCTGATGTGCAGCTGAGTTTGCATTGTGATGCATTGGTCTGTGCATCTGTTGTGTTTTTGTTGAGGATGTATGCATTGTTTGGCCTGTGTTGGCTCTTTCTACTGACAGATGCTATATGTGTGTGATGTTCTATTTGCATGACGTTGTGTGTGAGTGGTTGTTGCTGTGTGATACATTCAGATGTGTGTTTCAGGTGTGGTGTGCATTACTTGTGTGTCTGTCACATGCAGCAAGGTATATTCTTGTTGCTGGGCTTGTTTTGAGTGCACATTGGTGGTTTGTCCTCCTATTTTTGACCTGTCACTTTTCAGGATTGTGCAAGTGCATGCTTGTGGTACAATATGGCACCTTGTCCACTTGATGAGTGGAGTTGTGTCTCTGTCTGTGTTAGCTGATTGTCCCATTGATCCCAGTTGGTGTTCATGGTTGATTTTTGAGGATGCACCTCTTTTTTGTATTGATGTATGGTGTCTGTGCATTGGCCATGAGTGACAATGTTGTGTATTCCTGTTCTATCTAGGGTGACATTGCCTTTCCACTGTTTGGCTGCCCATGCGTGGGCTTGTTGGACTTCTGTGTATGTTGTTTGTGAGCTTTGTGTTTGGCTATTGTTTTTGTGTCAGCATTGGTTCAGACATCCCTGAGTGTGAGTGTGATGTTTGTGGATGCACCCCAGGGAGTGTGATTGGTTGTCAGTGAACTCGCAGGAAATCATTTGCACCATTCTGTGTGTTTCACACTGGTATTGAGTGTTGCAGGTGTGAGGTGGGTAGATGAGGGGCATGTGTGAAGGTCCTACTTGTGTTTGACAGTCAGGGAGTGTGACAATTAGCCTTGTGTGTTGTGCTGATGACATACACATGTCAAGTAAGTTGACACAGATGTGTGGCTGGTCACTATTTGACTTCAGACACTTCCTATCATTCCTATGCCTATGCATGGCTTGCCTTGATGTCTCCCTGAGTTGTTGCATGTAGGTCACTTTGGGTTAATTTCACTCACTGTGCCACCCATGTGTGATTTGATGCCCAAAGGGTGGTGTGATATGTTCCTTCTCTTGCATGTGTTGTACACTAGTTATGTGGCTTGCTCCATGGCTTTCCAGCACGGTCCACTTCACTTTTGGCTGACCCATTTATTGTCCTCCATTGCTGCTGGGATATGGTATGGGTATGTGGCTGGGTGTCAGTGTGGGGTGTTTGTGAGTGACTTGACAGGCAGTGTGAACAGTTCAGTGGATGTTCCTATGCAGTGTCAGTCTTCATTTTTGAATTATACTCATTTTGCTTCACATGTGTTAAAGGTAGGTGTGAGGGGGAGGGTTGTCCTGCCCCTGAGCTTCTGTGCAGGGTGTTCCTCTTCACCCCCACCTTCCAAAGCAAGGCTCCCTGGGCCTTTGGTGTGTGAGGTACAAGGTCTGGCTACACCTGGCAGATGAATTGTGCAGGGGGGGCACAGGAGGAGCACACAGCATGTCCCCAAATGGGTGTGGGAAGCGTAGTGTGTGTAGGGTGGAGGTGGAGCCCTGTGAATCTTTGTGGGCTGCCCATGCCTGGTGCCGGCCCTGCCTCCTACATTGTGCGCAGATTTTCCCGCGTCTTCACCGATGTGGTGACGTGACCGGGACATTGCAGTGATTTTGCGGTTGATGGGTGACCCGGATGCGGAGGGGTTATTTTCTAACAGGTAGGACATCTGTGGGTACACTTGGGGATGTGTTCCTGTCACCACCAGAGTGTCTGATGTGGACAGGAACCGTATATCAGCACAGGAGTTGTGTGTTGTGGTTGTGTGCGGAGTTGTGTATTTGCGTACCTGCCGCGTTGTCCGCGATGGTCCATTACTTGCTTGTAGTGGATAACGTACAGCAGCGGAAAGGCTTGAAGAGCTGGATCCATTGCGGTCCGGACCGGGTGGAGGGGACCGGGAGTCTGGTTTCGTGTTCCGCTGTCGTGCTTCAGTCGTCTCTGGGTGGGTGGATTCTCCGCTGCGGTGTGATGGGCTGTTTGTGGCATCATGATTTGTACGGTGGACGGGACGTCGTTCCGCACGGCGGTGGGTCTCTATTGGCTCCTTCCGGCGCGGTGGCGGGCGTAAATTTCTGGAGGTTCACGTCGCTCCGCTGTGGATGGTAAATGGGCTATGTTTGCCCATTGTAATATGGCGGGCGCGAGGACCACTGCTGGAGTGCGGAAAAATACATTTTCCGCCACCGACAGCACCGCGGTTGTGCCTCCGCCCGCCATCGTAATGAGCCCCTTAGTTAGTATATAGTGTATGTAGTGTTAGGTTTTTCTAATTTTGGTAAGTTGGATGTTTTACTTATGCGTTTGCGAAATGCCGTTAGTTTATTAATCGGTCGGTGTTAGAGTTTGATAGATGTGTGTAATTATGGTTATAGTATGGTGTTAGTGTTATATTTATTTGTATTATGGTATTATGTATATGTATATTTGTGTGGGAGGGATTGTTTTTTCCCCTAACAGGTTTTTGTCGATTGGAAGTTGCAGTTGGGAAAAGAATGTTTTTTTTTTTTTAAGGAAGTGTGTATTAGTTTTCGTAAACTAATAATTATTTTACACTTCCTTAATTTTTCGAGTTTTCCTGGAGAGTTTCTTTTTTAAATACGTTTTTCGGGATTTTTATGGTTTATCGTTTGTGGAGCTATTGCAGGTGGATTGCTTTTTATACAGTTGGATTTTTCAATTTTGGGGGGGATTTTTCTTTACTTATTGGGATTATCATACATGTGAATTTATTCATGGCAGTTTGGATTACATTTCTTCAGCTATGAAAATAGTAAGCAATTTTAAATTATTTATACTGAGAGGGAAATGTTAATACTGTAATTGTTATTGGTATTTATGTTATATAAAATACAATTATTATTACAATTTATTTTTTATATATTAATTAAATTAATTGACAAAATAATTATATTTTTGGAGTTAAAAAAAAATTCTTTATTTGACTGCTTGTTTTTATATTACGAGTTTTGGGGATTTTGATGGAATATTTATTTAAAGTAGGCTTTTAGCTATTGTTTCAAGATATTCTAGTCCTTTAGTTGTTGGGTAGAGTCTTACTTTGTATTGTAAGTACTCAAACATTTGTTTAGTTTGCTTGGTTACTTTTGGGCCTAGTTGTGTTATAGACTGTTCCATTCTTAGTTGTTGGTAGCTTTGTTCTTTTTGGATAGATTGTAATAGTTTATGCAGAGTAGGTTGGGTTCTGCCTGTTGTGGCTTGGAAGGTGTTGTGCCATCCTTCCACAGCATTAGTAGTTTTAGCTTCTTTGTTTAGGGTACTGTTATATACATTCCATCATGGAATATGGTATTTAGGCTGTCTTCTGTGTCCTGATCTGTGTAGCCTTCCCACCCAGGTATTCTCAAATTAGT
Organism: Calotriton arnoldi; assembly: GCA_963921515.1. NCBI lineage: Eukaryota > Metazoa > Chordata > Amphibia > Caudata > Salamandridae > Calotriton > Calotriton arnoldi. Next base: position 351,469 of record CAWUFW010012774.1, on the reverse strand, counting down.
CAAGTAGGGGAGTTAGTTTTTGCTCATCTTGTTGGTAGTAGGCACTTTCAATTCATAAATTGTAGTGTTTGGCTACGTTAGTAATTGGGACGTATGCTAGTGCTATGAGTTTTTTAATTTGATATGCAAAGGTGCTATTTGTTGCATATTCTACACTTAGGGCACGATTCCGATGTCGTTCGGAAGGCCTCCGAATCGGATTTGGCTTTACTGGATCCGATGCGTAGCCCTTGTTTACGAACGAATCGTACACAAGTCCGACCAACCAAGTACGATGCGAAGATCGCATAAGCGCTGACCGAATCGTTTTCGGACCCAAATCGCTCCGTACGTCTCGTTTGTAGACAAATCGTGCCGCGCAATGGAGCTGATTTCCGACCGAGCGAGTACGATGCACGATTTGGACAGCTGCTTCGCCTCAGTCTCAGCGAGACGAAACGGCTGTCGGAAGTGTACTTCTGGGGGCCGTACCAGGCCCCCCTTCACCCTGGGCCCTCCGAATCTATCACGGGGGGTGCCCATGGGTCCCCCCGATCCAAGCATGCACAGTGTGGCGGGCACCAAGGGGTGCCCGCCACAGGGTGTACGCTTTTCCCCACCCACCACTTTTTGGCTATGGGAGCCTGTGTACGCGTCTGTACACGGGCTCCCATAGAGTTCAATGGGAGACTGAGTGAACCAAGTCCGTAGGCATACAGCAGCATCGTACTCGCTCGTTCGGACTCCCGGAGCATGTCTCGCTCGGAAAGCCCTCAGGATCCGAGTCGTACAGAGGGCTTTCCTAGCGAGATCGGAATCGGGCCCTTAGTGTAGATTTTTGGAGGTGTCTCCAAATGCATTGGTTAAAGTGATAATAGCAACCTTGAATTGCTGTGTGAGGGTAGTTTTTTAGTATGGCTTGTATCATTGACTGTTCAAAGTCAATGATCATTTTTTTGGGGAAAGTAATTATTGGCTTCTATTTTTACTTTGGTTAAAAGTTCAACATAGGTGGTTGTTTGCTTGTTTGGTAATAGAGCATATATAAAGGGGATGTTTGATTTTGATAAAGTCCATGTATTGTATATAACTGGTAAAATGGTTTGAGACATATTTTAAAAGTCCCATCCATCATCCAAGTTTCACAGTTTTGCAGTTTCAGTAAATTTGTGGGAGTTCCAAATATTATTATTCTTTTGTCAGCTATTTTATTGTCATAAAGAAGAAATTGTTCTTCATTATGAGTAACTGTGAGTTCAGGTGGTATTTCTACTTCAGCAATATTGGGGATAGGTGTGGTGGTAGCAGTAGCTTTTTTAGTTCTAGCTATTGTTCTTTTTAGTGATGCTATTGAGGGCATTTGGCCAGTTCCATGTTGTGGGACTGTGGGGAGCATGTCTTTAAGTATTTCAGTTGTAGCTTTTTCAGATCTAGTGCTAGCTTCTTTTATATTTTCTAAAGCATTTCGAACTTCAATTTCAGCTACGTTAGGGGGGTGGTTATGCTCTCTAACATATAGTACAGTTGTTTCGTTTGTTGCAGCCCTTCCATAACATTTGTTAGAATAATATTTACTACATTTCCAGTTAACTTTGTCGCCTGTTTGCTTTTCTTGGGTGTACACATAACCCATATAACATAATAGGAATTTGCCCTTCTGGGAAGTAATGAATTGGGCCCCTTCAGTCATAGTGATGCTTCAAATGCTAAGAGAAATGTATATAAAAGTTATTCAAAATAATACTGTGCTGTTTTATCATCTAAAACATGTACATTGTCAATTTAATACTTACAATGATGTATTTGAAGATTTTTTTCAATGCTGATGCTTTTTCTTTGCTGTTTGCCTTTAGTATTTCTTTAGAAATTTCTGTTGAAAAAAAGAGTAATTTTAATACATTTGTTTAATTGTGTTTTTAGTGGGGGCAGTTGTGCTTAGCTTGCACTTCTGTTTGGCATTTTAGAAAACTTGTCTTAATTTATATGCGTTTAATACTTACTTTATTTGCAAGTTGATATTTCACAATGTTCTGTGGTTTTTCAGTGTCTTCAGAATTATCTGTGGAGGAGATATAATTTTAAAAATATATATTATTTATTTTGTTCCTATAAAAAGTGCTTTGAGAACATTTTCGGTAGCAGTACTTTTAAAATGGTAATTTACTTACTTTGTGGAGCTGGAATAAGATTTTTCTATGATCCATTCCAATGTTGTGGCAGCAATCCAGTAGAGTTTCTCCTTATTCTTGATTTTTTGGTTGCAGTGTAAAATATGTTAGTGCTATGAATTTTTTTATTTGATATGCAAAGGTGCTATTTGTTGCATATCCTACACTTAGGGCCCGATTCCGATGTCGTTCGGAAGGCCTCCGAATCGGATTTGGCTTTACCGGATGCGATTTGTAGCCCTTGTTTACGACCGATTCATACACAAGTCCGAACAACCAAGTACGATGCAAAGATCGCGTAAGCGCCAACCGAATCGTTTCCGGACCCGAACCGCTCCATATGTCTCGTTTGTAGACAAATCGTGCAGCGCAATGGAGCCGATTTTCGATCGAGCGAGAATGATGCACGATTCGGACAGCCGTTTCGCCTCGGTCTCAGCGAGACGAAACGGCTGTTGGAAGCGTACTTCGGGGGGCCATACCAGGCCCCCCTTCACCCGGGGCCCTCCGAATCATCACGGGGGGTGCCAATGGGTCCCCCCGATCCAAGCATGCACATTGTGGCAGGCACCATGGGGTGCCCGCCACAGGGTCTATGCTTTTCCCCACCCACCCCTTTTCGGCTATGGGAGCCTGTGTACGCGTCTGTACACGGGCTCCCATAGAGTTCAATGGGAGACTGAGCGAACCAAGTCCATAGGCAAACAGCAGCATCGTACTCGCTCGTTCGGACTTCCAGAGCATGTCTCGCTCGGAAAGCCCTCCGGATCTGAGTCTTACGGAGGGCTTTCCTAGCGAGATCGGAATCAGGCCTTTAGTATATATTTTCGGAGGTGTCTCCAAATGCATTGGTTAAAGTGATAATAGCAACCTTGAATTGCTGTGTGAGGGTAGTTTTCTAGTATGGCTTGTATCATTGACTGTTCAAAGTCAATGATCATTTTATGGGGAAAGTAATTATTGGTTTCTTGTTTTACTTTGGTTAAAAGTTCAACATAGGTGGTTGTTTGCTTGTTTGGTAATAGAGCATATATAAAGGGGATGTTTGTATTTTGATAAAGTCCATGCATTGTATATAACTGGTAAAATGGTTTGGGACTTATTTTAAAAGTCCCATCCATCATCCAAGTTTCACAGTTTTGCAGTTTCAGTAAATTTGTGGGAGTTCCAAATATTATTATTCTTTTGTCAGATGCTTTATTGTCATAAAGAAGACATTGTTCTTCATTATTAGTAACTGTGAGTTCAGGTGGTATTTCTACTTCAGCAATATTGGGGATAGGTGTGGTGGTAGCAGTAGCTTTTTTAGTTCTAGCTATTGTTCTTTTTAGTGATGCAATTGAGGGCATTTGGCCAGTTGCATGTTGTGGGACTGTGGGGAGCATGTCTTTAAGTATTTCAGTTGTAGCTTTTTCAGATCTAGTGGTAGCTTCTTTTATATTTTCTAAAGCATTTCGAACTTCAATTTCAGCTACGTTAGGGGGGTGGTTATGCTCTCTAACATATAGTACAGTTGTTTCCTTTGTTGCAGCCCTTCCATAACATTTGTTAGAATAATATTTACTACATTTCCAGTTAACTTTGTTGCCTGTTTGCTTTTCTTGGGTGTACACATAACCCATATAACATAATAAGAATTTGCCCTTCTGGGAAGTAATGAATTGGGCCCCTTCAGTCATGGTGATGCTTCAAATGCTAAGAGAAATGGATATAAAAGTTATTCAAAATAATACTGGGCTGTGTTATCATCTAAAACATGTACATTGTTAATTTAATACTTACAATGTTGTATTTGACGATTTTTTCAATGCTGATGCTTTTTCTTAGCTGTTTGCCTTTAATATTTCTTTAGACATTTCTGTTGAAAAAAAGAGTAATTTTAATACATTTGTTTAATTGTGTTTTTAGTGGGGGGGAAGTTGTGCTTAGCTTGCACTTCTGTTTGGCATTTTAGAAAACTTGTCTTAATGTCAATGTGTTTAATACTTACTTTATTTGCAAGTTGATATTTCACAATGTTCTGTGGTTATTTCAGTGTCTTCAGAATTATCTTTAGAGGAGATATAATTTTAAAAATATATATTATTTATTTTGTTCTTATAAAAAGTCCCAATCAAATTTTATGTTGGAAACATTTAACAAAGGCCATAGCGCTGCCTCCCTAACAGTGCGGGCAGGTGGAACGAGTACTTGTGTACAACAAATGACTATGGAATTAACCGTCACTAGAAAAGCAATACCTGGTTCCATTCTGCAGCAACCTTGATCATTCAGCATCAAATAGCTCCCATTAGAGAGCAGCCTGAATGCAAGCTGAATCACGGTAGCTGGGGAACCCTTCAGCTAACAAGACAAGTTTGCCATTGAAGCATTGCATGCCCCATGGAGAGAAATGTCCTTGCAAACCAAGGAGCCGCTTAAGGCGTTTTCACAGTCAGAGCCACTAAGAAAAACGTCTGTGTCCGCATTCCTGAATCTAAACCTGAATTGTAAATCCCAATACTCGTGCACATATCCTTCCCCTAGCACTTCATATCTGCCTATCAGTTTGTATTGGAGACACTATTGGAATTGAAAGGTTGTGACCGGTAGGGTGATGTAGCCATGGATTATCCAGTCAGTGGATGGTGTTTCAGCCACGGTGATAGGTAATTGGGCTAATTTTTTAATGTGCAACATGGTATATTTCACATCCCTACATGCCATTGTTATCTGTCTTTCTGTTAGATGGTATGTTGAAAACAGCCAAATGTTCATTGATGTCAAATGGTGTTTCCGCTGCCACTGGGCTGACATTATCGAGGTCTGTTACCCACATTCTCACTTCAAACATGATTTCATATGGAGTACAACCAACCAGGGATTTTTTTGGCATGTTGTTAAGTGCCCTCTGGACCCCATATAGGTGATCAACCCAACTGCCCCCGAGCCTAATACCCTTACTGTTAAGGATTGCTTTAAGTCACGTTTTATCTCTCGACTACCGAATTTCCCTTAGGATGATAGGGGGACGAGTACTGCAAGGTCACACCCAAACTTCCCATGGCTTCTTTGTAAGCCTGAGAGCTAAACGTCAGGCTCTGGTCGCATTGTAGTGTGCCAATTGCATATGTGCTGATAAAGACTCGCAAATCCTTTATAACAGTTCGAGCGTCAGTCGAGCGCTGGGCCAAACCCACAGGAATCTAGAGCATGAATCTACTGCTACCAAGATGTACTTGTAAGCCCGTCAGAGTGTAAGGGGCCACAGTGATCCAAATAGACACATGCAAGAGGTTTGTCTGAGATCAATAAAGATGTTTGTGGTGGACATGCTACGGTGGAGCCCTTCATCTACTGGCAGATGTCGCATTTAAGAATAAAGTCCTTGGTCTATTTAGTAAGACCTGGTCACCATTAGTGCTGGTTTAGTGGTGAAATTGTAGCAGAGATCCCTGCATGTGCTGAACCCAGACCCTCGTGTGCAGCTAGTATCCATCCCAATCTGTGAACAGTGTTTGGTATTACTCTATCCCCACTCCTGGAATTTCAGCATACAGAATATTTTGTGCCTCTAACTTGTAGGAGTACTTGAGTGGAAAGCCTGTTGGCAGCGCTGAGCTGTTGATCGTGGCATTTACAGCAATCATAGTTGTTCCGTCTATCCTCGTACTGGAGCGAGTTATTGCAGCAATGGCAGCAGTGCATACTTTTGCCTTGGCTGCTTCATCCGCCATTGAATTCCCTTTAACTTGATCGCCAACATGTTCATGACTCAATGTATGAATAACATGAGCCTGTGGCAGGCCTTCTTTTAGCTTCGCCACCTGTTCCCAGAGCATCTTGTGCTTTACTGTGCAACCTTTGGAATCCCTATATCCATTCTGCCCCCAATAATGTAAATATTCATTATAGGACTGAACACAGTAAAATGAATCACATACTATGAGTGTGAGGAATTCATGATCCGTATTTTGTAGTGCCAGTATCAGGGCCTTTATTTCCACCAGCTGCGCCGTACAGTCTCCTAGAAACTGAGTGTGCATTTTTCCAGGAAGAAACTTTCTGTCCTGCGTGCACCCTTTTACAATTGGGCATGCCGCAGAATATTGTTGTTTTGTACCTTAGGCGGGCTGGGCAGATCCATCGGTATAAATTATACATTCATATCAATCTCGAGGCATTTTTTCATTCGACAGAGGATATTCTTGTTCGTACTGTTGTAATGTAGAATCAAATTTGTAATCTACATCTGTTGCAGTGAGAGACTTAGCCCATCGTGGATGTTGTGCTTTAGCATTTGTTATGCTTGCCTTTGTAACGGCCTCTAGGGTTGGTACCAGGGCCACAGCAATTATGCATTTCCCCTGCGCTAGTGCTCTCTCTCTCTCACTACAGCAGTCTGTACTGCTGTGAGTATTTTTTCTGTTGGTGCAAAAGCATTTCAGTGTTGTGTTTAAATGTGATTAGAAAGCAATAGGTACTGTATCGCCTTGAGTGAAAGTGATGTACTCAGTTGGTCCAGCGACCACACGGATCAACAGGTTAGTTGTGTTGACACGTGTGTGTAAATGTTTGGAAGCTATCATGTCAGCTTGTACGGAACGTAGGATACCAGTATGTTCCTGTGTCCAATGGTGCACTGAAAAATCAGGTCTAATTAAGTGGTAAAAAGGGTTTACCCTTTCTGCGTAATCCAAAATGTATATCCTGCCAAAATTCAAGAATCCAAAAATGGATTGTAGTCTTTTCAGAGTTGTTGGAGGTTGGAGCAGTGCACATTTTTCTAAAAATTGTGCCGCCAGGCTTTTGCCTTCACTTGACAATTCGTACCCTAAAAATAGGACACTGAGGTGTGGGCCAACCCGAGAATGATGTGGTTCAGCCTAGACAAGTGTTCCATCAGATAAATGTAATCTGCATAGGACAATGCCTCCTTATCAAAGTTTTGAAGTAACTCTGTTACCCTGGCTGTAAACAACCCGGGCTGTTCTTATACCCCTGGAGTAATCGACAAAATTGGCATTGAGAGCCTAGTGCAGAGTATGCTGTCAAATATCTGCTCCCAGGTGCTATATTTTGGCAGAAAAATCCATTTGAGTTGTTTAGTGTTCTTTCTTATTTTTTCAGCACAATTTTATTCATTAGTGCGGTACTGTGTGCATTCTGTACTGCAAATGTGCGTGTGGATGCATTTAAATGTCTATAATCTAAGACTAGACAATATGAATTATCGGATTTTATTACTGGAAACAAGGGATTACCCTATTCAAGTTGATCTACGATTTCCCCGATTTGTTTCTTTGCTTCATGTTTAATTGGGTATTGTCTCTGAGGTTGAGGAGTTGATTTTAATGGGATTTCGTGATGAGGTGACTCATTATCCCAACCAACACAATTGCGGTAAAGTGCAGGTGCTAACACTAACGCTGCTCCTGCGCGTATGTATTTTTAACAGATTCTGAAACGAGGTTGGAGAAAGCAGGTAAAATGCCTTTTTGTCCCATTGGGCAATCCATTACAAACTCAGTTGGCCAATACTTTTCGGCCAAAAGAATATCGTAACCATATGTCAGGTTCTCCCAAAAGAGACCCTTTACCTTCCTGGGTATGTCCCCCTCCATTTGGAGCCTTATTTCGTATAAACGATGTGGGACACTTACCCTTGTATCAGATGTTTCCACCATGATATGCTCACTAGCGCTACTACCCCCAGATACTCCATCAGGTTCTGCCAAGATATTATGACTTCTGCCACGCTGTCCAAAATCTTCACTGCCCATTCCCCAGTCAGAAGCAGAGTCCTCAGTAGCCTGGTCATTTCTAATTTCAGTCCCTGCTACCTTCTTATTTTTAAATTAAGGTTTTGAAGTCCTTTGCTTGTCTTCCTGTTTAATGATGTAGTCTGACGTGTGATATGTCTGCCTTTTCGGCTTGACTCACTCTTCCGATCTGTATTCTGACTGTCCATCTCTCTACAAACGCTTTTCGGATGCCTCCTGAAAGGAACGAGATGAACGTGTATCAGTATCCTGATACCTATCAGGTTTTCTAATATTGTCACGGTTTCTCAGATTATATTTTTGTTCGGTGTGTTCCTGTTGAGGAGACCCACCCCATGACTGTGTTTTGTTTTGTTTATTTTTTTTATTATCCCATTTCTTCTTTGAAGAATCTGGTGCTTGCTTAGAGTTATCTTTTTCAGAACTACTCTTAACTATTGGTTTCGCAGGTTTGGCTCCCAGATTATCTCTGCCTAGAGAGGCATATGTATCTTTAATAATCTTAGGCAATTCGGGCTTTTGCTGTGCGGCAGTGAATTCCCTCAGGTGTTGGCGTAGAGCCACCGCTGCTGCCTCCCCTTTTGTGTTACTCAACATTATGGCTGATACCTGGGCAAAATTGCCCATCAGTTTCATCCCCAGAAATAAGGCAGGCTCTTCCTGTACTCATTCTGAATCTGTTTCAGTACATCTGGTATGACTGCTATTGAAGGGGTAACATGTGTTCTGGTATATACGGCGGTTGAAGATTGTACCCCAAGTGGCACAATCTTCTACCTGGGGAGCCATTCCCATCAGCAAGCACATTGTCAGCATTCTGTATTTTTCCTGCGGCCCGTATGGGGAAAAACTGCTTCAAGCTGTGCTGTTTTTTGTGCTATCCTGGCTGGTGGGAACCTTTCCCATAATGGTATTCAGTGTTTGTGGGCTAATATCAGTAGTTGTCATGTGTGGTTGCATAGCCTGAGCAGCCCCCACAGGTTAGACTGCCAATGTTCTCATTATGTATTGTGTTAGATTTCTGTAAATGTTTACTAAATTCCTGTCAACTTTGCGCATTCCTGCTGATGTTAAGGCAGAAAAGTCTGGATGTGGTGTGTATGAAGCTAAGACTGGCCAGGTCGCTCCTTCTCTGCTGAGCGGGCTGAGTCTTACATGTTCTATGGTATGGGGTAGGGCACCTTTAAGCCAATTCATGTGCTCTTTGTAAGTTAACAGGACTTCTAAGTCCACGTATGGGAAATACTCATCAGGTGGTTCATCTTCAATGTATTCATGAATCAACCTTGCGTGTGCATCTGCAGGTGGGAATTGAACCCAAGAATAGAATACCTCTGTTCTGAATGCTTGGTGTGCCTCAACCACAAAGGTAACATCTCCACCCGTTGCCGGGAGTCCATGTTGTAACAATTTCATTGTAACTGCCTGTCTGCAATTTTCTGAAATATTTAGTCCAACTATCTGTTCTTCAATGCCATCACCTAGCTGTTCGGTCATTGCTAAAGCAGTAGTATTTAGCCACATTTTTTTTATAGAGATATGGTTTGCACAATGTGGGAACTTTTAATCCTCCAAGCTTGATTAACCCACAGCAAATACATAGGGTATGCATACTCAGCTGAGCCGGATTTGTTTCCCTTTCCACTACAGACGTCTTCGGTTAAAATGTGAGTAGGGGTATCTGAGAAAGCATGACTGAACTACTCAGATTTGACCATTAAAGAAGAGCCTAACCATTGTTGGCAGTGCCATGGCATGTAGTCCCTACTAATCCGTAGGACCTGTGCATGGTTTGGACAACATAAACTAAGGGGTTGGTCTCTAGACTGATTCCGGACACCCCCGCAGGGTATGTCGGCCGATGGACCAGCTAGCTCACAGTGCCACTGTAAGCCCCCCCTAACCTACCAGGGAGCGAATAGTTTCTGGCAACAACTGAACAGGAGAACCCTGAACCCTCAGGTGTCAAGGAAACAGTAAAGAACCTTTCACTCAGTCACTCGTGCTTACTAGAGAATACACAGTGGGACATTTTTTATAATATTTTTTGAACCAACGTTATCCTTGCATAAAATATGTGTGCTCAAATGATTAGTAGACAGAACCAGACAAACGTGAATACAAGCACCAAAAGCGTAAATAGTAGATAAAGTTCTACCATGGTGCTAAACAATGTATATCTACAGGCATATAAACAAGGTAGTAATCTAGCGTACTCCTACTATGCAAACCCGACTCTAAGTGTACCTAGATTGTGTGTAGGTGTAGAGCCAAGAATCCCTCCAAGGGATGAGCCAGCCCCATTACCTGATGGGATAGAATGAAGGACCCGTATTGGTCACCAACTGGACACCGTTCACGAGATGTCAGACCGCTGTGTGATGATTTCTCAGCATGCAAGGACTCTTGGTGTTAGCGGAAGTGTCTCCTCTGCTAATCTATCGGGATGCTCATCTTTTATAATAGAAAGCAGCCTTGCGATGTGCGCATAGATTAGTGATGTTATGGATATGTAGATAGCCCTGTTGCCCCATGGATGAAGATAGTGATGACATTTGTACTTAGTGAGGAACGAGACCTTGTATATGATGTTCAGGGTGTTGTGATAATGCTTTGCGAAGCTAGATGGAAAACAAGTTTGGTTTCAGAGAAACTAATCCAACATTGTCGTGAATGCAAATATGTGATAAAGGTCACAGCTGGAAATGTTATTTGTGAGGACAATGTAAGAAATAGGGTGCTTCGCTAACTGGGACTAACTTGGGAATATAGCAGTAATACTGTTTTTAGACCCCAGTAGTATTGGGCAATGCTGGTAGCCTACTGGTAAATGTAATGCAATAGCTATTTCTGCTACATTCAAATGTTATGTATAACAAACCATATTGTTTGGTATTTTTGTCATGTGACTCAAGTTAGTTTCAATGTGTCTTTATTTTTTAACAAACCACCAAGTACAATTCAAATCATTACTCTCCTACATTTGTAATAGTATAGTCTCTTGGTTTACATGATCATATGACCTTCAATTCTACTGAAATAGCTGTATCTACTCTGTAGTATGTTAAAAGTTAAAAATGTAGTCTTTTTAGGAAGTAATGGGCTTCTCTAGTATTCTTTGGGCTACATTACCAACCCAATATGATATTGAACCAATCAGCCTGTTTCTTTCCTAACTATAATATGTTACATACAAGCTAATTAGCCACTGTTATAAGCTAGTTCATACAAGTTTGATTTTGCTGCATTCACTGACTTCTTTTTCAAGGTATTCGGTTGTTTTAAAAAATGTGTGGATAATTGGACAGAATTATGTATTTTGGGCTAGAGGGTATGCTAAGAAAAAGGATGAGCATAATTTAGGTATGTCAAATTTTGAGACCACATGGGTGGCTAAAATAGGTTTAAGGTGGAATAACAGTCTACCTCTGATTTCATCACTTATTAATAGAGAGCATCCCCATTTTATAATAATTGTGGAGGCAACAATATTAGACATCTCACTGGTGTAAAAATTGAAATTGAAATGAAAGCAACTTTCGCATCTTCAATGACTTTATTTCCTCGCACCCATTTTGTCCATTCTAATATTTGCCAAAGCATAAAGTGGAAGTACTCAGTTCAAAATGCAGCAAAGAATGATAAAACTCACAAACATATCAACAAAATCATGTCTGCATTCCTAAGAGATCACAGGTCCTCCACATATCATCTCAAGATTATGTTTTCAAATATTTTCCTTTATCCTGCAGATGGTGTTCATTTCTCTACAACTCGCAATAACATCTACATTAGTGACATCCGCCAACTGCTAATACCACATATCTAAATCCAAAATAGTCAGCTATAATAAAAGACTGTTTTAAGAGCCAACCTAAATGGAGCAGAGGGCATATCAATATGTACTAGTTGTTTTTTAAGAAATAGTATTTTGGTACTGCGGTACTCTCTAGAGTCCCTCTCGGTCAGACGGTGGTACTCCATAAATTTCAAACAAAACATTAATACATTTCCTAACTTTAATGCCTACATATCACACTTACACTAACCTCTGTCCAATTACACGTACAAAGCTAGACTAATTTTTCTAATGAACTTTTAAGCTCTAGTTCAAAACACACTGAAATTGGGTTGCGCAAAACTACATGGTTGCCATGATGTTTTGGAAAAGTGCACATTACCCAATCAGAGAATTCCTTGTCATTTCTATGTACTGAGGTTGTACCACGGTACTATTGCCATCACAGATATAGCTAAACAAATGCCTTATAACTCAACATTTACTTACTGTACTTGCTAGCAATACCCAGAAGAATCATCTATACCCCCTAATATGCAATACTACCAAATTTCATACAAATCCATGGGTCAGTTTTGGCACTATGCGAAATACAAAAGTCTATGGAAAATGCATTGGATTTACAGCCCATTTTGAGACCCTCATTTTTCTTTTCACCCTCTTAAGAAAAAGCTGCAAAACTCTCATGACTGGCATTGAAACAGGGGCAGCAGGTCTGCAAAGCTTTAAAGACATCCATCAAAGGGGTGCAAAGTTATTAAGGGAAAAATATCCAACAGTTGCCTATCTCTGGTCGCCAGTAGATAGTTATAGTTAGGACCTATTTTCCATAGGAAATTCACAACATTCTATTTGAAATAACTTTGGTGCCGATTGACGAATCTTCGCGAAATTTTCAAAACTCGTGGGGCGCTCCGGTCCGCTCCTATCCTGAAAGTTTCAAGGTGATTCGGCAAGCGGGGGCTGAGAAAAAAGGGGGGTCCCAAAACGTGTTTTCCCCATGCAATTTTCCATAGGAACCTTTAGTCGCAGCTACAGCCCGAACTGCTGAACGGAATTACACCAAATTTGTCAAAAAGGTAGCCCTTGGTTCAGAGTCGTGCCTTTTGGTTAAATGGTGTAAATCCGTTCAGTAGTTCCTGAGAAAATCAAAAGTAAAATCACATATATATCTATGGCCGCGGAGGGTCCGCGCACCCTGAGCGCACCCTCCCGATCACGAGCTGTATGCTAATTGGCTGTCAACACTACAAACCAGGAAGTGTTGGCAGCCATCTTGTTCCTCGGTAGAACCGAGGCACAACAAACAAGTGAGCAAAATGCAAAAAGGGGGCAGGGTAGAAACACCCTGACCCCCTAGGCCTGCTTAGGGGGACCCAGAAGGACCCTGAGGGCCCGCGCTTCGTTGTTATTTGGCCCCCGGGTAGGCCAAGTCCTGGGGGCATGTGGGGTTTATAAAAATAATGCATGGGGGGCCTCTAAGGCCCCCCAAGCCCCGCGGACCGCCACCCCCCGGGGCTTTCAATTAAAAATGGTGCGGGAGGGCACTCGGCCCTCGCGGGGACCGCCACTCCCGGGGCTTTTTTTTTTTTTTTATTAAAATTACCTGTGTGGGGGGACCGCCACCTCTCCGGGGCACTAAGAATTTGAATGTGGGGGTCCGTTTCGGACCCCCGAGCCCCGGGGACCACCACCTCCCCGGAACTTTGCACATGTTGGGAGGGGGGCCGCGCGGCCCCCTCCTGGAGCCCTTGATGGCCCTGGGGACCACCACCCCCAGGGCCGGCTCCTGCAGTGTCCCGGGGTGCTCACCCCCGGGACACTGTAGTTTGCTATGGCAGGGCAGGAGCCTTGCGGCTCCTGTCCTGTCATAGCAAACTGCTTTGGTTTTTGGAAGAGAGAGCAGGAAACCTGCTCTCTCTTCAAGAAACCAAAGACGATTGCTTTTCCACACGGGGAGCTGCGTCTTAGCAGCTCCCCATGTGGAAAAGCAATGCCGGCTCCCGAGGGACGCGGGAGCCGGCGGGACCATGGGGGGATTGGGGACTCCCCACGGTCCCCAACGGAGAGGGTCAGCCCCGGGGGATGGGGTCCCCGGGGCTACAAGTGGCCCGGGAGGGGGGCCACACGGCCCCCCTCCCCAAAATTGAAATAAAAAAAAACAAAGGCCGGCCTTGGGGGATGGGGTCCCCGGGGCCATAAGTGGCCTGAGGAGGGGGGCAACGCAGCCCCCCTCCAAAAGATTTTTAAAAAGAAAATAAGGCCAAGCCCCGGGGGATGGGGTCCCCGGGGCCGATTAAGGCCTCGGGAGGGGGGCCACGCGGCCCCCTTCCAAATTTTTTTGATTTAAAAAAAAAAATTAGGGGGCAGGCCCTGGGGGATGGGGTCCCCAGGGCAAATAAATTACAAAAAGAAGGGGGGCCACACAGCCCCCTTCTTAAAAATAAAAATAGACCAGCATCGCGCCGGAGGCCACGCCTCTCTTGCAGCACTCTGCAAATGCGCCCCTGGCGCGTTTGCAGATGGGGAACGAATTCCCCTTGAATACTGGGGGTCCCTGGGGCCAACTAGCCCACCAAGAACCTCCAGTATGCGCCAGGGGCTGCGTTGCAGAGAGGTGTTCTGAGGCCACGCCCTTTTTACACCTCTCTGCAACGCAGCTCTGTGGCGCTTAATGGAGGTAGCTGGTGGACTAGTTGCACCCCAGGGACCCTCAGGATTCAAGGGGAGTTAATCCCCGACTTAAAACGTGACACGGGGCGCGTTTGCACAGTGGTGAAGGGAGGGGGCGGGGCCTGAGGTGACATGTGTGAAAACATGCCCTGTGGCGTGTTTTAAGTTGGGGGATTAAGTCCCCTGGAATCCTGAGGGTCCCTGGGGTCCAACTAGCCCACCAGGTACCTCCAGTAAGCACCACAGAGCTGCGTTGCAGAGAGGTGTAAAAAGGGGCGTGGCCTCGGACCACCTCTCTGCAACGCAGGGCTGTGGCGCTTACTGGAAGTACCTGGTGGGCTAGTTGGGCCCCAGGGACCCTCAGGATTCAAGGTGACCTAATCCCGCAAATTAAAACGCGCCACGGGGCGCGTTTGCACAGTGGTGAAGGGAGGGGGCGGGGCCTGAGGTGACATGTGTGCAAACACGCCCTGTGGCGTGTTTTAAGTTGGGGGATTAAGACCCCTTGAATCCTGAGGGTCCCTGGGGTCCAACTAGCCCACCAGGTACCTTCAGTAAGCGCCACAGAGTTGCGTTGCAGAGAGGTGAAAAATGGTGCGTGGCCTCGGAACGCCTCTCTGCAACTCAGCTCTGTGGTCCTAACTGTAGGTACCTGGGGGGCTAGTTGGGCCCTAGGGACCCTCAGGATTCAAGGAGACTTAATCCCACAACTTAAAACGCGCCACGGGGCGCGTTTGCACACATGTCACCTCAGGCCCCCCCTCCCTTCACCACTGTGCAAACGTGCCCTGTAGCACGTTTTAAGAGGTAGTTTTAATCCCCCTGCCCTATTATGTACTAGGGACTTACAGAGGAGGTCATGCTAATCACAGGGGTACCCCAACGCATAGTGTTCCCTAGTGTATGTAGGTGTTTTCACTGTATTCTAAGTGTCTTTTAGCATAGCACTGGCTCTGGTTAGTCAGAGTCAGTTACCAACAGTACCCGTCTGAAAACGTTGTGGGCACAGGATGATTTTGCAACAAGGCCTCTTTCTGCTCCTCTGTTGGTTCTTTCTGCACATCTTTTGCTTCTTCCTGCACTTTTCTTCGTCTTTGTGGACTTCTGTTGCTTCTTTCTGCATTTCTTTTGCTTCTTTCTGTGCGTTTTTTCTTCTTTCTTCACATGTCCTACCTCTGTAGGCATAGTTAGAAACTAGCATTTAAAAAACCTTTGAAATTCACTTAAAAAACCATAGGTTTCAGGCACGTTATAGTTAGAAATTAGCATTTAAAAAACCTTTGAAATTCACTGAAAAAAACAGGTTTCAGACACGTTATAGTTAGAAATTAGCATTTAAAAAACCTTTGAAATTCACTGAAACCTTTGAAATTCACTGAAAAAAGTGATGTCATCAGTGATGTCACTGACCATGTCATGAGTGATGTAATATGTGACGTCATCAGCAGTGCATTATGGGGCGCGAGTTATAGTTAGCTGAACTAACTATAACGGGGGAATTTCTATGGTTTTGTACGAGTGAAATGTCCAACTAACTATAACTGTCCCTAAAACCTATGGTTTTTTCAGTGAATATATATATATATATATATATATATATATATATATATATATATATATATATTACCTACTGGCGGTTGCCAGTAGGAAGTTATAGTTAGGACCTAGTTTCCATAGGAAAAGCGTTTTTTGATTTGCCAATATCTTTGGCGCCGTTTGACGAATCTTCCCGAAAATTTCAAAACTAGTGGGGCACTCCGGTCAGCTCCTGTCTTGAATGTTTCGGGATGATTCGTCAAGCGGGGGCCAAGAAAAAAGGGGGGTCCCAAAACACGTTTTCTCCATGCTAATTTCCATAGGACATTTTGTCGCGGCTACAGCCCGAACTGCTGAACGGAATTACACCAAATTTGGCAGAGAGGTAGCTCTTGGTCCAGAGTGCACTCTTTGCTTCAAATGGTGTAAATCCATTCAGTAGTTCTGAGAAATTTAAAAATAAAAATATCGATATCTGAGGGCCGAGGAGGATTCGTGAACCCTCCCGATCACGAGCTTCATTCTGATTGGCTGCCAACACTCCAAAGCAGGAAGTGTTGGCAGCCATCTTGTGACTCGGTAAAACTGAGTCACAAGAAAACAGTAAAACAAAGATAAAAAACAAGAAAAGGGGGCAGGGTAGAAACACCCTGAACAACTAGGCCTGCTCCGGGGCCATAAAATGCATTTTTTTTATTATTCGGCCGAATTCGCGCTGGATGCTCAAATCCGGTCGAGAATATAAAATAAAATGCAGTGTGGTCTATCGCACTTCCTTTTAATAAGCTCCCGGGTGGGACAGGTCCCGGGGCAATATGCTAATATATGCAGGGGCCGCGCTGGCCCCCGCAGCCCCGGGGACTGCCACCTCCTTGGGGCTATTTTAGCATTAAAAGTGGGGGGGACTCCTGCCCCCCATGCTGACCAGGGGACCACCACCTCCCTGGGGCTTCAAAAATTATGGGTTTGGGGGGCCTCGCTGGCCCCCCAAAGCCCCGGGGACTGCCACCTCCCCCGGGCTTCAGTTATTAAATGCGGGGGCTCATGCCCCCTGCAGGAGGGAGTGTGGGGAGGGGCAGAAGCCCCCCCACACTTTCTTTAGTTGAATTTAAGCCCCGGGAAGGTGGCGGTCCCCGGGGCTCAGGGGGCCCGTGAGGCCCCCCCGCCCAGAATCAAAGAAAGCCCCAGGGAGGTGGCGGTCACTGGAGCTTGGGGTGCCTGTGAGGCCCCCCGCCCAGAATTAAAAAAAGCCCCAGGGACCACCACCTCCTGAGGACCTCAGGACACAAGTAGACTTCATCCCCTGAGCAGCAGTGTGCCAGGAGGAGCGTTTGCAGGGTGGTATAAAAAGGGGGCATGGCCTCGGACTACTCTCAGCATTCCAGCTGTGTGGGGCTTACTGGAGGTACCTGGTGGGCTAGCTGGCCCCCAGGGACCCTCAGGAGGCAAGGGGACTTCATCCCCCAACCAAAGCGCACCAGGAGGTGTGTTTGCAGAGTGGTGGAGAAAGGGGGCGTGGCCTGTGCCCACCTGTCAGCAATCCCACTATCTGGGGCATACTGGAGGTATCAGGTAGGATAGTTGGCTCCTAAGGATCCCCAGCAGCAAAGTGGACTTTAATCCCCATCCAAGAGCGCACCAGGGAGCGCGTTTGCAGAGTGGTGGGGATAGGGGACATGGCCTACTATAAGAAATGAGCAATCCTGCTGTGTGGAACTTACTGGAGGTAATAGGAGGGGTAGTTGGACCCCAAGGTTGTAATTGGGGGCAAACTGCCCCTCCTGTTACCTCCACTAAGTCCCACACAGTGGGATTGCTAAGAGGTCTTCGGAGGCCACGCTCACCTTTCTCCACCACTCTGCAAATGCGCCTCCTGGCACAGTACTGGTTGGGGGATAAAGTCCACTTTACTCCTGAGGGACATTGGGGGCCAAGAAGCCCTCCTGGTGCCTCCTGTAAGTCCTATGCAGCAGAATTCCTGAGCGCTGGTTGGAGGCCCAGCCCCCTTTCTCCACCTCTCTGCAAACATGACTACTAGTTAAAGAAGCGTTTGCAATGTAATAGGTTTCACATTTGGAAGACTTAGAGCTATTTGCGTTGTAAAAGTAAAAGTGTTTTACTAATGTTTCTTGGAGTGGAGTGGATGTAGGTTGTGTGTAGTGGAATTATGTGGTATGATGTGCAGTGAAATTATGTGGATAGACTTTGACTTTGCTGTGGATTGAAAGTATGTGGTATTTAGTGTACAGGAATTATGTAGAGTGGGATTATGTGTCATGGAGAGTAATTGTGTGGTATGGTAGTCCGTGTTGTGGAGTGGTAACCTCAGGTTTAGTTTTCCTTGTTTCCATAGAAGCTAAACTATAAACCCAATGAGACAAAAAAAAGAAGAAACCACTGAGGAGCACTTCTGGACCTAGTCAGAGGTATGAGCTGGGCCACTGGATTTATGCAACTGTTTGGCTGCACCGAATTTTACACAATTATACATTTTCCACATTTGCCACATAATCCCTCATCTGCTGCATAATCTGCAGATTTTAACAAAAAAAACTTGTTTCTAGCTCAAACGGCTCAAACGTTACCAAAAATGCAGCGACAAGTGTTACAGCGTGGTGGAAGGCCCTCTGCAAAGCTAGAATGGTCACCTGTTACTTATTGCTAAATGTGGGTAATAAATTGGTACTAATGGTGTGCAAACCACTCTTGCTTCTTCCTGCGCCTCTCTTGCCTCTTTCTTCATTTCTGTTGCTTCTTTCTGCACCTTTCTTTCTTTTTCTGCACTTATTTTGCCTCTTTCTGCTCATCTCTTCCACTTTCTGCACCTCTCTTGCCTCTTTCTGCACCTCTGTTGCCTCTTTCTGCACCTCACTTGCTTCTTTCTGTACCCCTCTTGTCTCTTTCTGTACCCTTCTTCCCTCTTTCTGCACCTCTTTTGCCTCTTTCTGAACCCCTGTTCCCTCTTTCTCACCCCTCCTGCCTGTTTCTGCACCTCTCTTGCCTCTTTCTGCACTTCTCTTGCCTCTTTCTGCACCTCTGTTGCTTCTTGCTGCACTTCAGTTGCCTGTTTCTGCACCCCGCTTGCCTGTTTCTGCACCTCTGTTGCTTCTTTCTATAGTCCTCTTGCTTCTTTCTGTACCTCTGTTGCTTCTTTCTGCACCCCTCTTTCCTCTTTGTGCACCCTTCTTCCCTCTTTGTGCAACTCTCTTGCCTCTTTCTGCACCTCTCTTCCCTCTTTGTGCACCCCTTTTCCCTCTTTGTGCACCTCTGTTCCTTCTTTCTGCACCTCTCTTGCTTCTTTCTGCACTTATCTTGCCTCTTTCTGTACCCCTCTTGCCTCTTTCTGCACCTCTGTT
The DNA here is from genome assembly GCA_963921515.1 of Calotriton arnoldi. NCBI lineage: Eukaryota > Metazoa > Chordata > Amphibia > Caudata > Salamandridae > Calotriton > Calotriton arnoldi. The sequence goes on along the minus strand of CAWUFW010012774.1, from coordinate 332,196 downwards.
GGATGTTTCAGCACTGCTTTTGATTCTTTCTGCACCTCTGTTGCAAAGTTCTGCTTCCCTCTTGCTTCTTTCTGCACCCCTCTTGCTTCTTTCTGCACCCCTCTTGCCTCTTTCTGCACTTCTGTTGGTTCTTTTGCACTGCTCTTGCTTCTTTCTGCACCTCTCTTGTAAATGTCTGCACCCATGTTCCCTCTCTCTGCACCTTTCTTCCCTGTTTCTGCACCCCTCTTGCCTCTTTCAACACCTCTGTTGCTTCTTTCTGCACTTCTCTTGCTTCTTTCTGCACCCCTTTTGCATCTTTCTGTTCCCCTTTTGCCTCTTTGTCCACCTTTCCTGCCTCTTACTGCACCTCTCTTGTTTTTTTCTGCAGTTCTCTTGCCTCTTTCTGCACCTCTTTTGCTTCTTTCTGCACTTTTCTTGCCTCTTTCTGTACCCCTCTTGCCTCTTTCTGCACCTCTGTTGGATGTTTCAGCACTGCTTTTGCTTCTTTCTGCACCTCTGTTGCAAATTTCTGCTTCCCTCTTGCCTCTTTCTGTACACCTCTTCCCTCTTTCTGCACCTCTTTTGCCTCTGTCTGCACACCTGTTCCCTCTTTATGCACCCCTTTTGCCTGTTTCTGCAACTCTCTTGCCTCTTTCTGCAGTTCTCTTGCCTCCTTCTGCACCTCACTTGCCTCTTTCTGCACTTCTCTTGCTTCTTTCTACACCCTTCTTCCCTTTTTCTGCACATCTCTTGCCTCTTTCTACACCTTTCTTGCCTCTTTCTGCACATCTCTTGGTTCTTTCTGCACTGCTCTTGCCTCTTTCTGCACCTCTGTTGCTTCTTTCTGCACTTCTTCTGCCTCTTTCTGCACCTCTCTTGCCTCTGTCTGCATACCTGTTCCCTCTTTCTGCACCCCTTTTGCCTGTTTCTGCAACTCTCTTGCCTCTTTCTCCAGTTCTCCTGCCTCCTTCTGCACCTCTCTTGCCTCTTTCTGCACTTCTCTTGCTTCTTTCTGCACCCCTTTTCCTTTTTTCTGCACATCTCTTGCCTTTTTCTGCACCTCTCTTGCCTCTTTCTTCACATCTCTTGGTTCGTTCTGCACTGCTCTTGCCTCTTTCTGCACCCCTCTTGCCTCTTTTGCTTCTTTCTGCACTTCTCTCTCCTCTTTCTGCACCCCTCTTGCCTCTTTCTGCACCTCTGTTGCTTCTTTCTGTACTTCTTTTGCCTATTTCTGCACCTCTCTTGCTTTTTTCTACACCCCTGCTGTCTCTTTCTGCACTCGTCTTCCCTCTTTCTGCACCTCTCTTGCTTATTTCTGCACTTATCTTGCTTCTTTCTGCACCCTTCTTCCATTTTTTGCATCAATCTTACCTCTTTCTGCTGTTATCTTGTCATTTTCTGCACCTCTCTTGCCTCTTTCTGTACCTCACTTGTCTCTTTCTGCACTTCTCTTGCTTCTTTCTACATCTCTGTTGTTCTTTCAGCAATTCTCTTGCCTTTTTCTGCACTTCTCCTGCTTGTTTCTGCACCTCTCTTGAGTCTTTCTGCACCTCTGTTGCATCTTTCTGCACCCCTCTTGTCTCTTTCTGCACCCCTCTTCCCTCTTTCTGCACACCTGTTCCCTCCTTCTGCACCCCTTTTGCCTGTTTCTCCAACTCTCTTGCCTCTTTCTGCACCTCTTTTGCTTTTTTCTGCACTTCTCTCTCCTCTTTCTGCATACCTTTTGCCTCTTTCTGCACCTCTGTTGCTTCTTTCTGCACTTCTTTTGCCTCTTTCTGCACCTCTCTTGCCTCTGTCTGCACACCTGTTCCCTCTTTCTGCACCCCTTTTGCCTGTTTCTCCAACTCTCTTGCCTCTTTCTGTAGTCCTCTTGCCTCCTTCTGCACCTCACTTGCCTCTTTCTGCAGTTCTCTTGCTTCTTTCTGCACCCTTTTTCCCTTTTTCTGCACATCTCTTGCCTTTTTCTGCACCTCTCTTGCCTCTTTCTGCACCCCTCTTGTCTCTTTCTGCACCCCTCTTCCCTCTTTCTGCACACCTGTTCCCTCCTTCTGCACCCCTTTTGCCTGTTTCTCCAACTCTCTTGCCTCTTTCTGCACCTCTTTTGCTTTTTTCTGCACTTCTCTCTCCTCTTTCTGCATACCTTTTGCCTCTTTCTGCACCTCTGTTGCTTCTTTCTGCACTTCTTTTGCCTCTTTCTGCACCTCTCTTGCCTCTGTCTGCACACCTGTTCCCTCTTTCTGCACCCCTTTTGCCTGTTTCTCCAACTCTCTTGCCTCTTTCTGTAGTCCTCTTGCCTCCTTCTGCACCTCACTTGCCTCTTTCTGCAGTTCTCTTGCTTCTTTCTGCACCCTTTTTCCCTTTTTCTGCACATCTCTTGCCTTTTTCTGCACCTCTCTTGCCTCTTTCTGCACCCCTCTTGTCTCTTTCTGCACCCCTCTTCCCTCTTTCTGCACACCTGTTCCCTCCTTCTGCACCCCTTTTGCCTGTTTCTCCAACTCTCTTGCCTCTTTCTGCACCTCTTTTGCTTTTTTCTGCACTTCTCTCTCCTCTTTCTGCATACCTTTTGCCTCTTTCTGCACCTCTGTTGCTTCTTTCTGCACTTCTTTTGCCTCTTTCTGCACCTCTCTTGCCTCTGTCTGCACACCTGTTCCCTCTTTCTGCACCCCTTTTGCCTGTTTCTCCAACTCTCTTGCCTCTTTCTGTAGTCCTCTTGCCTCCTTCTGCACCTCACTTGCCTCTTTCTGCAGTTCTCTTGCTTCTTTCTGCACCCTTTTTCCCTTTTTCTGCACATCTCTTGCCTTTTTCTGCACCTCTCTTGCCTCTTTCTGCACATCTCTTTGTTCGTCCTGCAATGACCTGCCTCTTTCTGCACCCCTCTTGACTCTTTTGCTGCTTTCTGTACTTCTCTGTCCTCTTTCTGCACCCCTCTTGCCTCTTTCTGCACCTCTGTTGCTTATTTCTGCACTTCTTTTGCCTCTTTCTGCACCTCTCCTGCTTCTTTCTACACCCCTGATGTCTCTTTCTGCACTTGTCTTCCCTCTTTCTACACCTCTCTTGCTTATTTCTGCACTTCTCTTGCTTCTTTCAGCACCTCTCTTGCTTCTTTCTGCTCCCTTCTTCCCTCTTTCTGCACCTCTCTTGCATCTTTCTGCACCTCTGTTGCATTTTTCTGCACCTCACTTGCCTCTTTCTGCACCCCTCTTGCCTTTTTCTGCACCCCTCTTCCCTCTTTCTGTACCTCTCGTGCCTCTTTCTGCACCCCTGTTCCCTCTTTCTGCACCTTTGCTGCCTGTTTATGCACTTCTCTTCCTTCTTTCTGCACCCCTCCTGCCTCTTTCTGTACCCCGCTTGCCTCTTTGTGCACCTCTCCTACCTCTTTCTGCACCCCTTCTTGCCTCTTTTTGCACCTCTGTTGGTTCTTTCTGCATTGATCTTGCTTCTTTCTGCACCTCTTTTGGAAATTTCTGTACCCCTCTTGCCTCTTTTTGCACCTCTGTTGGTTCTTTCTGTACTGATCTTGCTTCTTTCTGCACCTCTTTTGGAAATTTCTGTATCCCTCTTGCCTCTTTCTGCACCCCTGTTCCCTCTCTCTGCACCTTTCTTGCCTGTTTCTGTACCTCTCTTGCCTCTTTTGGCACCTCTGTTGCTTCTTTCTGCACTTCTCTTACCTCTTTCTGCACTCCTCTTGCCTCTTTCTGCTCCTCTGTTGCTTCTTTCTGCACTTCTTTTGCCTCTTTCTGCACCTCTCTTGCCTCTGTCTGCACACCTGTTCCCTCTTTCTGCACCCCTTTTGCCTGTTTCTGCAACTCTCTTGCCTCTTTCTGCAGTTCTCTTGCCTCCTTCTGTACCTCACTTGCCTCTTTCTGTACTTCTCTTGCTTTTTTCTGCACACTTCTTCCCTTTTTCTGCACATCTCTTGCCTCTTTCTGCACCTCTCTTGCCTCTTTCTGCACTGCTTTCCCTTCTTTCTGCACTTCTCTCTCCTCTTTCTGCACCCCTCTTGCCTCTTTCTGCACCTCTGTTGCTTCTTTCTGCACTTCTTTTGCCTCTTTCTGCACGTCTCTTGCTTCTTTCTACACACCTGTTGCCTCTTTCTGCACTTGCCTTCCCTCTTTGCGCACCTTTCTTCCTCTTTCTGCACCTCTCTTCCCTCTTTCTGCACTTCTCTTGCTTCTTTCTGTGCCTTTCTTCCCCTTTCTGTATATGTTCTACCTATGTAGGCATAGTTAGAAATTACTATTTAAAAAACTTTGGAAATTCACTGAAAAAACCATAGGTTTCAGGAACGTTATAGTTGGAAATTAGCATTTAAAAAACCTTTGAAATTCACTGAAAAAAACATAGGTTTCAGGGACATTATAGTTAGAAATTTTCATTTAAAAAACCTTTGAAATTTACTGAAAAAACCATAGGTTTCACGGACGTTAAAGTTAGAAATTAGCATTTAAAAAACCTTAGAAATTTACTAAAAAAAACACAGGTTTCAGGGATGTTATAGTTAGTTGGACATTTCACTCGTACAAAACCAGAGAAATTTGTCCGTTATAGTTAGTTGAGCTAACTATAACTCGCGCCCCCGCAAATGCACTGCTGATGACGTCACATACTACATCACTCATGACATGGTCAGTGACATCACTGATGACATCACTGATTACATTTCAAATGACATCACTGATCACATCACTGATGACATCATCCACGTGATAATCTGATGCACCTCCTCACACCCTAATTTAACCTTTGATACATCCACTCTAAAATACAGACTACCATTTTCGAAACCATAGACACACCAATACCAGTTACTACATACCCACTCACTGATTCCGAGGACCACACACATCCACTCATTAATCCATACAGTCACTCATATATGCAGTCACTCATCAATACAGCACTATCATATGCACTCATTCACCTATACAGACACTCACATACCACCACTCATCTGTAGAGTTACTCACACACCTAGTCAGTCATGCAAAGAATCAATCACACTCCCATTTTCTCACCTATACAGTTATACACACACCACCTCACTTATTCATACAGATACTAACACATACTTAGTCTCTTATACAATCACTGATACAAGCACACACTCATCCATACAGCCAGTCTCACAATCACTCACTCTCACATATAGTCATTTATATACTCCAACACTCACATATACTGCCTTTCACATATGTAGTTACTCACACATGTACCACTGAGACATTCATTCACTCACCAACACAGCCATACACACGCTCACCCACCCATACAGCCCATCACAGACGCACTCTTGAACCCATACACCCAGTGAATCCATGCAGGGTGTCACACACCCCCCACCCACCCACACAGACACTTAGGCACCCATACAGATACTCAGACAACCAATTAATAACCCATATAGACACTCATGTAGCTGCTCACCAACCAATGGAGGCGCTTACACACCAACTGACAGACTGATACAGACTTTTACACAGTTTAATCACTAACCCATGCATTCACCAAGACACATCTAATCACTCACTTATACACTCACTTATACAGTCAATCACACATCTACTAAATTATCCATTCAGACGCTTATACACCCACTCATTCTTCAATACACCTTGGCATATATATATATATAAAACATACTTAAACTTTTCAGAAACACACAGTCACTGGATGATGTCATCAGTGATGTCATTTGAGATGTCATCAGTGATGTCACTGACCATGTCATGAATGATGTAATATGTGACATCATCAGCAGTGCCTTGCGGGGGCACGAGTTATAGTTAGCTGAACTAACTATAACGGCCGAATTTCACTGGTTTTGTACGAGTAAAATGTCCAACTAACTAAAACGTCCCTGAAACCTGTGGTTTTTTCAGTGAATATATATATATATATATATATACATATATACACACACATTACCTACTGGCGGTCGCCAGTAGGTAGTTAAAGTTAGGACCTTGTTTCTATTCAAAAAGCGTTTTTTCTTTTGCCAATATCTTTGGCGCCGTTTCACGAATCTTCGCCAAATTTTCAAAACTAATGGCCCGCTCCTGTCAGCTCCTGTGTTGAAAGTGTCGGGGTGATTCGTCAAGTGGGGGCCGAGAAAAAAGGGGGGACCCAAAACGCATTTTCCCCATGTTAATTTCCATAGGAAACTTTAGACACGGCTACAGCCGAACTGCTGAACGGAATTACACCAAATTTGGCAAAAGGTAGCTCTTGGTTCAGAAAGCGACCTTTATTTTAAATGGTGTCAATCCGTTCAGGAGTTTCTAAGAAATTCAAAAATAAACAAATATCAATATCTGGGCGGAGCCTAACCACACATCTCATTGTGAGATCTGATTGGCTGTCAGCACTTCATCCTGGAATTGCTGGCAGCCATCTTGGGACCAATATACATGATAGCACCCCATTGAAATGCATTGTAGTGAATAGAAGATTTTGAGGGTCACCAAAAGGAGAACTATAAAGGGTGATAACAGACTTTAGTTACATTAGAATTCATTTGTTGATGGTACCATACTAATTTTAGGAATTGTGGTGTGTTCTAAGGTGATTTTACCGTGTGAAAAACCTTCTGCTGGGATATCATGAATCATGTTTGAGAGAAAACTATTTTCTCATCCTTGTCCCATAGAGGTTTGGAAGGTGCTCCAGAAGCTGAAATGAGAGCATATTTTCTGTAAATTCACAATATCTTTCTCAGTCATGTGAGAATAAAGTCTGACATTCTCAGTAAAACATGTACATCCAACAAGGGCAGAGACTGTCAGTTGATTCCTTTGTGTTCTACTGCAGCTTCCCAGAGTGTTCTAAAGAACTACTAGAGCACTAACAGCCTTCTGATGACAAAAGTATGGCACACCTGAAGCCATCTTGATTGGAATAAACTGGTAACACTTAAAACATTTAATTTAAAAAGGAACAAAATGATGGGGTTAATTTTGTCCTAGAAATTATGGTTAGTGCTGTAGAAAGAAAAATTAGGACATGTTTTAAGTGAGATCTCAAATATCTTCCTGTTATATTTCAACAGGAGCAGCCTGTCAGTTGATTCCTTTGTGTTCTACTGCAGCTTCCCAGAGTGTTCTAAAGAACAACTAGAGTGCTAACAGTCTTACTTATGTCAAAATTATGGCACACCTGAAGCCATCTTGATTGGAATAAACTGGTAACACCTAAAACATTTAATTTAAAAAGGAACAAAATGAGGGGGTTCATTTTGTCATAGAAATTATGGTTAGTGCTGTAGAAAGAACAATTAGGACATGTTTTAAGTGAGATCTCAAATATCTTCCTGTTATATTTCAACATGAGCAGAATGTCGGTTGATTCCTTTGTGTTCTACTGCAGCTTCCCAGAGTGTTCTAAAGAACAACTAGAGCGCTAACAGTCTTACTTATGACAAAATTATGGCACACCTGAAGCCATCTTGATTGGAATAAACTGGTAACACTTAAAACATTTAATTTAAAAAGGAACAAAATGAGGGGGTTCATTTTGCCATAGAAATTATGGTTAGTGCTGCGGAAAGAAAAACTAGGGCATGTTTTAAGTGAGATCTCAAATCCTCTTCTATTTCATTAGAAAATTCTGACATGCAGACTGAAACAATCACTTTCAATACCAGCAGTAGACTTCCAGTTAACTCCCTGGTGAGCAGTAGCTTTACTACAGTGATCTAATGAGCAACTAGAGTGCTAACATTCTGAATTTATGGCAAATGTGTGGCACATCTGAATGCCTTCTTGATGGAATCAAAGTAAAAAACTGAAAGCATTTCCTACTGAGGAGACTGCAGTAAATGAGGAAATTAGGAAACTTGATAACAAATAAGTCTCCCAAGATGGCCACAGGAGAAAAAGAGCCCAAATGTAGCACAAATATCACCCAGATGTAGCCCACATATAGCCCAATGACAGAAGTGTGCAAAACACTTTTTATTTTTTGTTTTATTGCAGTTTTATATAGTGCAGACTGGTCAGGTATTGGAGCGTTGCTCTTACTTGGACCACTTATTGCGTATTTTGCACGAAGTACATGAGATTGATCTTGCGAAACATTGAACTTTACTATTCTGTTAAACTGAAGTTGCTCTGAACCGGGCTTTGTAACACCCATTTTTACCTACTGGTTTTAATTAATTCTCACTGTATTGTATTAGAAAAGAGGATTTACTGTTTTTATGTACACTTTTATGATCTATGTTTCTATTCAGATCGAATAAAGTTTAATGAATTTAATTGAAGTCTCCCAAGATGGCCACCAGAGAAAATGGAACCCAAATGTAGCACACGTATCACCCAGATGTAGCCCATGTATAGCCCAATGACAGAAGTGTGGAAAACACATTTTATCCTTTGTTTTTTTGCAGTTTTATATAGTGCAGGCTGGTCAGACATTGGAGTGCTTTACATGAGCATTGGTTACATCATACAAGGACAAACTCATTTTGGTTGTAGGCATGGGGAGATTAAGTGATTTGACCAGAATGTTGAGCTGAAGCAGAAACTCCAACTTGGTTCCCCAATTGCAAAGTCTGCAGCTCTGGAAGTAACACCACATTCTCTCCCCTAAGCGTAACATTTAATCAAGTGGTCAACTGGATAAAAAAAACAGAAAGATAATAAATAATTTAAAAGTGCTTTGTCGCTATTTGAGAACTCAGAAAATATGTCCTCATTTTAGTTTTTTAGAGCACTAACCATAATTTCTATACAAATAAGACCCTCTCATTTCTATAATTTCTAAAGGAAATGCTTTAGGTATTACAGTTTTGATTACATCAAGATGATGTCAGGTGTGCCACACTTTTGTAATAAATATAGAATGTTAGCAATCTAGTTGTCTCTTGTCTCTTTCTGCACGTCTCTTGCCTCTTTCTGCACCTTTCTTGCCTCTTTATGCAGCTCACTCTTTTCTTTCTGCACCTCTCTTGCCTCTTTCTGCACCTCTCTTCCCTCATTCTGCAGCTCACTCTCTTCTATCTGTACCTCTCTTGCCTCTTTTGCACCTCTCTTGCCTCTTTCTGCACCTCTCTTGCCTCTTTCTGCACATCTCTTGCCTCTTTCTGTACCACTCTTGCCTCTTTCTACACCTCTCTTGCATCTTTCTGCACCTCTCCTGCCTCTTTCTGCACCTCTCTTGCCTCTTTCTGCACCTATCTTCTTTCTGCACCTCTCTTGCCTCTTTCTGCACCTCTGTTGCCTCTTTCTGCACCTCTCTTGCCTCTGTCTATACTTCTCTTGCTTATTTCTGCAGCTCACTCTTCTTTCTGCACCTCTCTTGCCTCTTTCTGCACCTCTCTTGCCTCTTTCTGTAGCTCACTCTCTTCTTTCTCCACCTCTCTTCCCTCTTTCTGCAGCTCACTCTCTTCTTTCTGTACCTCTCTTGCTTCTTTCTGTAATTCTCTTGCTTCTTTTTGCACCTCTCTTGCCTCTTTCTGCACCTCTCTTTCCTCTTTCTGTAGCTCACTCTCTTCTTTCTCCACCTCTCTTCCCTCTTTCTGCAGCTCACTCTCTTCTTTCTGTACCTCTCTTGCTTCTTTCTGTAATTCTCTTGCTTCTTTTTGCACCTCTCTTGACTCTTTCTGCACCTCTCTTTCCTCTTTCTGAACATTTCTTCCTCTTTCTGCACCTCTCTTGCCTCTTGATGCACCTCTCTTGACTCTTTTTGCTCTTCTCTTGCCTCTTTCTGCAGCTCACTTGCTTCTTTCTGCACCTTTCTTCCTCTTTCTGTACCTCTCTTGACTCTTTCTACACCTCTTACCTCTTTCTGCACCTCTCTTGCCTCTTTCTGCACCTCTCTTGCCTCTTTCTGCAGCTCACTCTCTTCTTTCTGCACTTCTCTTGCCTCTTTCTACACCTCTCTTCCCTCTTTCTGCAGCTCACTCTCTTCTTTCTGCACCCCTCTTGCCTCTTTATGCACCTCTCTTGCCTCTTTCTGTACCTCTCTTGCCTCTTTCTGCACATCTCTTGCCTCTTTCTGCACCAGTCTTGTCTCTTTCTACACCTCTCTTGCCTCTTTCTGCACTTCTCTTGCCTCTTTCTGCACCTCTCTTGCCTCTTTCTGCACCTCACTCTCTTCTTTCTGCACCTCTCTTGCTTCTTTCTGCACCTCTCTTGCTTCTTTCTGCGCTTCTCTTGCTTCTTTCTGCACATGTCTTACCTATCTAGGTGTAGTTAGAAATTAGCATTTAAAAAACCTTAGAAATTCACTGAAAAAACCACAGGTTTCAGGGATGTTATAGTTAGAAATGAGCATTTAAAAAACCTTAGAAATTCACTGAAAAAACCATAGGTTTCAGGGACGTTATAGTTAGAAATTAGCATTTAAAAAACCTTTGAAATTCACTGAAAAAACCATAGGTTTCAGGGACGTTATAGTTAGAAATTATCATTTAAAAAACCTTTGAAATTCACTGAAAAAACCATAGGTTTCAGGGACGTTATAGTTAGAAATTAGCCTTTAAAAAAACTTAGAAATACACTGAAAAAACCATAGGTTTCAGGGACGTTATAGTTAGTTGGACATTTCACTAGTACAAAACCAGATAAATTCACCCGTTATAGTTAGTTCAGCTAAATATAACTCGTGCCCCCGCAATGCACTGCTGATGACGTCACATATTACATCATTCATAACATGGTCAGTGACATCACTAATGACATCACTGATGACATCTCAAATGACATCACTGATGACATCATACAGTGACTATGTGTTTCTGTAAAGTTTAAATATGTTATATATATTATATATATATATATATATATATATATATATATATATATATTCACTGAAAAAACCATAGGTTTTAGGGACAGTTATAGTTAGTTGGACATTTCACTCGTACAAAACCCGTGAAATTCCCCGTTATAGTTAGTTCAGCTAACTATAACTCGCGCCCCGCAATGCACTGCTGATGACGTCACATATTACATCACTCATGACATGGTCAGTGACATCACTGATGACATCACTGATGACATCTCAAATGACATCACTGATGACATCATCCAGTGACTGTGTGTTTCTGTAAAGTTTAAATATTTTTAATATATATAGGAAAAGACGTATTGAAGAATGAGTGGGTGTGTAAGTGTCTGTATGGATGATTTAGTAGGTGCGTGACTGACTCTATAAGTGAGTGATTTAACGTATCTTACTGAATGCATGGGTTAGTGACTAAACTGGGTGAATGTCTGTATCCGTTTGTCTGTTGCTGTGTAAGTGGCTGCATGGGTTTGTGAATAGCTACATGAGTGTCTATATGAGTTATTGATTGGTTGTCTGAGTATCTGTATGGGTGCCTGAGTGTTTGTGTGGGTGGGGTGTGTGCGACTCTGTGCATAGATGTGTGAGTGGGTGATTCACTGGGTGGATGGTTTCAAGAGTGCATCTGTGATAGACTGTATGGGTGGGTAAGTGTGTGTAAGAGTGTGTTAGTGAGTGAATGTATGTCCCAGTGGTACATGTGTGAGTAACTACATATGTGAAAGGCAGTATATATGTGTGTTGGAGTATATAAATAGCTATAAGCGAGAGTGAGTGATTGTGATAGTGGCTGTATGGATGAGTGTGTGCTTGTATCAGTGATTGTATAAGAGCGTAACAATGTGCTAGTATTTGTATGATTAAGTGAGCTGGTGTGTGTATAACTGTATAGGTGAGTAAATGGCAGTGTGTTTAATTATTTGCATGACTGACTAGGTGTGTGAGTACCTCTATGGATGAGTGGCGGTGTTTGAGTGTCTATATAGGAGTAAGAGTGCATATGATAGTCCTGTACTGAGTGACCATAAGTATGAGTGACTGTACAGGTGAGTGAGTGGATGTGTATGTGTAGACCTAAGAATCAGTGAGTGGGTATGTAGTTATTGGTGTTGGAGTGTCTATAGTTTTGCGAATGGCAGTCTGTAATTTAGATTGGGTGTATCAAAGGTTATATTAGGGTGTGAGGAGCTGCATCAGATTATCACGTGGATGATGTCATCAGTGATGTCATTTGAGATGTCATCAGTGATGTCATCAGTGATGTCACTGACCATGTCATGAGTGATGTAATATGTGACGTCATCAGCAGTGCATTGCGGGGGCGCAAGTTATAGTTAGCTCAACTAACTATAACGGGCGAATTTCTCTGGTTTTGTACTAGTGAAATGTCCAACTAACTATAACTGTCCCTAAAACCTATGGTTTTTTCAGTGAATTTCAAAGGTTTTTTAAATGCTAATTTGTAACTATAACATATCTGAAACCTATGGTTTTTTCAGTGAATTTCAAAGGTTTTTTAAATGCTAATTTGTAACTATAACGTGCCTGAAACCTACGGTTTTTTCAGTGAATTTCAAAGGTTTTTTAAATGACATTTTTTAAATGTATTAATTTTTATATTAATTTTTTTCATACTGATTTACTACATTTTTAGAAACAATTTCTTTTACATATTTTATTTTTTAAATTACATTGTAATTACATTATACATTACATTACAAAAAATACTTTCTCAGAATGAATTACTTTAGTTTAAATACTTAGCACATAGGCAATAGACTTTTAAGTACAGTAGTTACAGTTGTTGCAATGGGCAACACATTTTCAAACACAATGCAACATTCAGCTCAATGTGAATTTCTAGTTAAATGCAATTAGTTACTTTATGGATTACTTTTCTAACCACAGGACTGGATCCTAGATTCAGTCCTGGGACATCTCCTGTAAACAGTTGAGTAAAAGCGTTTTGGTTACAGTCGTGATTTTTAAGGAATATTATTGTATTTTAAAAGTTGACACTTAGAAACTTTTTCTCATAGAATCACCAATGTTATCCTATGGAAGGAAATTCACTTAGCAGGTAAAAACTGTTATCGTTACTTTTTCTTACTCAGTGTTGGATCCTGGATCCAGCACTGGTGCATCTCCTGTAAACAGTTGAAAAAATGCGTTTAAGTCATACAGGCGATTTTTAAGGAATATTTGTAGTTTGTGAAAATCGACACTTTGAAACTTTTCTGCTGAAAACCAGACAATGGATTCCTATGGAAGAAAAGATAAGTTACTGGTAAGTACGGTTAAAATTACTTTTCAGGGTCAGTGCTGGGCTAAAAGATGCAGCACTGGGTTCTCTCCTGATAACAGGTGAGTAAATCGGAATTCGTATTTCGGCTGATTTTAGAAGAATAATTTAAAGTTCCAAAACTCCACACTTAGAAGAATTTCCAAGTGAAACCAGTCAATGTTAGCCTATGGAAGGAAATTCAAGTTACTGGTAAGTACGGTTAAAATTACTTTTCAGGACCAGTACTGGGCTGAAAGATGCAGCACTGAGGTCTCTCCTGATAACAGGTGAGTAAATCAGAATTCGGATTTCGGCTGCGTGGCCCCCCTCCTCAGGCCATTTATGGCCCCGGGGACCCCATCCCCCGGGGCCGGCCTTTCCGTTTTTTTTAAAAAAAATTATTTTTTGGGGAGGGGGCCGCGTGAGCTCCCTCCCGGGCCACTACTTGCCCCGGGGACCCCATCCCCGGGGATGGCCTCTTGTTGGGGACTGTGGGGGTCCCCAAACCCCCACAGTCCCGCCGGCTCCCGTGTCCTACGGGAGCCGGCATTGCTTTACACATGGGGAGCAGCTAACATGCTGCTCCCCATGTGAAAAGCAATGTGCTTGGATATTGGAAGAGAGAGCAGGTTTCCTGCTCTCTCTTCCAATATCCAAAGCAGTTAGCTATGGCAGGACGGGAGCCGCGAGGCTCCCGTCCTGCCATAGCAAACTACAGTGTCCCAGGGGTAGGCACCCCGGGACACTGCAGGAGCCGGCCCTGGGGGTGGCGGTCCCCAGGGCCATCAAGGGCTCCAGGAGGGGGCCGAGCAGCCCCCTCCCTTAAATTGCACAGCCCCGGGGAGGTGGTGGTCCCCGGGGCTCTGGGGGTCCGTAATGGACCCCCACATTTATTTTATAAGTGCCCCGGGGAGGTGGTGGTCCCCGGGCGTGTGGAGGGGCTGGAGCCCCCCACACCTTATTCAAATTAAAAAGAAGCCCCGGGGGTGGCGGTCCCCGGGGCTGTGGGAGGGCAGAAGAGCCCTCCCGCACTATTTTTGCAATAAAGCCCCGGGGGGTGGCGGTCCCCGGGGCTTGGGGGGCCCTTTGAGGCCCCCCACACATAAAATTAACCCCCCCCACCATGCCCCCGGGACTTGGGCCACCCTGAAACCTATGGTTTTTTCAGTGAATTTCTATGTTTTTTTAAAGGCTAATTTCTAACTTATTTATTTATTTATTTATTTTGGAGTTTTATATAGCGCTAGCCAGACCCGAGGGTATTGGAGTGCTTCACAACATTTGTCAGTGACATTTGAGTATACAAAGAGTGGCACAGTAAACACAGTGTTCAAAGGTGGGTCATTGATCAGTATAGGACATGTAGCATTCAAATGCAGAGCAGTAGTGTTAGTGGTAAAAGTGTGCGGGTCAAGAGGAAGAAATTGTAGGGAGTTGTTCTTTTCGTAGTGACTGGATCCTCGGTTGGTGGTGGATCATTATTGTAGGTCCATTGTCACTTTTTGAGGGCTCGATTGAGGAAGAGCACTTTGAGCTGGCTTTTGAATTCTTTGAAGGAAGGGTTAGTCCTGATATGTATAGGGATGGCATTCCAGATTCTGGGTGCATTTCCGGAGAAAGACCGAGATAAGGTCTTTTGTTTGCGGGTTTTCGGGGTATGAGTAGCAGAGTGTTAGTGTATAACTATAACGTCCCTGTAACCTATGGTTTTTTCAGTGAATATATATATATGCTTCTATATGGCGGTACTCAAAGCAGGAATCACACTCACCAATAGCCTTTAGCTGTGATTTTGAAGTAAGAGCAGACTCGTCTAGCTTCAGTTTTTTCAGTGGCGCAAACCTTCATAATTGTTAATTCCTTTCAAATATTTCATTTTTCTTTGCACCAGAGACGTGTTGTGCTCTTCGTGACTCTTTGGTTGAGCAAAGCAAGTGTTGAGCACCAAACTTGTTTTCAGCATATAATTTAAACAGCAGAGGCTTATTAACTGTCCATCAAAAAGTATATTTTGGTGCATCCATGCTCCACCCGTGCAACACCTACCACCAGCCGCTGTGTTGCATGACATATCTTTACAAAGTCATGCAAGGTGATGCAAATAGCCCCTTTTGTGGGTTTGTGAATGTTGCTTAAGCCTTTGTGTTGCCTTGCATCACCTTGCACCATGCAAAGTCTTAGTTTCATGTGGACCAATGTGTTTGAAAAAGTACAGTCTAAAATACTTTTTGGGGGATGAGTGATGCCTGCTGTCTGTCCTTATAATATTTGTTCTGTGAGCTATGTAGCAGAAAAATAACTTTTGCACTTGATGGTCTTTCTGAAAGGAGAGGTGGTTTGTGCTGTTAAATAGGATGTGTATTAACCAAAACATTCCACAAACAAGCAAATATTAAAATGAAAAAAGTGAATTCCACAAATTATAAAACATATCTTTTTTGGCCACCTTTAGTGTTTGGTATTAAGGACTATTTAGAGGTTTTTGCTTGTTTAATCTATTAAATACCTTAGGTAACCTGACTGGTTAGTAATATTATGAATTAGGTTGTTGCTAATTTTATGTTTAAATTATTTTTCAGTCTGCATTATCATTAAAACATTGTTTATAGATACCGGAAAGTAATGCTGAAGTTTTGAAGTCAAGGGGCACTAAATGAAATGTTATAATTTTTTGGGGGGGTATTATTAAAGCTCTGTAGCATGTTGCCATGGGCTATACTGCTTGTTAAAGGCCCTGAACCTGAGTTATCAGCTTGACCCGGATGTGAGGGTCTATAATGAAAGAGAGGGTATTTACCAGCCAGTATTGCCTGAGGCATCAGGGCTATAAGGCTATTAGTGATGTATCAGATAACCACACGAGACATCTGTCAAGTAGGTTCAGGCAACAGACTGAAGTATGATACAACTGATAAAATACAATATAAGCAATCATTGACTGATTATAAGATACTACTTCTGGAAGAGAAAAGCAAATACTTTACATCAAAAATACAACAGTCAAAGAACTCAACCAAGGAATTATTTCTAATAGTGAAAAGCCTAGCTAAACTCCCAGAGCCTCCGAGAATGGATAGCAGTAATGAGTTCTGCAATCTATTGTACTCAATTTTTTAGAGACAAAGTGGAGGCAGTGTATAAAGATCTTAGTGGCAATGGCAGTGCATTGATTGGGAAGCCCTCAGCGGGCATGTTACTTTCCCCTTCTCGCCTGTTGACTTGTTTCTCTATACCTTCCATAGAGCAGATCATCCAGGTGGTTAAGACCTCCAAATCCGGGGCCCAGTTAGATCCCTGCCCTCCGAAGATATTGCATATGGTCCCTGAAGTGGTCAGTAAGCAACTATGGGTCATGTTTAAAGGGATCCTTGGCTCAGGCACGTTCCCTGCTGCATGGAAAATAGCTTCAATTTTGCCGCTGCTGAAAAAACCTGACCTTGACCCGGTTGAGCCTAGCAGCTATAGACCCATCTCAAGACTTCCCTTCCTGGCAAAAGTATTGGAGAAATCATTAAATATGAAACTTTCAACCTTTATCTCCTCTGAGGGCCTTTTGGATCCATCGCAATATGGGTTCTGGGAAGGGCATAGCACAGAAACAGCATTGATTATGGCTACTGAAGAACTTAGATCTATTTTAGATGCTGGGGAGGGCTGTTCTGATATTATTAGATCTGTCAGCGGTCTTCGACACGGTGAACCACGCTATTTTAATCAATAGACTCTCAGAACTAGGCATTAGAGGATTGGCCCTTAAACTGTTGACCTCCTTCCTTTCTGATAGAATCCAATCAGTTGAAGCCGGGGCCTTCGCCTCAGAACAGTTTGCGCTCCCTTGTGGGGTGCCACAGGGCTCGGCCCTTAGCCCTACGTTGTTCAATCTGTATGTCTCCCCCTTGGCCAAAATCATAGGGCAATGTGGTTTCTCAGTGGTTTCGTACGCTGATGACACCCAACTTGTGGTGTCAGTTTCCAGCAATATGGAAGAGACAGCAGATCGTTTCAATCTTTGTATGACTCAGGTACAGCAGTGGATGAGTCTGAATTCTTTGAAACTGAACGGTGGAAAGACTGAGGTCCTCTTATTTGGCTCAGACACTTCTTTCTGGACACCTAGATGGTGGCCGACCAGGCTGGGAGACACTCCAACTCCGGTAAATAAGGCTAAAAATGTAGGCGTTATCTTGGACGATAAATTGACCTTTAAAAATCAGATTTGTTCCCTCACTTCCTCAATCTATTTCATTCTGAAGATGATTAGAAAAATCTGCCCTTTCATTCCATCGGACATGATGACAGCACTGGCCAAATTGGACTATGGAAATGCGTCGTATGTAGGGATCCAAAAGCAGCACCTTCAAAAGCTGCAACGGCTTCAAAACGCAGCAGCCAGGTTGCTGCTGGATATCCCGAAATTCCAGCCGGTCTGGCACAATTTAAAGACCCTGCATTGGCTCCCGGTGGATAAAAGAATCATATTCAAATCCCAATGTTTAGCCTTCAAGGCTCTCCATGGTCGGGGTCCTGACTTTTTGAAAAAGCAACTGAAATGGTATATACCAACTAGAAATCTGAGGTCGGCTCACTGCAAACTCCTACAAACCCCTAGAGGCAAGAGAGCCTGCTGGGGGGGGAAGAAGCTTTGTGTTAGGGACTGTTAAAACCTGGAACTTGCTCCCCGGTGAGATAAAGAATTGCCCTACGATTTTGGCTTTCAGAAAAGCTCTAAAAACTTTGCTTTTTATAAATTAACCGGTCAGTCCCTGTGGTAACCTTTTTACACCAAAATGAACCAGATCAGATACTTATAACCAGATGTATGGATTTTAGAGGAAAACATAAATCACAGCAATTCACTACTGCAGAACTCTTGCATTGCGGTCAATGGGAAAAGTGGTCATGACAATCAGTCACTTGCAGGCCGAGTTGTGTGGAACCCAAGGAGGTGAAAGGTGATGCGGGTCCCAGGACCAAGCCATGACAGTCAGTTCGATTTTACCTGGCTCCAGAAGGGGGAGCTGCAAGAAAGCTGGTTTTAATGCTTACATGGTGCTCGTGGGGAACAAGGTGCAAAAAGTCAACAATGAAGCCACTGCTGATATCAGAGAAAGGTTTTGCACAGTTCATTCGTGGTGCAGAGTCGAATAAAGCGGGTGGTTGTTGGCATGGCGACCAACAAGCCTTGGCAGCGGTAAGAAAATTAATTCAACATCTGGAGGTCCTGGGGAACATGGTAGCTGCAAGAAACTTTGTGGAGGGTGGGACTGTATCTCTCACAATGCACTGGATGGTCTACTTCTGGGTGATCCCTTGGAGGGCCCGATGACCAGGTATTCTTTGGTTCTGGTATGTTGTTTTCACCTGAGGTTGCATGGGAATAGTGCCTCCAATCCAGGGGTGTCTAGTGATGTCTTTGGCTTTCAAAGGGGTCCCTCTGTCTGAGGGAACAGAGCTCTACTTCAGGATGCGCAGCATCATGCAGTTCAAGGAAGGGTGCCACAGGTGCAATGTGTCACTCCTTAGGTTTTCTCAGCTCCTTTTGTCACAGACACAGATCTCTTCTGTTGTCCTTCTTGCAAGTCAGATAATAAAAGAGGTTCTGGCGTCAGCAGTAGACCTTAAATCCTAGATTTATGGTTGTTAGGGGTGTGGGTGCAAGTGGCCAATGGGCTACAAGCCCCAGTGCCTAATCCGCCCCTGAGGTGACCACGTCTGCGAGTGTAGGTCATCTTTTCTATCCAGAATACACTATTCTACCACTTTGAAAAATGGTCAATTCTGCTACTGATGAATGCGTGGGTGACAGTCTTACTGGACACAGTGGGGATCCACTTGAACTCTTTGGGAGCAGATGTGGCATGTGGAAGCAAGATGATGAGACGGCGTTGATCTGGTGACTCATAGTGAATGAGGAGTCCAGGATGATGCTGAGGTTCCGCGTGTGGTCTGTGGGTGTTGGGGGTTCCAAGTGCTGCGGGCCACCTGGAGTCATCCAAAGCGGAGGGGGTGGAGTCCATGATGAGGACTTTGGTCTTCTCTGAGTTGAGTTTGAGGCAGCTGTTCTTCATCCGGGGGCAACAGCCGTCATCCCGTTGTGAAAGTTGTTCGACTGTGGGTTCGTTGGTGAGGGAAAGAATCAGCTGGGTGTCGTCGGCATAGGAGACAATGTTGAGTCCGTGGTTCAGGATGATGGCTGTGAGCGGGGCATGTAGATGTTGAAAAGAGTGGGGCTCAGGGAGGAGCCCTGACGCACTCCGTAGCTGATCTCTGTGGGTTCCAAGAGGAATGGAGGTAGTCTGACTCTCTGTGTTCGGTCGATCAGGAAGGAGCTGATCCATTCCAGGGCATTGTCGAGGATGCCGGCGTCGTGGAGTCTTGTGCATAGAGTGTAGCAAGAGACAGTATCGAAGGTGGCCAAGAGGTCCAAGAGGATGAGAGCTGCAGTTTCTCCTCAGTCGAGGAGGGTGCGGACATCGTCTGTGGCGGCGATGAGGGCAGTCTCGGTGTTGTTGTTGCTTTGGAAGCTGGATTGAGAGAAGTCCAGGGTGTGGTTTACTTCGATGAACTCGGAAAGTTGGGTGTTGATGGCCTTCTCGATGACCTTGGTTGGGAAGGGGAGAAGAGAGATGGGTCTGAAGTCCTTGAAGTCCGTCGGGTCGGCAGAGGGCTTTTTCAGCAAGGGGTTGATCTATGTTTCTAGTCTTCTAGGAAGGTGGCGGAGTTGATGGAGCACAGCAAAAAGATATTGAACACCATCTCTTTTTTGAAGCAAAACTGCAACCAGGCCCTTCAAACTTGCATCCGTGACTATGAAAGTGTTGTCACCCAGAACATAAGCCGGCAAACTGGGAGCATTTTGTAAATCTCTTTTTAATCTAACGAATTCTGTTTTGCAATCAGTATTCCACTCAAACTCCACATTCTTACCTAGAAGGGCTCTCAAATTAACAGTCTTATGCTTATAATTTTTTACAAATTTGTTGTAAAATCCTTTCATTCCTAGAAATTATACCAATTCTTCCTTGTTACTAGACTCTTCAATAGTTATAATGGTCTCAAACATATCCCTCTTGGGCCTAATACAAGAGTGTGATATATGATGTTCCAGATAATTTATTTCCTGTACATCAAATTTGCACTTATTTTCTTTCAATGTCATACAATATCTAGTCAATCTCTCTAAAACTACACATTCTCTGTCATCATGTTCCATTCTATCCCTTCCAAAAATCAAAAGACCATCTTGATAACCCCTAACACCCTGTAATGCTTTCAAAATTTCAGAAATCACCCTCTGGAAAACCTTAAGATGTAGACACTAACCCAAACATTATCCTTTTCAATGTATACACTCCCATTGGATACTATATGCTGTTAACTTCTGGGAAGAGTCATCAAGTTCCACCTGATGATAAGCTGAAGTCAAATCAAGTGTAGAGAAGTAGTTTGCTCCTGCCAATGTTGTAATCAATGTGAGGAAGGGGAAATTTGTTAACAACCACCTTCCGATTAAGCACTCTTATACCAACATAAAGACGACATCCCCATTCTATAGGGGCTAACCACTCTGTAGCCTCTACTGTCTCAATTACACCTGAATCCATAAACGTTTCCAATTCAACCCTCACACACTCCTGCACGCTCAAAGGAATGATCCGTACCTTGGCTGCAATTGGCATGTCATCCTTCTTTAGCTTAATATTTTTTTTGTATCCCTTTAGACAACCCAACTTTCCAATGAACAGTTGCTGAAAATGCACTACAAAATCTGTGGGTCTATGTTGGACTTCCTTTACAACCACTTGGGGATCAAAATTGGGATCAAGTTTAACACCGAAGGCTTTCTGGTGAGTCCATCCAATCAAATTATCTTGTTTGGCAGAAACATAAACTTTCCCTACACAACAATGACCACTTAGTTCCAAATTTGCCTCAAAATAACCTCGCATTTCTATTGATGCCCCACGATAACCCCCTGGTTGTACATAAAGTTCACACAAAGACTTTTTGTCTTCATATTTACTGCAAAATACCTCATTAGAAAAGATTACTAAGTCTCATCTACTAGGTTGACCCTCACACAGCAGAAGGGTGTTCATGTCTAGAACTACTACATGTACCACCCTAACAGGATGCTACTTTAACCTGAAATATAATGTCCTGGTCTTCTTTCACTCTGTATTTTCTTATTCTGGCTTGCAACATTTTGCATAATTACCTTTTTCAGCACACTGATAACAGACAACATACAAAGCAGGGCAGTCACTCACATTGGCTCTATGTCCTTGTCTGCCACACCTGAAACATTCCCCCTTAAATCTTGTTTTATCATCTTTCATACCTACTTTACTTATGAACAGCTCCTTGCTTATTTGATTTACTTAGTTCCTTTATGCAGCACAACATGTGTTTGACTCTCTTGGGTACATATATCACCTCCTCAAGAGGCAGTTCCTCCTAGAGCCATAACTCTTCTCTGATCTTGTTGCTGCATTACCTCAAAACAAACTGATCTCTGACTCTTTCATTCATGGCTCCACAAAAGTTGTACATGGAAGCTAACTTCCTTAAACTAGTAATATAGTCTTCAACAGATTCATCTTTCCCTTGTTCCCTTGGACCAAAATAGTGCCATTCCATTATTGCACTAAACTTTGGCAGGTAATGAAGATCTAGCTTGAACATACTTTTTTCATATTGATTCAAATTCCAGTCTTCCTCAGCATTTGCCTCAGGTGAGTTCTTTAGAACGTTTTGTCCTTCCCCCCTAAGCAGTGCAATAGAAGAGAATATTTTCTTTCAGCACTCAAATGTGTTCCACACACTCTTGCATAGTTAATAAAGATGTTCTTCCACTTATTCCACCTTATTGGTTGAATACCTGGAGTAGGAAAAAAAAAAATGTGGTGGTGTCACATTTTGCATATTTCATCACCTCCCATAGTATAAAAATACACTAGAGTAGAACTGTGCAAACTAAAATAATAACGTGCAAAAAATAAATGTCACATGTAATTACTACTGTTATTCAATCAATGAGGTGTGCCCATCAACTTTGTGTATGCAGAATCCCTGTAACACCAGCTATTATAAGTATGTGCCTGTCACTGTTAATACCGTTGGCAAATGGCGTGCCTGTCACTATATAGTCTAACCTTATTGGCATGCAGACAAGATTTGTAAAGTGCTACCAGTTGTGGATGTGCCTATTACTGTTGTGCAGGCATGTATTGGTGTGCCTATCAACTCGTAGTAAATGATCCAGCCAGGTAATTAACTCTTCTCAGACGAAGTTGTGCCAGAACGTCTTAATTCCCTTGTGAGACAATGAAACTTAACCCAATCTTCAAAATGGACGCATTTGTTTTTCAACAACCCAGAAAAGAAGTGTTGGCATTGACTTCAAAGTTAAGTATGAAACCTGTTCCAAGATGGTCACTAGTACACTGGTTTTATTTTCAACAGACAGTGGATCTTGCTTCAAGGAAGATGCCTTTTCAAAAATGGCTGCATTCCGCACTGGGACCTGTTAGAAATTTGGTGTAGTCTGTGCAGCCATCTTGGTCATTGGTGTGGCCCCACCCAGACAAGATAAAATTAAAGTGAAATGATGCACAATAAGGCACTACAAAGTGTTTCACCATGGAAGTGAAAAAGGCAATAAAAACCCCAACACATTTGTGGGGCGAGTCTGGTCTCCTTCGGGCCTACTTAAATGCCACACATTCCAGATTTGCCCACTTATTGATATCAGAGATCCAGCACTTTATTGTAGGGGATTTCATCACCTTGAAAACCGAGTAGAGTGCACATTTCCAATATCAGGTAAAGGAACCTCCTGAAATTGTGTGTGCCTTTCCTGTGCGACTTCTGTCCTTGTAGGCAAACATCAGACCTATGTGGTTTTGGTAGATCTTTATGTGACTGACAGGGATGCAATGCCATGGGCCTAGAAACGTTGAATATTGTCATACCCCCACCCCATGAAGATCAGCACAGGCAACTATGCACCTTTACGAGGCATCCATTGTCCCATCATATATCATGCTGAGACACAATGGAGTCATGCATGTGCAGAGTAAATAAGCACTATCAATTTGAAAAAAGCCTTCTAGAAGACTCTAAGGCGGTAAGAGAGTGTTCTATAACATTTCACTCCAATGAGCACTGTCACTACATTTCAAACAGACAAATCATAGGGTGTCTAAGTGGGCCCTGTTTGGACAACAACACAAGAGGGAGGAAAGTAATCAGTGTAATGTTACAAGTAAACTCCACCAACAAGTGCAGGAACACATGGGGCTCTGTTTTCTGCACTCCTTCCTCGATGCTGACAGCCATGACTGAATCTTGCAGCCATTAAAAATAAAGTATCCCACATTCAACTGGAATTAACCTTTCTGCTCCATGAATATAGAAGTAGTGCTGTCCCTGATATCAATTGCATGACCAATTGGGTTGAATGAAGGGAACACAAATAAAGTGGCTACCATAGTGTTAATAATCCACAGACCTCAGTCCTAGCAATGTTCAACAATCATCACTACAGGTCTCATCAATGGAATTGTGCTACTTGTATGATGCCCCAAAATCCACAGGCATTAATACCCCCATTTCCATGTTTGCAGATGGCGCGCTTTTATTATCCAGAAACCCACTTGGCCTGCAGTCATTACTGGATGCTTCACACTGTTCTGTTCTGATAGGGGACTAGAGATATATCCAGCTAAGTCAACACTAATGGCATTAAATCCCCATCACTCCTTTAGAGGTATGTTGAGCATTGACTGGATGCCCTTGGAGCAAGTAAAATGCTTCGACTATCTACGTATAATGCTGGCTGATGACATGTCATGTACTCCCCAATTGGGGAAAAGTAGAACTATTTTGACTCTAAGGACATTAGAAATAGGAAGGAAATACAAGGCTACCTGAAGCGGAGTAGTAACTCCAGCCCTTGAGGTATAGAGGGCCACAGCTGTGTCAGGGGCTATATATGGTGCTGAACTTTGGGGTTGAAGTGATGTGGCAATACCTACCTGCACAGAAAATAAATGTATCAGGTCACTGTTTCATTTGCCTGCAAGCACCCCTATTTCACCCTTACAATTTGATGAAGCACTTAAGAGTATCGATCTTGTGATTAAATTAAAACTCTTGATATATTGGGTGCACCTGTAGACAACACCGGAATAGAAGCCCTATAGAAAAGCTTTGGCAGAGATAGTTACTATTGACAAAGGAGTCCGTATCCAATGGCCAAGGAAAATAAAAACTCTGTGTGAGCTTCTTAAAATGGAGGAAGTTTGGTACTCTCCCACCCAAATGACAAAAGGAATTCTTGCAAAATTGAAGCAAACCTATTGGGATTCCATGATGGAAGTAATTTGGATAGAGCAAAAAGTGGCTAGAATCACTGAGAAATTCCTAAATGCTTCCCCAGATTTAAATCCTACTTGGATAGGATTTGTCCACTTCATGCAAAATGTCTGTATATATAGTTCAGTATTGGATCCTTGACTCTTAAACTTAAATCTTTCACATTTAAATGGGGCAACAGTGGTTCAGCACTCCCTTATTGTCCCTTCTGCCCACAGATCAGTGGAGCATTTTCATTTTTTTTGTCCAACTTATACCTTGCAGCGGAAAAGGTGGATTATCCTGGTGTGCAAGACGATGGGTATGGTACACTACTGAGAAGCTGCCAGGATAGTTGGGTGTGATACTAAGGAGTATATTGTGTTTGCAGTCTCCAGATTCTTAATGTAGGCATGGGGAATTAGATCAAACAAGCTTACTGTGATAACCTAGATTGCAGACCTTGTGACTGAATAAAGACAGAGAATATAATGCATGCTGGACTGCCCTCCTATGCTGGACCCCCGGGGACAGTATTGCTTCATCTTTGTTTTACCTCTATGGCTGCTAATTACTTTTTAAAACAGACATTTATATTGGGTTTTATCAGGTTGTTAGAAACCAAGCATGTTACTGACAAAAAGCAAAAATATTTTTTAAAGTTTTTATTCATTCATATATGCACTTTATTGTTATACAAGCTTATTATGTAATTTTAGCCTATTGCATCAGTCATTGTAAAATGAGTACAAGCCCATAGTATTGTGCCAAAAGGGATTGTGTATGCAATGATAGCCCTTCACAGAGTAAATATGTATCATTATCTATGACCTACTCTGAATGTTACACTGGGCACTATGCACAAGCGCTGGGCATTTGACATCTTGGCTCATTGCTGCTTCTGCTTGATATTTTATTAATCATGTTTTGTAATGTACTTTTATGGCTGTATATTTTAGCCAAAATAAAGTATTGAATTGAATTGAAATTGTGCTACTTCTATTCATATCTGCCACATTATGCTGACTGTCAACAACCTCTCCAAGGACAGAGTGTCAAACAGTCATCGCACAGCATACTGCAACATAGCTGCCAAGTATTAAAGTTCCATATTGAGCAACTCCAGATCTACCGTCTCAGGTGTTAACTGTAACTTTTTAGACCTATTGCTGCTTCCAACAACGACACTACCTGTTGGAGCGGAGCTTGCCTGGCCTTAAGATGGCCGCGCCGTAGATTAGCTCCGGTACACACCGCTGCTATCCTACAAAAATATCCTTTACCTGAGGCCAGAAATAACAGAAATTGTGTGTAGGCGGTATCAGCAGTCACTGGCTGTGCTCCGGTCCCTGAATTGCCCGGATTTACAAAGGTGCAGCGCTGTTCGAGATTCCAGCCTAGCAGTGGCGCGGAGGCAGGCGGAACGATCGAGATGGCCGGCGCTGACTCAGAGCGACTGGCGCTCGGATCGTGCTGGGTCTAGGCTGGCCATCGTTTTTTTTTTGATTGGGGGCTGCCGTGATTATTAGCGGCGTCTAGACTACAACAGTGCCCCTGGTGCCGGCCGCGGGAGCGGCTATACAGCTACTTGTGACCTGGGCCAAAATCCGTCTTCCACCGGGGGGATGCGCGCCATTGAGCGGCGTCCTGACTGTGGCAGCGCCTCTACTTCCGGCCGCAGAGCGGCTGTGCAGCAACTTGAGACCTGAGCCGGACACTGTTCTCCACTGGTGGGTCGCCGTGATAATGAGCGGCGCCCCGACCGTAGTGGCGCCTCTGCTTTAGGCCGCGGGAAAAAAGCAAAAACAAGGAGATGATGGACGGAGCACTGAAACTTTTCAGACACTCACCCCCAGTCACAGATCTGGGTTGAATCCATCATCATTCTTTAGCTCACTTCGCCACCTCAGTTCAGACCCGGCTATATGCAAACCAGTCTTGACCCTGTGCCTCATGGGAACAGCCCGAACTGCCAAGCCAGGTCTTCCCTGAACCGGAAACAAGCATCCTGGGACCGGTTTCTGGGTAACACCCTTCATCAGCCAGGCTAGCTTGAATCCACGGGAGCGGCTGCCCAGTGATTTGAGGCCTGGCCTGACCCCAACGAAGCAGTGCGAGGGGGGAGACGAGACCAGCGGGCCATATCCTTTTACTTGCTGTGGCCCTGGACAGGGGTGCTCTACGTGAGCCTGCGGTGCTTGCACTCTCTCCCCGGGCCTGTTATTGACTGCGGCGGTGGGAGGTGAGTGTGAAGAGATGCCATATTGTGCTGGGGCCTGGCGGTGATTGGGGCGCCGCAGCACTCTTTTATGAGACCTCGAGTTCTGCTGGGACACATCAGGTTCATCACAGGTATTGTGGAGATGGCGGCTTTACCCCCGCATCGATGCTAACCCATACAGTGACTGTTATGCATGCTGGGGGGATGCAGGCCTGATAACAACAAGTGGTCATTGGCTGCTGGGAGGAGAGAGGAATAACTGAAAGTTGCCCAACGGAGAGGCTCACTACAGGCAAACGCTGGGATTGGCGCATGACAAGCTTGGACGCTTTTGCAGCTAGAGGCGCTTGCGAGAAGGCTAAGGCAGAGTTGGCCTGAGAGGGAGGCCACACATTGTGCGCGCTTACTACAGGCCTGGGCCCCGCATGAGCAACCACAACATGGGGAAGCCTGACAAAACCCAATCAAAGCTACAATTTGACCGGCGCAAATCCACCAGACTTCGAGATGTTGGTGCAGATACTGATCAGGTGGAGCAGGGGGCTACTGGTCCCGAGCTGGGTGGAGATTTACAGCGCATTCTGAAAGCCATGTAGCAGAGCCTCTCCACAATAGATGGTAAGATAGACTCCCTCGCCTAAAGCATGGATCGCATGTCGGAGAGGCTGGATAAACATGCAGAAAGAATCGACATGGTGGAGAGATGGGTATCTGACATGGAAGATCAACAGGTAGAGACCACAGGCGCACACAAACAAGTGGCAAAGATCGCGGAGGCACTACAGGTGAAAGCCAAAGACCTTGAAGCGCGCTCTAGGTGCAACAATCTGCACATAGTGGGGCTTCCGGACTCCACCGCCATGGGAGTCATGGAACTCTATGTGGAGAATTTACTTACCACTCTTTTAGGGCTTGACACTTTCTCTGCTATCTTTGTGATAGAGTGGGCACACAGGTCGCTCGCGCCCAAGCCCCCACCTGGGCCCCTCTCCGCCCCATCATAGCCTGAATACTTAATTATCGGGACAGGGATGCCGCGCTGCGGAGAGTGCTCGAGCTTCGAACACTTAATTACGAGGGCTCTGTGTTGTCATTGTATCCAGACTTGACCCCGCAGGTTCAGGAGGCACGTAGATGTTTTGCGCCAGTCAAGCGCAAACTCAGAGAGATGAACATCGACTACGCCATGCTCTATCCTGCACTTCTGAAGATCACTGTAGGTGGTAAATTGAAGGTATATGCTGACCCGGGCAGTGCCCAGCAGGCACTAAAAGGCTACACTAAGGGGCAGAGTAATACTCAGGCAACCGAGGGTGCAGAAGTGGACCATCACTCCGGAAGTACACTGGACCATAACGATTGATACATGCACATGTGCGAGCTAAGTGCTACAGTTTTGGGGACGTTCCCAGCAATGGGATTCTATGTTAAGCACAGCTCCTTATTCTCCATTGTACTATTGCTCCTGAGATTTCGATGTTCTATGCCTCAATTCTTGTGGATGATGTGCCTTTTTCTTGCAGTTGACGGGTGAGTTGGGCGGTGATGGGTGGGGAGCGCATGCCTGGGATTGTACACCATTTTATCAGTGGTAGTATGTATTGTAGTTAGACCGTCCTACTGGTTCATAGTTAAATGTTGACTGCTATGGGGGCACGCAGTTAGAAACTAATAAATATAGCGGTGTTAGAGTTTACCATAGCTGGTTGGGCACTCTCCGCCCCACAGTGTATTACACATAGTTCAGTAGTGGGGTTTTTTGTTCTGAGGGGGGGGGACCCCTGCCCACACCACGTCTTCAACAAAGCCGACGCCACCATCGCACCCCATCTCCGGGACATCATCAACTCCTCCTTCCACACCGCCACCTTCCCGGAGAGCTGGAAGCACGCCGAGCTTACCGCCCTCCTGAAGAAACCAACGGCGGACCCCACCGACCTCAAGAACTACCGTCCCATCTCGCTCCTTCCGTTTCCGGCCAAAGTCATCGAGAAGACCATCAACAGACAGCTTGCTGCCTTCCTCGAGACGAATGGATCCCTCGACCCCTCGCAGTCTGGGTTTCGGGCCAACCACAGCACCGAGACCGCCCTTATCGCAGCCACCGACGACATCAGAACCCTAACCGACAACGGGAAACAGCTGCCCTCATCCTCTTGGACCTCTCCGCGGCGTTCGACACCGTCTGCCACCGCACCCTAGTGAAGCGCCTCAGCAACATCGGAATCCGAGAGAAAGCACTGGAATGGATCATCTCGTTCCTCGCCGGAAGAACCCAGAGAGTCCGCCTCCCCCGTTCAGATCCGAAGCCACCGAAGTCATCTGCGGCGTTCCACAAGGATCTTCACTCAGTCCAACCCTCTTCAACGTCTACATGAGCCCCCTCGCAGCCATCGCACGCCAACACAACCTCAACATCATCTCCTACGCCGACGACACCCAGCTGAACCTCTCACTCACCAACGACCCCACCACCGCCAGAGCCAACCTACACGACGGGATGAGAGACGTCGCCGACTGGATGAGGAACAGCCGCCTTAAACTGAACTCGGACAAGACGGAAGTCCTCATCCTGGGCTCATCTCCCTCCGCCTGGGACGACTCCTGGTGGCCCCCGGCCCCTGGGCACCGCGCCCAAGCCAACGGACCACGCACGCAACCTGGGCTTCATCCTGGACTCCTCCCTGTCGATGACCAGACAAGTCAACGCCGTCTCATCTTCATGCTTCAACACCCTGCGCATGCTCCGCAAGATCTTCAGATGGATCCCCACTGAAACCAGGAAGACCGTCACCCAGGCACTCGTCACCAGCCGACTGGACTATGGGAACACCCTCTACGCCGGAACCACAGCCAAACTTCAAAAAGACTCCAGCGCATCCAGAACGCCTCCGCACGACTCATCCTGGACATCCCCCGACACAGCCACATCACCGGACACCTGAAAGACCTGCACTGGCTCCCCGTCAGCAAGAGAATCACGTTCAGACTCCTCACCCACGCACACAAGGCCCTCCACGACCTGGGCCCAAAGTACCTCAACGACCGCATGACCTTCTACACGCCCACACGCCAGCTACGATCAACCAGCCACGCCCTCGCCACCGTACCACGCATCCGCAGAACCACCGCCGGAGGAAGATCCTTCTCCTACCTGGCAGCCAAGACCTGGAACTCCCTCCCCACTCACCTTCGGCGAACCCAGGACCATCTCTCCTTCAGGAAGCAGCTCAAGACCTGGCTGTTCGAGCAGTAACCTACCCCCTCCCCCAGCGCCTTGAGACCCTCCCGGGTGAGTAGCGCGCTCTATAAATGCCGTGATTGATTGATTGATTGATTGATTATGTCATCATGTCAAATGTTGGGGGACGTGACGTGGGTGGGGGAGGGAGGGAGAGAAATTCATGCATTTGGGTACAGCGGCAGTGTTTATGTTGTGCAGTGTTTTTTCCCAGGCAGTTATGGATTTCATGTACATGGCATTTATTTTAGCATACAACTATGAGTGGGGGTAGTCACCACACAGACACTCAAGGGGATCACATACTCAGCTTTCTAACCTGGAACATCAGGGGATTAAACAACCAATGTAAAGTCCGT
This sequence comes from Calotriton arnoldi, assembly GCA_963921515.1. Classification (NCBI taxonomy): domain Eukaryota; kingdom Metazoa; phylum Chordata; class Amphibia; order Caudata; family Salamandridae; genus Calotriton; species Calotriton arnoldi. The sequence goes on along the minus strand of CAWUFW010012774.1, from coordinate 301,966 downwards.
AAGATGGTTCTATACCTACTTAGGCATCATATCAATCGTTGCAGTGCTGCAAGAGACCCATCTTGCACCCACCACTGGACTGTTGTCACGAAGAAGGAGGAAGGGTATATGCGTAGTAGCCAGTTTTACTTCCCATGCAAGGGGGGTCCTGATTTTGGTCAGACAAGGGTCTAACATCACAATACAAGCACTGGCGTCGGATCCCAAAGGTCACTATGTTATAGGGCATTGCCGCAAGGGTAATCTAGATGTTCGAGTGGTGGGAGTGTATGGCCCCAATTATGACAATCCTCAATTCTATCACACACTGCATACAAAACTCCTCACATATTCCAGAATGCCCACTCTGTGGGGTCGCGACTTCAACTGCGTGCAATCCCCTGCACTGGACCGTTCACGGGGTCCCCAGTGCTCTCCCTCGGCTGCTGCTAGAGCAATTGCAACGATAGCGGAGTTCGGCGATCTGGTTGACGTGTGGAGGCACCTGGTGCCAACGGGTAGAGAGTACACACACTACTCATCAGTACACAATATACACACACGCATAAACTACTGGTTGGTGTCCCGTGCCTTAATACCTTCCGTAACACTTTGTGCACACCTTCCACGTGCGTACTCAGACCATTCCCCAGTCAAATTACAATTGAAAATAGATGATATGCAGCCCTGGGTCCGAACGTGGCATTTTCCCCAGTATTCCCTGTTGGATGAGGTATTCAGGGCGGAAGTCTCCCAGAAGATTGATCTATTCTTCGCCACCAATTTGGGCATTGTTCCCAAGATGGCCACTATATAGGAAACATTTAAAGTTTTTATTACAGGTGTGTTCATCTCAAAACACGCTGGAGTGCTTCGCTCCATCAGGGGGCGACTACACAGGCTTGAGATTGAATTGGCAGAATTGGAATGCCAAACGGCCGTGGACTCGTCACCTGAAGTTCTAAGGCAGATCAGGGATAGGATAAACGAGTATAACGATGAAGCCCAAGCTGAAGTGGTACATCTGGGGAAATATGCAGCAGCAAAAGTGTATGGAGAGGGGAAGAGGCCAGGCGCAATGCTGGCCTCCCTGACCAGGCCGGCAGGGGGGTCTAATGAAGTGCTGGAGCTACAAGATGACCAAGGCACGACACTGTATGGAGCCGTGCAAATAGCGGACAGATTCCGATCCTATTACACAGAACTATACAGTTTGCGGTCATCTGACTTTGATGAATCGGATGAAGAATACTTAACACATATAGCCATGAAATGGCTGACGAATTCGCACAGGGAACATTTGATGGCACCGCACGCCCTACAGAAATTACTGCAGCGCTGAAAACAATGGCCAATAACAAGGCCCCGGGGTCGGACGGGCTAACTGTAGCTTTTTACAAAGCGTATCTAGACCAATTGCTACCACACCTGGTGAATTTATTTGAGGAGATGGCTACAGATGGATTAATGCCCCCCAGTATGAGAGAAGCTACTCTGATTACTCTCTTAAAGAAAGATTGGCCCTCGAACCAATGCTCCTCATATAGGCCGCTCTCGCTGCTTAATACTGATACTAAAATATTTGCCAACATTTTTGCCAACCGCCTCTCTCCCTTACTCCCAATAGTGGTTGCACCAGAACAATCAGGCTTTGTGCCAACTCGTTCGCTGACAAGTAATTTGCGCACCCTATTTGGCATGATGGCTAGTATTAATACGGAGACGCAGGCTGCAGCGGTCTTTCTCGATGCAGAGAAGGCCTTCGAATCTATTGAATGGCGCTTCTTGAAGGCCGTGCTGAGAAGGGTTTGAGTAGGAGAGGTTTTTATCAAATTGATAGAAGTTTTGTAAGAGAAACCTACAGCGCGGGTATGTGTTAACGGGTTACTTTCAGAACCCATACACATCACAAGGGGTACAAGGCAGGGGTGCCCTCTGTCTCCTCTCCTGTATGCGCTTCCGGCGGAGCCTCTGGCATGCGCGTTGCGCGACTACCATGGGCACTGTGGCTTAAGGTTCCCCCAGTACAATTTGGTATTCGCTGCCTATGCAGACGACACACTTCTATATGTCAGAGAGCCCTCGCGGAACTTAACACCTGTTCTGCAGGAAGTGGAACGATTCGGTCAACATTCAGGGTTACGCATTAATTATTAATTAGACTAAATCTACGGTGTTCCCTCTCACCCCATGCACAGCTCCGGTTGTGATTGATGACCCTATTGTGTGGTCAATGGAACCTACTCGCTATTTGGGAATCCAGATTCACACTGACCCGGAGGTTGTGGTTCGTGAAAACTATGAAACAGCGATAAATAAACTATCGGAATCCATTGAGAAATGGATACACCTGCCTCTGTCTTTGTTGAGGCGTATATCACTCCTGAAAATGATAGTACTCCCATGCTTTCTATTCCTTTTTGCCAATGTCCCTATCTTATTGCCGAAGTCTTTCTTCTGTACACTGCGTTCCCTCCTGCTCCATCTGGTGTGGGCCAGGAAGCAGCCGAAGGTGAGATGGGAGACACTTACCAAACCATATTCAGTAGGGGGACTTGGAGCCCCAAACTCTGAATTGTTTTACTGTACTGCTCAACAGATGCATGCATTTCACTGGTTGCATGGGGCCTCGGATAGCCCACAGGTATACATTGAAAAAGCGGCCGTGCAACCCTATTCATTACCACAGTATCTTTCCGAGACACCGAAGAGGCGCAATCATGTTATAGATCCAGTTGGGTGCACGAGGAGCCCACTTTGGAGAGCGGCAGATAGCGGGGTCTTACCCTTCTCTATTCTACCAAATTGCCACTGGAAATGTGCAGATGGTTGCCAATGAAAAGAGAGAAAGAATATATCTCCGCCATGCGTGCGCTGGGCATAATCACCATGGGTGACTGTTTTCTAGATGGGACAGTCAAGCACTGGGACGCGCTGGCCACAGAATTCCGGGAAGCCTCCCTAATAGCAAGATTTCATTTTTTTCGAGCAAGGCATGCACCTTGGACAATACTGGGGAGGACATGCTAGAACCACCTGAGTTCACCCCTCTCACATACCTGCTTAGTGCACAAACCTCACAACACATGATTTCGATATTGGACACACTCGCTAACGTGGAGCCAGACCCCCCTGCCTCAAAATCACTCCAGGAATGGCGCGCAGAGTTGCAGATAGTTATTACTGACGAATAATGGGTATATTGCTGTAGGGACACGAAGACTATATCTCAACATGGCAGGCATCGCTTAATACACTATAAGTTTCTGCAGAGAGTGTACTACACACCAGTTCGTCTGCAGAAGTGTGGGCTCTGCGATGATGACAACTGCATGAGATGTGGGGCGGCTGAGGCAAACTTCTCACATTTAGCATTGGCCTGCCCGGGGATTCAGAGGTTTTGGGAGACAGTGCACAGTGCATTGCAGGACATAGCTGAAGTAGGTATTAGATTGACTCCCCTGGAGGCATTGCTAGGTTACACCAAGGAGTACCCCAAAGGCACATGCAAATTATTAGCACTGTGTATCCTAATAGCAAAGCGCAGGATTGCTATGAGATGTATGAAGGGCCCCACACCCACAATAGAGGAATGATGTGCCGACCTATCTCGCTGTAACACGCACTCAGAAAATTTCAATGCACTTATGCCCACTGCCTGAAAACCTAAAAATATTTGGGAACCATTTCGGGCATACTTGACCCGTAACTCCACCGAAGAAGAGGCGGGGGAGGAACATGAAAGGTCGGGATTGGCTAAAACGGTGGAGACCCCGCGGGATTGCAGCGTGGTCCTGTCTGTGTTGCTGCCTTTTGCATTGGGCTGTCTCACGCTGCTGAGGGGGAGGGATTGGGATATGTCCCCCGATTGTAAAAGTCTGTTGTATGTGCATCAATGTATAATGATACTGCCCCCCAGTGTAAATTCAAAGTTGGAAGTACTCATTCTGTTGTAACTGTCGGAACGGACTCTGATTTGTTTCTTTGCTGCTGCGGCTGTATGTAATGCAATGATCAATGAACATATGTTTGAATATAAAATGAAAATAAAGTAAAAATAAAAAAAAACTACACTACCTGTAATCTTCATGTAGGAGTGCTGGCCAAGGAGAGACTTTTTCTATTAGAAGGGTGCCACTATTTTGCAAGCAATATTAGAATATCCCTTTTGCTGGTACTATTACAAAAATGTGTAATCATTTTAAACAAATATAGAACTTTGCTGCACAAGTGGTGGCAGGCATTTGCAGATGTCAACACATAAGTCGGTCTTTTTGAATGCTTCATTGGCATCTGATAGTTGATCTGATCAAATTCTAGGCTCTCTCCTATTCTCAATATTATTCATGGTATATGTAAGAAATTGGGTAGTTAGTTAAGGGTGGCGACTACCACCTTAAGCAACGAACACAATCCTGGACAGGGTGAACCACTAATGTCAATAAATTAACCTGATTTCAACCACTTGGTAGCTACGGCACAGAGCAGACTAGGTTAACTTAGAGGTACTGAGTGAAGAATTTATGCAGTACCCAACAGTAATAAAGTCAAAATACTTACAATAAAAATTACAAGCTGAATTAGAAAAATAGAGTATATGTTAATAAATAAAACGACCCAAAAAAGACAAAAATGCAACTAGGGTAACTAGAGATATGAATTTGTGAAGGCAAGGCATCATGCTGCAGCCAAGAAGGAATCCACAAGGTTGGATAGCCATCGGATGAAGTCTCTGTGAAGATTTGGTTTTTGGTAAGTAAGCTCCAACCAGGAGAAATTTGAATTACGCAGCCAGAAAAGCTCTCTCACTGGTGGATAATTCTGGTGCCTTCGCCCGGTCAAGATTTCTTTGTTTACAGGTAGTCACTTTTTTGGAACTTGGATTCCTTCAGCGGGGCAATGAGGCTGGCTGTAACTAAAGAGTGCTCCACAAGGCCACATACCAACTCTGTGGGGTCCCACTGAACCAAACTTGCTGTGGTGGAGAGGGAGAAACCTGAATCTTCGGTCCAGTGGCAACTCACCTTGGTTGGATCAGCTTGGCAGGTTTGTTCCAGCCTGGTCCACTGCAGGTCTTTGAAGCCAAAAAGTTTCTAAGTCAAAGGTTTTCAGGGGAGGTAGGAGACATCCAGCCAAGCCCAGGCAAGAGCTCCAAAACCTGAGGAACAGCACTATAGGGTCAGTATTCACTTCAGCAGTGGCCACCAGCAGGGTCCAGGGCAGGTCCAGTTGGAACTGGTCAGCTGGAAATCTTGAGGAAGGGCCACTTGTAGCTTGTTGTGTCCCTGTAGCATGAATAGGAATTCAGCCTTATGACTCTTGGAGTTCATTTGTATATCCTAGAAATAAGAGAGAGCAGTTTCAGTCCTTCAAGGCTCTCCTCAGATCTCAGACAGCAGGCTCAGTCCTCTTTTGATCTTCTTCTGGTCCAGTAGTGTTCTGAGGAGTGCACCTGGGATGTCACATTTGTACATGGCACCACTAGTGGGTGGGGATAACGTCTCACTCTCCCTAAGCAATTGGGTAAAAGTTCTCAGGGCTTACCCTACCCACCTTTGCACCACTTGCTGTGTACCCTACTGCAAACAATTCAACAGTGTCTCTCTCTGCCTAAATGTAACATGGTGAACTCATTCTCCCCTTGTGCAGAGCCTGTGTGCTTAACCCAGAGGTGAGGCCAGGGAAATGTGCTGCCTTTCCTCTGTGGTCACTTCAAATCAGTTCTGGGTGCTGCTCTCTCTCCACTGGGATTGGTGCCTGTCTGACTGGGGGGGGGGGTGAGGCCTATGCAGGTAACATCTGACATCTGTTACTGCCCAATGGTCATCCTGCCAGAGGAGCAGAAACATCTCCCCACACCCAGGCTGTGAGCAGTTTTCACACCTCATTCAGGGTTTGAGCACTAAGAGGGCTGCTGCTGGAGGCCAATGTAAATGAACCTCCGGAAGCTTTAGACAGTGAAAGTTTAGCTTTCTAAATATTTACTAAAATCCAACTTTGCCAGTGAATTTAGCTTTCAATACATATTACAAAGAATGGCATATCAGGTGTTTCCTAACCACAGATAGCATTATTCAGTGTAAGAGTGCATCTCAGTGTTTGTCTATGGTACAACCAGCCTTACTACAATGAAACCAGCCTTTAGGTGCTAGTCATTGTAAGGGTATGTTTAACATTAAATGTATACATGTCTTACTTTTACATACCATGCACCCTCCGTATGGGCTATAAGGTCCACTTAGGTGTGACTTATTAATATCTAAAAGGAAGGTTTAGACCTGTCAAAGGGTTTATTTTGACAGTTTGAATTTCAGATTAAAAACTGCTTCAACCAGGCTACAATGGCAGGTCTGGATCCATGTTTACACTGCCACTGTAGTAGATTGCACAATAGCTGCTGCAGTCCACTAGTGACATTTAACTTACAGGCCCTGAATACACCTTGTGCCATATACTAGGGTTGTTTAGGTATGTTAAATATACTAGTTACGTTTCTGCCCAGTTCAACTGTGTTAAAAGGGGGACTTTACTACTGAATAGCATGGGTAAAGTGCACAGAGATCTACAGCCAGCAAAAAGAGATATGGCATTTTGGGGGTACACCACACAAAAAAATAGTCATTTCCAACAGCATGTTTACGTCATTGGAACTCCAGGATTGTTGTTCATATCCCTTGTTGACCATTGTGATTGATGGACAAAAAGTGAAGTCTTCTAAGAAGAGAGCCTTAGGTGGCAAGCTTATGAGGTCCACTGTCTTCACTGCTCTCTGGAAAGGTGAGGGCCTTTCTCAATTCCAGAAGAATCTGAAAATTCACCTATTTATATTTCTTACAATCCACTTCTGATGTTGCTTGCAAATTAATTTTATTTTACCACTAAAGCCTTGATTATGAATGATTGGGCCTAATTCCCATTATTCCCTCTGGTATCAGGGGGCACATAAATAACCGGGTTACACAATGTTGGTGATACAATGCAGGAATAAGTGCTTTCATTGTGATTCCTGAATGTTTTCCCCTGCGTTTGTCTTTTAGATGGAGAATTTGTCTGCTTTCAGAAGCCAAAATCTAATGTGAAAACCATTGACGTAATTATGATGGGCCTGGGAACTCTGATATCCGTAATATAACCAGTAAGCCTTATGTGTTGGAAAAATCCACAAGGCACATTATTTAAAAGAGTAGAATTCGGTTAAGAAGCTTTGAAGCTGTAAAGGGAATGCTTTCCCCATTACTTTGTATCAATTAATGTTGAATATCCTTCCAAATTAGTACTGATATAAAAGTACATACTGTCCATTGGTAAGGAGTCAATATTTTCCATTATTGTGGCTGACGGTGCCCAACAGGTATAACCGATTTGACTTACCCCAGTTAATGAGTAGTCCAGAAATATGTAAAAACCCTACCACCTCCTGTAATGGGATTTTGAGCCTGTTGTACGTCCCAAATAAAAACCAAGATATAAATAGTGATGAGGTGTTTGTAACCATCAGGGGTACCTCCTTATCTAACCCCCATTGTCTGTTGGTGTATGCCAATAACTCCACTGACAGTGCAATTAAAATTAGGAAAGAGGACACACTTGCCAAGTGTCTCTCTTTCTGCTCACCAGTGGTCATGCATAGCCCTGCACATCTTAACCCTTGCTGATAGTTTAGTAAACAGCAACCACACCCAAGCCAGAATGTTGGACAACAGGTTACATTTACGCAGAATATCATACAAATAATCCTAGCTCACTGTATCAATTGCTTTTTGAGCATCGATAATGCAATCATCAGATAAGCGCCAAACATCTGTTTGTGGCATATTAAGAAACAGATACCTCTGACTGGTCGACGTTTACTGGCTGAGGACAAATCCATTTTGGTCGGTTGTATTGTGGAAATCACCACAAATATACCGTCATACAAATATATTGTGTCAAAAATATAGGGTACCAAAAATCGGCTTAATAACATCTTCACACAATACAAAATATTGCTAACAAAAATATCACAATTAAAAAATATAGAAAAATAACACAATGTTGAGGTACAGAATATAGACAATTGACTTTTAAGCAATGTGATGGAATTAAACAAAGATATCAAATAATAAAGTTCTGTGATCTCTTACATCAACAAAATGAATTAAAGATATTAAACTTAACTAACGTAAAATCCAACACGAACATAAAAAAAATGTATATTAATAAAAAATACTTTATGTTCACATTTTCAATGATGACCCGAACAAAGACACTATTGGTCTAGTCAGCCTCTGTTACGATCACAAGGTTTGTGAAGAGAACCCTTGTGTTAATGAAAAAAGGGTGAGAGAGAGAAAAAGAGACTCGCTCCAGCAGGTCAGTTGATGGAAATCTTTGTCGGTATTATTCTGGTTTTAGGAGAGAAAGCAAAATAAATGTCTAAAGTACAGTAGTGACACACAGCTATCTTATCACAGGTTTAAGGGATGACTTACCCGAAGCGGCATGCAGACGGACTGTAATGAGCCTCAAAGTGTAACTGGAACTTACTAAAGAGTTGAATTAGGATGACATGTCACTGAAGCACTGGTAAAGAAAAGGCATGCAAGCAAGTAAGAAGGCATAACTAATAATCATAAAGTCAGGACGAACACACAACAAGAGAAGGGTCAGGGGACCAAGGGAAATGAGAAAGCAACAAATGTGAAGGGGGGAGTAAACTCATGTGAAAACAAAGGAAATATAATAATGTTATTGGCAGACATTCTGCATAGACATCTAATACGTCTTTTAGACTAACTCTGCCTCTGTTGACCTGGAAAGGCTACTTGCTGTGGCCAGCTCTCCTGTGTCTGGTATAGTGCAGCCTATCTGTATCACTGCCTGTTTCTGTATTCCCCATTGCTCTGTCCTCCACCTTTTCCAAGTCTGATGTCTTAGGGGATGTTGGGACAGAAAAGTCCTTTGCATTTTAAAATACGCGCACCCTTGCCCTGAGTGCCCAACTGAACTGTTGTATGGATCCTTAATGGTGGTTTTTGTTGTTTGATCATGAATGTGAACCATGACATTGGCCTTTCTCACATGTTGCAGTCTTGTTGAACCGGGAGTGGCATCCAATGCGCTACCCTCATTGTGGTGGAAGGCTGCTGGCTTCATCAAGAGTTAAGTAGCAATAGTAGTGGTTAGCAGGAGTGAACAGGTCCTTTTATTTCTGTGTCACTGAACCGAGGCCTACAGACTCGCTAACCTTTTTAAAGTTCCTCTGCTGTGTGCTTAACTCACCGTTGGCCTACATAACTTAGATGTAAAGTGCCCTTTAGTGCATGATTGGTGATTCTGCGCTGGATGTATATGTGCCTGGAAAGGGTACAGTAGAAGGAGAGAGCATTGCTGTGCAGTAGCTGCATTGTGAGTGATTGTACTAAGTGTAAGTATACCTGAAACAAATACATTACATCAGACATGTAGTGCTGCACAGTGCGTGCGGAGTGGAAGCATGTGCTGAGTGTATCTGTGCTTTCGAGAAGTACAATGTGTGAAAAGTTATTTCTTTTTTATTTATTCATAAAGTTTTATATAGCGCGAACATGACCCTTGAGGGTATCAGAGTGCATTACCGAGGGGAGGAGTGAGAAACAGGTAAAGACACCGGAATAATCACAAATAAGATATAAATACAGTCATAGAAGAATAACCAATTGAGGGACAGGACCTCGGTAGGAGAGCATTAGAATAGTAGTCATGATCCACAAATGAGAATATACAGGGCAGGATCAATCGACCCAGGGGATGAATTAAGGCCAACCATTTGTTCATCAGAAATCTTTTCACTTCTATTTTGAAGGAGGCGGTAGATGGAATCAGATGGATTTCCTTTGGCAAAGAGTTCCACATTTTCGGTGCAATACCTGAAAAGGCTCTGTTGCATTTAGAGATGTCAACAAATGGTGCTACATTTCCATCTTAACCCAGCTCATTCCTTTAAAGGTTCAGTGATAAGTAAGCATTTATCACTGTCTAAGGTAGTAAAATACTACTGCTGGAGCTATTCAAATATTTCAGACACCAGTCACCCCAGAACTTTGGCAGATACAAGTCTTAAATTAGCACTTCCGGATTTGCCTTTATCTGGGAGTTTATTCTTAGACAATTAAAAAGTGTCTTTGAGGCAGGTTCCTTTCACATTGCACCCATAGTCATTTCTCATTTATCACACATCTAGTTCCTTTTCTATATGACCAACTGTTTGAACTGATATGCGCAGGTTAGGATGTAAAACAATCTAATTTATCATCGATGACATAGAATAACTGATTAAAAGACCTAATTTTAACCAGCATTTGGGATAAAGTGTGGTGAGCAACTCATTTGCAAATCTAACCTGCTATTTGGTCCATTACAAGTGTGCTGGAACAATTTCCCATCTTTCTCATAGAAGTGCTGGTACCACAGACCTCAATAACTCCATATGACACCATTACTTTCCATTATACGTTTTAGGGAATTCGTGCAGAAATCCGTTTTTTGCAAATGTTTCACATTTAACTCAGTCCTTGAGCAGGTGAATTGTCTGAGTTAAAACCTCCAGACCATTAGAATAACAAAAGTTCTTGTAATCTCTATGAGGATTAAAAGGGCACTCATAATGAGGTTCCAAGTACTTAACTGCATAGACATGTAATTCATAAGGCAGATTAGGAAGTGCCACTGATTTAAGCTTGCCACATTGTAGAAGAATTTGGTGATTCAAGGTGGAAGGTGGCAGGTGGCATACAAACATTGTCGGATGTTGATTAGTAAATAAGTTAATGTGTCTATAAAATATGGAACGCAAGCTGACTTATCTCTAGTAACCTATATGACATGGGAATTACTATAAGTGATACAGTGGGTGGAGTGGCACTGGGCCCAGAGACTCGAAGGCCTCGTAGAATCCTTACGGTTGCTGTATTTTAATAGCCAGTTTGCAGTCCAGGGCTCATACCTTGAACTAGGGCACATGGCACCCTTTCCTTCATTACTAAGTAATAGATGTTTGTGGAAGATGTTTGAAGGAGACCATTGGAAGTGGAAGTCCTCCACAGCAGCATGAAAAAACCTTTCTCCCCATGAATATTTATGATTCTTGTACAGTGAGGTGTGCAGAAAATTCAGAATCCATTTCCATATCCATGTTGTAGCGCAAAAAATGCAAGCCCTGCAAATAGCAGCCACACACGTTCTTGCCCTTCTCTTTGTTCCCGGCGCTTGTGCTAAATTTTGTACAGTGAATAGCATGATATTTGGGAATTTAATCTAAAAAGCATACCAGGCATTTACAAAAATTATTCAAGATTATGGCATTGTAACCGAAATTTAATCCATGCATAATAAAAATGAGGATTCAATTATAGGCAAAGGCATCAAAATGAATGTAATACCTTTGTCATGATGTGCGGGGTGTCAATAAACTGTGCAATAATGCACAAAGGAGTAGCTCTTTTTGCATCACTAGCCTGGATTGAGTGCATGTTAAATACCCGATCCTCATCCTCGATGTTTTGGCACATGAGGTAATCATTACGGGATTAGGGGAGGAAACATTGCCTAGCACTAGACATATTGGCTTTGGTACTGGGGAAGTAGGTTGGAAGCCTGGTCTCTGCCCAACATTCTGTGATTCAGGGCAAAAACCTAAGGGGCCGATCCGATGTCGGGCGGAAACTTTCCCCCCAACACCGTCTCGGAGTCGGGAACTGACCGACTTGCGATCGGTGGCTCCACCAGACCGATTACTATGCGACGGACCCCTGTTCGGTTGGAGTCCTATTGTTCCCTATCGGAGACTGTGTTCCAACCGACAACACAGGCTCCTATGGGGAAATGGGATGTGTGTGGAAAACCCTGCACCCTGTCTTGGGCACCCCACCGTGCCTGCCACACAGTGAAGGGTTCTAAAGGGGGACCCCTTAGATACCCCCCGCCCCCAACCGGAGATGTCAGTATGAAGGAGGACCTGCTAGGGGCCCCCAAACTCACTTTCTGACAGCCTCTTTGTGTCGGACAGACTGACTCGGAAAGGCTGTTGGAAATCGATATCGTAATCGGTCGGTCGGAAACGCTGTCCGTAGAGGTGCATGATGCGGTTCTGACTGACAAAAATACTCTGAGAACGAGTAGGAACCGATTCAGAAAGACCGCATGGGTTGCATTCCGACTGCGAACATCATAATTGGTCGGGTGGAATGCAAACCGGCCGAGTCAGTCGGAAGGGCTCTGATGCGGTCTAGGCGATTCCGACTGTCGGGAGGAGGCCTTCCCCCCGACTTCGTAATCGGCCACTAAATCTTTTTTTACCTAAACATATATATAGAAAAATTAATTGTGGATACCTCAACAGGTTAGAACCTCTGACTGAATATCCACAATCAAGTGTATAAAAGTGCAGCTAAGCCCTGTGGTACCCACAGTAGGTGCTGGTGGAGGCTGGCACACTGGACACTTCATGGTCATCCAATGACCCCACATTCACCCCTATCCATCGCTGGTTCGCAGTTACTCTGGAAATGAATATTTGGCAGCTGATTGGTCAATGCACAGTTCTACAGCCTTTGAGAGAGTGCCTAATTTTAGTGCGACTGACCGCGGTATCAGCAGAATTATAAATAGTCTATTTTACTATTTCTCACCTTGTATGAAACCAGGCTTCCATTAAATTATTTTTTAGTGGCTACTGTTAGATATTACTTAGAAGAATCAATTCTCCAATGTTAAAATGCTGCCTTAACAGCAATACACTGAAGACGATATTTCACTTGAAATGGGTCGTGCATGTAATCTAGGGTGATTTTTACTGTGTAAATTACGTTACAACCTAAGGCTGCTATCCTGCTAGAGCATCACAAAATGCAGCAAATAACAAATCGCATCTCCAGGCAACAAGGCTCGAGCATAAAGATCACCCTCGCTGACATCCTCGCTGGACGTGTTCCCAGAGATGGGCAGTTAGGGACGCAGCAGTCTGCATTTCAGCTTCCCTTACACGCTTTGTAAATTCATTAACAATTTAACATTTCAAAAGGTCAACACTTTTACAGCCCATAATTGGAGTGGGGACATGCAGGTGATAATTTGCTCATGCGTGAGCCACTATGTGAAAAGTTATCATTTCGATTTCAAATCCAGTACCATTTTCTGTTATTTAAAGTTTCTGCTACAATCCATTATCAGGGAGGTACATGGTGTGGAATTGTAAACCAGTTATTCTGTGCACCTCAGCACCGGTGTGCTCGTTGGCCAGTACTCTCAGCTGATGAGGAGCTGGGCACAGTCAGCCATGGAGACAAAAAAAAACAATAAGTTGAGGAGGCGGAAGGGAGTGTGTGCACCTCAGAAGCCATGAAAACTGACATATCCCACAGAAAGCAGGAGGCTTTTCATGGTTTCTGTAAACACTGGCAATGCCATTTCTAGCTCCGAGATCACAGAATACTAAAGGTAAGGGCATGGAGCCTCAGGGGATTACTGTGGGAATGCTGCATTAAAATGCAAGCAGCTTCGGGTGCCAAAGCTGAACACAGGCAAACAGTAATAAGAGCAGGAAAAAGAATTGTCCAAAAAATGAACAGATAAACAACTAGATAAACAACCAAAGCATAAAGATACTGTACTTGGTCCCTGCTCCATGGGAGGAAACAAAAGACAAAAAGGAGGGACAAACAGGAAGGATTCACCAATAGCAATCAAACATTTTGGAAGGACAATCCAAATAACAAATGAAAAGCAATGGTTGGGATGTGAGCCCATTAAGTGTATACAATAGGTCTCCAGAGGCTTGACTGAAAAATGTCAGTACTCAGTTGCACAAAATATATAGCCTGCTACTCACTGGCTCATTTTTCCATTTCATAAAAGCTGGACAGAACAATTGAGTTTATCATGATATCGTGCTTCCCTCTGACTGACCTTGGCATTTTTCTTTTCCCCTCCTCCACCTTTAGGGTGGGAGAGGAATTCCAATAAGGAGTGATCAGTGTGCAGGTTAAAAACATGGCTATAAATATAAAGCGCTCAGTGTCATAATGCTCTCACCACTTACAAGAGGGGTATTTTCAGTAAAGGCAGAATACTCTACCCGATTGTCATGCCATCTATTTGAAACATGCCCCTCAAAAATATCTCTCAGCTATAACAGTTCCAAGTCGTTTGTTGGCAACTCCCTTCCTGATCACGCTTCAGGGAATTTCGGGATAATTATAAACATCATAGAGCTCATAAAAGTGCTGAAGGTATTGACAACATTAATAACCCTTATTTCTCCTCCTTCCAGTGCATAAAGTGACGATGCAACATATAGCCCAAAATTCTTATACATCTTTAAAATGCTTTGCATTAAAAGTGTCATTGCTCATCCATCTTTAAAGTGCATTAGCACCAGAAAGTGTCAGTGCTCATTTAAAAAAATAACATAAAACCTACTGTTCCCAGGCACAGTTTTTCCATTTCTTAAAATATTGGGCAGAACGATTGACTCTAGCATGATACTAAGCTTCCCTCTGACTGACCTTCCTCATTTTCCCTTCCCACTCTTCCACCCAGGGGCAGCTGAGGATTTTCAATAAGTAGTGATCAGAAAGTGGCCCAAAAGCATGGCCATGAATAAAAAGTGCTTGGTGTCATATTGCTCTGGCCTCTCAACCTCAGATTATCCCAAAAGGTGCATTTTTGGGAAAGGGAGAATATTCAGCCCAATTGTCCTCACTACTGCCTGGAACATGCCCCTCCAAAATGTTTCTAAGCTATTACAGGTCCAGAACAAGTGTGGCCAATCCCCTATCTGATCACACTTCGGGCACTTTCTGGATAGAGTGGGAAACATTTTATTCACAGAACGCAGTGTAAGGTACAACATCCATCCATTAAAAAAAGACATGTGATGGAAGTTGACCCCTCTAAAACTTAAATAGCTAAGATTAAAAAACCTTTCCCATTGCGATTCTTTCAGTTTTATCCTAGTGTAGCTTTCCCATTTAAATCTTATCTTCTTAACAATCTCTTTCAGCCCCAACTAAAGATCTCTATACCAATAACTCAGTTACAATAACTTTGCCTTTCTTAAACAGCCATCTTACTCAGTTTCTGAAGGAGTCTAAGTTCACCCCCGGCAAATTACGGAAGATGGCACTTATTTGGGTATACATAAAAAATGTTAATTCATATGAGATATTGTTCCCAAAAGAAGGGCTTGGGGAGTTCTAGTTTCTGAACTAACACCTTCATAAAAATCCTCTACCTTTGAAATAGATAAGTCCTCCCATTTACTTATGGTAACTTTGGTCAGGCCAGGAGAGAAAAATTGACAATATTGCAATGGTGTCTCTGCATTAACCCTGGGGGTTCTATATTTAAAAAACAACTTATTTTTCTAAATCCGGAAGAGGTTTAAAGACTTATATCTAGCTTATATGGATGATTTAGGGATTTGAATACACCATCTTAAGTTGAAGGATGGAGTTATCGAAATTTGAGGTTCGCATTGACTGATGATGCAACTGTAACAAAAAGGCTGCCGTGTAATATTTCTGAAAGTCAGGGAGTCCCAGGCCTTCCTCACTGTTTGGCATTTGTAAAATTTGCAGTTTTACCAATGGGCATTTCTGGTTCCACAAAAGAAGATGTTATAGATTGCTCCACTTTTTAAAAAAGTAAGGCTCTAACGTACGGCGATTTGATAAAAAGAGGAACAAAAACAAAGGTAAACTTGCCATTATAATCAATGCAGTACAGCCTATAATTGATAGGAGCAAGCCTTTTCATACTTCCAATAAATTAAAAACCTTTCTTATCATAGTTTTAAACTTATTATTAAAAATTTCCCCGGATCCTCTGAATGAAAAAAAAACAGGTATCTTTTCCGGCCTGTTCTAGAATTTTCCTTCAAAAGAGGTGTTGAAAAGTAAGCACTCCCTTTTCCCTTCATTATTTTAGAGCCCCCCCATGTTCATTAAGGCTTTAACTGATTGCAGAGCCAATTAATATTAAGATTAGTCAGGGTTAAAAATAAGGCATATCATCTGCATACAGCTTGATTTTGGATAAGGGTAAGAGTGATGTGATTTAAAAGAATCTGGCCTGCTGGGGAGTTGTTCATTATTTGCTGTGTCTTGTCGCCTTGATATAGGTTTCGAATGGATCTCGTAAACTGGAGTGGAAACTGGAACTTGCCAAAGATTTGAAATAAACAAATCCAGTTTACGAGATCAAAGGCCTTCTCAGCATCTAACAAAACAATGACAGCTGGGATAGCATCCGCCAACACCAGATTAATAAATTCATTCATACAATAGATTTTAAAGTATAAATTCCGAACACTAATAAAGCCATTCTGATCCCCCACTTTGAGCAAGGCGGCTACCTTATAAATCATATTGGCAAAAATTTTAATATCGACCGTATATTCATAATTTAAAAGAGTTATCAGTTTATAGGATGTGGGATCCACAGCCTCTTCACCTGGTTTTAAAATGATTTCCAGAACCCCTTTCTGAAATGAGTTCGAGAACTGACTACCGGCTAGCAAATGATTAAAAAAGGTGGCTAAATGACCAATTAAAGAGGTGGCAAAGGTTTTATAAAATTCTTAGCCAAACCCATCCAGCCTGGGAGCTTTACCATTGGGGAGCTGTCTTAAATTGTATTGAACCTCCCTCTCTGAGATTGCCTTTAATCGAATTGAGGCGGCTTCATTCATCAGGGCGGGCAATTCGAATTATTAACAAAATATTCAATTTGTTGCTGAAGCCCTACATTCCCATCTTACTACTCCAGGTACAGATTGAAATACTACTCCAAGTAGATGTGTTTCATTTCTCATCTTTTCTGTGTATTGCCTAGTTTGAGGGTTCCATCTTTTAGTGAACAGATTTTGATTAACCCCTCTTTTGCATGCCAGGCTAAAAAGCGGCTTATAAATACCCCTTCTTCATAAACTTGTTGATGGGAAGTCTGCTTATTTACTACTTCCTTTTCTAAAAAGAAATTCCTTATCTTCTCCTTTGAAATAATCCATTCTACTGAGGCATCTGTTCTATTCACCCCTAAAGCTTGATAAGCCATGTCTGCATCAGCCTGCAGGTAGGAGATTTCCTCCCTCTTTTTCTTAACTCGATATGCTAATATATAAATTAAACCCCCCCCCGATAGTACATTTGAAGGCCTCCAAAACAATGGATATATCCGCTAGGGACTCATTGGTCATCCAAAACACTATTTCTAAAGTTATCAAATCAGTCACATCTTCTTCCAATGTTATTGTCTTATACATCAGCCATCTTCTGCTGCTACATGGAAAGGGAACAGCACATTACAAAACAACCGCCCTTTGGTCAATCAAACCACTCACGACGTGCAAGTTTTTTCTACATTTGTAGTTTTCTTTCAACTACAGTAGGATTTTCATAGGTTGTTGGATTGTTATGTCTCTCTGAATGAGCCATGTGCTTTCAAATATCGCTATATAGTACATAGGATCCTGCAATAGCTGTATAAATGCCTGTCTCTAATTTCTTTATAATTGGTGACTTGTGATGCACCCAGTCGCCGATGATACAGAAAAGATATCAGAACTCAACTGTAATAAGTTATTGCAGTCGAGTTCTGACATCACAATGCATGCTGCCAAAATGAGCAGCCGAGATAAAAGGCAGGTCAGGTCACGTTGCAGCTGTTTAAAGCAACAAAAATGAAATGTTGCTTTTCTTTCTTCTGCTCTATTTTTCTAGCGCATAGTGACTAGCAGAAAAAACATGATTATTTTTTGCATTCCTTAGATATTTATAGAAATGTTAGAATCTTTTTGCATGTTTCTACACATTCTGAGCTCTAAAAACTGACTTGTATTGGACTGTTTCTAATTTCTTTTTGCAACAAATATCTACCTGTTTTTTGATGTGTTTAATATTGCACTAGAGGTTATATTTTTATTCTTCATGTCTGCAAACATGCTCTCTCTTTCATATGAAAGAGCTACACATCAAGATTTTAAGTGGTTTGTGGGAAAGATGATGGCGTGACCAAGTATTTTATCATATAAAGTAACCTGTGTGGTAAATGATAAGGATATTGTAAGTCACTTTGGAGTTCCATAACATTTTAAAGGAACTTGGCATTCAGTCTCATTCCTCTATATGGGTATGGAACACCTCGTGATATGCAACGTCCTTACAATGTAAGGCAGGAGGTACTTTATCCCTTATATAATGCAAATTCGATATTAGTAAGACAATAGTACACTGTTTATACTTTCCAGATCTTTGTATCTTATTCCGTAATGTCAAAATACCTGCTGCTTCATGTCAAAATAGTTCCTTCGTGTTTTTCTCATACAGAACTGGATCAGTGCTTAATTTGAGCCAGGGCTTTCCGATGCTAAGCACCGGTACTTAATTGATTTCCGGTGCTCGGCACCGGCACCTAATTGTCAACACCATACTTAGAACAGTCCACCACATGGTGGCGCTGCTCATCTAATTTAGAGATGAGCAGAACAACGGTAGTTTAGGAATACAATATACGTTAAAATTGCTTATATCTGCCTCCCCAGACATTCCTTTAGCTTTGGGGACCTGGAATAATCTTAACTGTCGCATTTACATGCGAGATAGATGGTTAGTAGTTGTTTTGGCAGCAATGACAAGGGCGATGGGTGGTGCAAGCTGCAGTGGCCTCCTTGTCAGAGCCCTAGCACTTAATATTTTACAAATTAAGCACTGAACTGGATGTTTCTTTTGCGTTTCAAAACACGCTATTTGTTTTCAAAAGGGGCAACACATTCAATATTCTCTTTCCATTTAAATCTTCTTTAATGTGTGCATTAAGTTGTGTACCTCAATTTTTACTTCAAATTCCAATGGGACAAACTGCAGCAGACTTAAAAGTAGATTGATTTTTCGCTGGTATTTGGTAACAATTAGTTTTAGTGTTTGTTTGACCTGTAGAAGAAAAATCAAACCATAGCAAGCAAAGTAGAAGTATTTGACAAAATATCGTGTACAATGTGTTTTGAAAGTGGCTAAATGATGCATGTTTTCATTGAAAAGGAACTCGTTGGTCCTCATTACTAGTGACCTGTAAATTTCAATGGTGGCCTGTAAATTCCTATAGGTAAAAAGAGTTCCCATTCTCAGCCAAAACATATTATATGCTGCTGCTGACAGCGAATGTATTGAACTTCATAAAAGTATCACAATCCTGGAAAACTCAAAATAGAATTTTATTATTATTATGAAACTTAATAATTTAGTTTGGTGTTATGTGACACTGATATGACCGGCCACAATGAGTGTATTTTCTGTGGGAAACTCTTGATAGTCATAAACTAAACTCTGTTCACCAAATGAAATGTGTAAAAAGACTGCTAATTTAATCGGTGCAGATAAACCATTTTCAGATGTATGATCGACTGCGTAATACGAGAATTTGTCAGTAACACCTGTATTACTTTTGTGCCATTACACAATATACTATTACGTGCAGAGAGAATACAGGACACGGTTGAACTACACTAAGGGCCTCATTACGAGTGCACTACACCTGCATCTAGTAAGTCCATACTCTGGAGTTAACATACCATGGGTCCTTTTAACTCTAGGGTTGTGGAGATAGCAGGGGGCTTATTTATGAGCCCTGCGTCACATTTAATGCGCTATCGCGTCACTTTTTGTGGCACTGCAGTGGCGTAAATAATGCGCCATGTTGCACCATGTTTGCGAAGTGACACATCTAGGCAGATGTGTCACTTCGTAAACCCCTGCGCTACATTATACCTGCATCAGGTATAATGTATGCAGAGTGGGTGTTCCCTTGCAAGAAAGGGTCGTAGGAGTGGCGCAGTGAAATCTATGGCTTGCCCCATGTGAAAGGACACATTGCTGGAGTTGCGTCTGTTTTCAGACACTCCCCAGCAATGCGTCACTTTTGCGCCTACAGAAACATCAGTAATACTGACGGATCTGTAACTCCTTGCGACATGATGCGCTGTACTGTAAATACGGCGCATCCATGGTGTCGCACGGAGGGTGCACTGAGAAGTGTTGCATGGCTGCTTTGTCGCAGCGA
Source organism: Calotriton arnoldi (assembly GCA_963921515.1). Lineage (NCBI taxonomy): Eukaryota > Metazoa > Chordata > Amphibia > Caudata > Salamandridae > Calotriton > Calotriton arnoldi. Next base: position 281,914 of record CAWUFW010012774.1, on the reverse strand, counting down.
TGCAACACTTCTCATAAATAAGGGGAAACACCCATTACAACGATGGTAATTTCACTCGGTGCCATCGCAACGCAACTTTGACATCGCAGGAGTCTTTGCATCGCATGCATTTACAACGCATGCTATAACTGCGCATTGACATTTACATCGCTACCAATTACAACGCATGTCACCCATGATTACTACAACGCATTATTTGGTCACAATTTTTTTATAACCTTTTTATAACCATTGTCCCTTTTCCATGTTCACAATAGGCGGTTTACGCGGTTACGTAGCCGCGCATACGTTACTGCCTTTGTTCCGGGACTCGCCGCGAGACAGAGAGCAGGTGGAAGGCAGAGCTCCATCAAGGTAAGTGACTTCTAATTACCTATATACTGGTTTTTAATAATGCGTTCATTCACCTTTACTTCTTGAATATGACCCGCTAGTCCTCTTATGTGTGGCGCCATGTTTGTTGTCCCTCAGTGTATCACCTCTAGGTAAGCACACTGCTCCAGTGTTTTTGGGTCATTCCCACAGTGATGGAAACGGTGTTTGATGTCCCTTATGTTATCTCTAAATTGGCTGTCCTACTCCTTACGTCTTTTTAGAATCTCTGTTACCTATATACTTACATATTTAGTTAGTCCATGTTGCTAAGCTGAGTACCAATTACAACGCATGTCAACCATAATTACTACAACGCATTATTTGGTCACAATTTTTTTAAATACTAATTATATGAATACCCTAATTATATGAATATCGCATAGCCGGAACATGACATAATAGCCACGGAAGGTGACATGAAATATAGCATATAGCCACGGAAGGTGACATGAAGCACTATTTTTAGCCATATTTTAACAACGGATTTTATCATAACCATTGTCCTTTTTATAACCATTGTCCTTTTTCCATGTTCACAATAGGCCGTTTACGCGGTTACGTAGCCGCGCATACGTTACTGCCATTGTTCCGGGACTCGCCGCGAGAAAGAGAGCAGGTGGAAGGCAGAGCTCCGTCAAGGTAAGTGACTTTTAATGTCTCTTATGTGTGGCGCCATGTTTGTTGTCCCTCAGTGTATCAGCTCTAGGTAAGCACACTGCTCCTGTGTTTTTTGGGTCATTCCCACAGTGATGGAAACGGTGTTTGATGTCCCTTATGTTATCTCTAAATTGGCTGTCCTACTCCTTACAGCTTTTTAGAATCTCTGTTATCTCTGTTACCTATATACTTACATATTTAGTTAGTCCATGTTGCTAAGCTGAGTAGGTCTTGTTAATAAACGGACACAATGTAGGGATGTCACAGAACAAATGACAGTGTTTTCAGAATGTTTTGAAAAACGTATCACTGTGTAAGGTATCTTGGTGTAAAATGACAATTTACTTCTTGAATATGCCCCGCTAGTCCTCTTATGTGTGGTGCCATGTTTGTTGTCCCTCAGTGTATAAGCTCTAGGTAAGCATACTGTTCCAGTGTTTTTGGGTCATTCCCACAGTGATGTTGTCACCTCTTGAGTCCTGTACGGTTCAGCCTTAAAGACAACTTTTTATTTATGGGAAAGAGTATATGAAATTATTGTGAATAAAAAACACTAGTCTAGGGTTAGAAAATGGGGGTAATTAAGAACACTGTACCCAGAAAAAAAACTAATTTGTGACCCTTTTTCCTTACAAACAGACGGCATGTACAATGGCGCATACAGTACATTCTGGAACTCCGAATTGGGGATTCAATTTATGTCCGTACCTTTGGTGGATTTTGGGCCGTTTTGGAAACGGTGACTTACCTTCTAACAAGGAATACAACTTTTTGGCTACAAACGTAACTATTGGAGGTGTTTTGGTACACCCATTCCCAGATTGCCACCTAAACACAAGAAGTTTAGGGGAAACGATACTTTTGGGGTGCAAAGTTGGCCAGTCGAGGCGTGCTTTGGATACCAGGAAAGGAATTAAAGGACAATTTACGGAAAAAACTTTGCAATTTTGAGACCTACTTGCAATACATAGGGGAAAGAACACACGGAGCGCAGGAAGGTGAATGGGGATTTAAGGGTGTTGCATCCAATGGGAAAAGGCCTCTTGGAGAACACATGGACAGAAGACAAGGGCAATTGTTGAAGAAAGAAAACTTCAGACGGTAATTACGTCCCATACTTTCATTTCACTAATTCTTTCAGTTTTGTTGTAACAAATAAAAACACAAGTGGATATGTAATGTAATGGAAAAAAACACAATGGGCAGTTTTTTGCATTTTTATAAAATTGAACTTACATTTTCGCTGGTACGTTTGCATATTACATGTATAGTATTTTAAACTTGGAAACTTACATTTTCAGATTATTGTGTTAATATAATACAAATTTCACATTTATTTTTGTCATTACATTGGAATTATATCCCATAAATACATAATTTCTATCTATTTAATGACAGAAATTATTCACATTTTATTTCCACAGAAAGCGATGACGCAATGCTTAACTTTTTGCATTATTGTTTTATTTAACCAACAAATTGTCGGTGGTACGTTGCCATATAACATTTACAGTATTGTTTATTATACAAATTGTTGAATTATTATGCATTATTGCTTTATTTTCACAAACTTTGTCGGTGGAACTTTTGCATATTACATTTCTGGATGGTTTATTATCCAGTTTTAAGACAAGGAAATTGATTATTTCTGATTTTTTGGTTGATTCTAGACATCTTTCACATGTTTCACATCGGATTTTGTTCTGCTTCTTGGTTGGATAGTACTGTGTGGGTTACTAGGACAGCATATTTGGTAAGGGTCTGGGTGTTATGGATGTGGTACACAAAATGTGTGGTTTACCCTAATCACAGTCTGCAGTTTAAAACATTTATCAATTTAGGGACACATTTGGGTAGACTACAGGAATATTTCGGTTTACATTTGGTGTGATTAATAGTAAAGTACGAACATTCTTAGGCAAAGGAATTCAGTATATGTGCAATGGAAGCTAGGTAGTCAGAAGCCACAGACAAGGTAAAGAGTTTTAGTGCTGCCAATAGTCTAGCCGACATTTCCTTTGTTTAATGGGAAATACGTGGATTTAGAGTACCTGCTAACGATTGTGACATGCGCATTTCCTGGTAACTTTGCTCCTTTCGCAAAATCTCTAAAAAATTGTAGAAATTAGGGTGAGGTTTGCCAATACTGTTGTTTAGAGAGTTGTGCCAACCCTCTATGGCATTGTTTGTCTTTGCTCCTCCCTCTAAGCAGGTTGAGTAGCAGGTCCACCAGTCCACAAGGAAACGTGGTTTCCTCCGGCGACCCGACCTGCTTAGATGGCCAATCCATGTGTCTTCGAAATAATTTAAAATTGGTGCCAATTTTTCTTTGTTTGCCATAAAGTACTCTGACTCTGTAATAGATGTGTAGTACTCGTCTACACTGTCAGGAGGAACAAAGCAAAGTGCAGTTAGTTTTTTAAGCTCAAACTGTAGTTTGCTGTCAGACGCATAATCCTCAATTAGGGATTTTTAAAATTTTACGCCAAAACGCCTGAGAAAAGTGGAAAAAACAACCTTGGATTATGGGTATCCATGTACAAGTTGATTATAGTATTCATCATTGGTAATTCAAAGTCCATGATTACTTTTCTCGGACTTTTGTTTGGAATTTTTACTTTTAGGACTGACAAAAATTCAGTATACGTTGAGGATTGTTTGTCTGGTAGTAAACTGTACACTAAAGGAACTACTGTGTTGTTAACGTAGCCGTGAATAGTGTATATTTGGGTGAAATGGGTGGGCGTACTTTTAAACGTACCATCCATCATCCAAACATCACTGTTCTCCAACCTATTTAGATTACGGGGGGTGAAAATCCGCTTTAGAGCGTTTTCATTGTCATGCAATATGAAATGTTTGTTTGAAAGAGTAAGAGAGAGTTCACGAGGAATAGTTATATCCGAAAAGGTTTGTGGTGTAACGCGTTTAGGGTTATTTGCCTGTTTCTTACGTTGGATTATTCTACGCAAGTTTGGAATAGTGGGCATACTACTGGCAACATGTTCAGGAATATGTTGGGATACCTCCCTTAAAATAGCACCGCACGGGTCATTGGAGTTGCCTGCAATCACTTTCATTTCATTTATAGATTCTCTCACTTCAATAGCTGTTGCAGAGGCAGAGTGGTTATGGTCTGTGCTTCTTAAAACAGAGTCACCCAGAGTAACCGCTCTGCCTCTGCAATGGCTGGAGTAGTATTGAACACACCTCCAATGACCCCGTGGCTCCGAATGTCTCTCCTTACAATATACATAACCACTATGTTTTAGTAGACACATTAGTTTCAGAGATAATTATCTGGCGTAATAGCCCTTAGCAAATGCCATTCATGTACCTGTATAGTTGTTGTAAAGTTGGGATTAGTTCGTAGTTAGTGCTTCGACCTTTGGATATCCCGACAAAGCTTGTCGATGGTGATGGCCTATTTTGGGAGACAAAATTGGTATTATTCAGTCGTAGGGTATATCCCTAAAAAACAAAAAAACACACCAGTTTCGGACTACCTTACCCCAAAAACAATTTCAGACACAGAGTTTAGCATGCACTTTGGTCACAAATGTCGGCCTGTGCACTCAATTGGAGCAGTTGCTTTGGTCTGATACATGTTATGGATTGTTCTAATGTGGACATTTCGTGTGTTACGGGGAGTGCTAAAAATTAAAATCCGCTTTAGAGCGTTTTCATTGTCATGCAATATGAAATGTTTGTTTGAAAGAGTAAGAGAGAGTTCACGAGGAATAGTTATATCCGAAAAGGTTTGTGGTGTAACGCGTTTAGGGTTATTTGCCTGTTTCTTACGTTGGATTATTCTACGCAAGTTTGGAATAGTGGGCATACTACTGGCAACATGTTCAGGAATATGTTGGGATACCTCCCTTAAAATAGCACCGCACGGGTCATTGGAGTTGCCTGCAATCACTTTCATTTCATTTATAGATTCTCTCACTTCAATAGCCGTTGCAGAGGCAGAGTGGTTATGGTCTGTGCTTCTTAAAACAGAGTCGCCCAGAGTAACCGCTCTGCCTCTGCAATGGCTGGAGTAGTATTGAACACACCTCCAATGACCCCGTGGCTCCGAATGTCTCTCCTTACAATATACATAACCACTATGTTTTAGTAGACAGTTTCCTCTGCTGGAGGTGATGTATTTGGCCATCTTTGGAACAGACATTAGCTCTAAAAAAAAAAAGAGAAACAAAAGCAAAATAATTTACAAGGCGCAAACATGTACATAAATTGCTGTTGTAAGTCGTAAAAGGTGTAGACGGTTATAGGTACATTAATGCAACAAAAGGAGACAATGATGATTTTGATAGCACCAATAAACATACACATTTTTGGGTACATTAAAAATGGCGCCAATGTTTCTTGCAATAGCACCTACAAAATTTGGATACGTCTGTTGTAATTTATTAGCTGTGTGCAAAATTGAATAGGTTCACTCACAAACTATCTTTGTAATCTGTTTTACCTTTTGTGCTACTGTGCTCTGGCACTTAGCGGCGACACCCAAAAATGTAGCTTGCCTTGAAACTCCGTTCGCTTTGAGACTCTGTAACAACAAAATAAAAATTTTGTTTGCAGAGGGATTATTAGTTTGGTGTTTAAACTATGGGTGTACTATGCAAGACAACACTGAAATTACAATGCCATGGTACTATGCAACACATTAGTTTCAGAGATAATTATCTGGCGTAATAGCCCTTAGCAAATGCCATTCATGTACCTGTATAGTTGTTGTAAAGTTGGGATTAGTTCGTAGTTAGTGCTTCGACCTTTGGATATCCCGACAAAGCTTGTCGATGGTGATGGCCTATTTTGGGAGACAAAATTGGTATTATTCAGTCATAGGGTATATCCCTAAAAAACAAAAAAACACACCAGTTTCGGACTACCTTACCCCAAAAACAATTTCAGACACAGAGTTTAGCATGCACTTTGGTCACAAATGTCGGCCTGTGCACTCAATTGGAGCAGTTGCTTTGGTCTGATACATGTTATGGATTGTTCTAATGTGGACATTTCGTGTGTTACACCACATTATAAAAAGTTAAAGCTAGTGTGTTTCTTTAAGTGTATAGGTTATTTGTACTTGGATCGGACTTTGCAGTGACAGCCCCCAGTAACAAAACCGCTCCCCTCCCACCCCCTTTCCAGCCTCCCAGGGAAACACCCAATGCCCGGGCCGGCTCGTCCGGCCTTGCTACCACCCTCCAATGGTGCCCGTCATCTTCACATAGGCCACCATCCATCCGTACAGCGATCCATCACTCATCCATCCACCCTTTCACCCATCCATCCATCATTCATCCATCCACCCTTTCTCACCATTCATCCGTACAGTGATCCATCCACTCTTCCAATCATCAATCTATTCACTCATGCATCCAGCCATTTACACTTTCGACCCATCCAGCCATCCTTTCACTTACTCATCCATTCACCCATTCACTTATGCTTCCACCCATTCACACTTTCAGTCATTCATCCTCCCTTTTTCTCTCCATCCCCTTTCACTTATCCATCCATTTTTCCAAACATCTACTCATCCATTCATTAATCCATCCATTAACCCTATTACTTATCCATCATTTCCCTCTTCCATCCATCCGCTCTCCCATCCATTCACCCTTTCACTTATCAATTCATCCATCCATCCTTTCACACACCCATCCACCCTTTTACCCATTCATCTACCCTTCCGCACATACATCCATCTATTTACCTTTCCTCTCATCCATACTTCCACTCATTCACTCATCCATCCTATCATTATGTATCCATTCACCCTTTCATTCATCCATGCATGCTTTGACTAATCCATCCAGCCATTCACACATCCCTTACATTATTTACTCACCCACCTTTTCACATTATGAGCTGGCCCGTTGTCTGCAAAGTTGCAGACACAAGAGGCCCATTAACAACTTCACCCCTGCTGTAGTTCCTAAAGCAAGGGGTAGGGTTGGGGGTGAGGTGGGGGAGGGTTCACTTTGCCCCTGCACAAAGGCAAACTGAAAACGTAGAAGTTATGAGTCATGCATAATTCAAAGTGCCAGGACGTGAGGTGACTGTGACCAGGTGTTGTTTTCCAGGGCTTTAAGTGGTGTAAAAAAAATGGGGGGTCTCTTTAAAGGGGGTGTTCAATGTAATTAACGGCGTGGTTTAAAACACCTAGGCAAAAAAACGGTGCTTTGCATTGTGTTCCGCGCAACCGGTATTATGTTGTTTCTGTCATTGCATCAAGATATATAATACAGCAAGTAGCATTACACCAACAACAAGACGGGACTATTGGCTTTCTGGCTTACAATACAAAAGCAGCAACCATGGCTTTGTTGTTCCGTTCGAAAATGGTGAGACAGTGAAAGAACGATTTTGGGCACGCTATAAATTGCACAACGGGCAGTACAGGGAATGTATACTTGTTACACTGACAAACAATTTATTGAAATTCAAAAAATTGTTATAATGCAGGCACAATGAAACTAGTTTTATTAAACATTATTACTGCATATGTTATATTTATCTGTTAATTACTTACAAGCTTTACTGCGGGAGAGATTGCTCATGATTTTGGCGCCTTTAAAAAACGCAGACTTTGGAGTTCACAGCCTGTAAAAATGTACAAATAAGTACTTTAAGTTCATTTACTGCAACAGGACAGTTAGTTGGATAACATTACTGGGATTTAAGTCACTTACTTGTTGGGGTGAAGGCCTCTGCTCAAGGTAGTAGTCTGAACGTAAGCACAACGCGTCTAGTGTGCCGTGGGAACTGGTCAGAACAGGCCTGCAAATGGAGTGCGCCTCCTTTTATACCCTACTTCATGTGTTGCGTCGTGGTACAATCAGTGAAACTGTGGTAGGACTTTTGTTGTAGCGCTTGGCAAAATAGTGTCTCACTAATCCAAGTTTTATTTATTGTTTAAAAGTGTACAGAATTCTGTGTTCCTACTCCAAAAAAGAGCTTCACCTTCAAACAACAATACACAGGTTAGAATTGTAATACCGGAGAAATGTTTTGAAATACTCAATTGGTGATCGTATGTTGGCATTTTTTTCTTACACTATCCCACCCTAAAACCCCTGGATTACAGACATCATGGCCCAAGGAGTTAATAGACTCAGAAAAAAAAACGTTGTAACAGGAGGCGATTTGGTGAACTGCGTTGCAATGGCACAAAACAGCAGAGACACTACAATCGCGTGGCAACAGCATGCGCAGTAAATGCGTGCGATGTATTGTCTTTTACGATGTCACAACAGCGTGGTAATTGCTTGCGCTGTGCCGGTTTGCGTTGTATCATCATACATCCTAAATAAGGCCCCAGGTATTTTGAGTGAAATCCTGCATTTTCACTCAGAATTGGGAAATTAACAGTTGAATTTCTAATTTCGCGTCTGATTAACCAGGTAATTCCCCATTTCTCCCTGCAGTGTTCCCTGGAGTTTTGAGGGGGGTTGGGGAAAAGCAACACAGATTTGTGATGTATTAGCAGGACACTTGCAGTGAGGGACTAAACAACTGCCCTGAGTTCTTCTCACCTGTGTAAACATGCTGATAACCGCACCCCTTCCTGTGCCTTGCTAAAATACTTTTAATTAAGGGAGAGAGAGTTAGAATTGTAACTGTCACTAAAATGCCTCTTCCATAAATGAACAATTAAGATCATTTCATTTTTCAATCAAACTCGATCCTGACTGTAAGGACGCTGCATTTCTTCCATTTTTCCTAGTGTATTTTCATATGAAGTGACTGTGTTTACTCTTTTCAAGGACACAATTATATGGACATTATTAGTACGCTTATCTTTCTATCATCTCTTTTAAATATATTACATTTTCTCTCATAAATCCTTTTCGCTAAATCTCTGAAATACAGATAAGCTGATTTAAGGTACAATTTGAGAACCAAACAAATTGTTACATCAATAAACAATAGTGATGATTTAAATTGCCGTTCAAAGCACTTGACTTGGATACGCCCTTGATCTTGTTACTAGAAAATAATCAGGATTATAAAGCGCTCAGAGTCCCATTCAAGGCTTACCAACAAAATGACCGTAAAGGTAGCATGAGAAGGAAATAAAAATATTTCCAGAGAAGAGAAGGACACATTGTAAAGTACGTGCATCTGACTTACACGTTGTAATACATTCAGTGGCGAAGGCAGGACTCACGCCCATTAGGCGTTCTAAAACCCTCGAGACATAAAAACACCTTGGGAAGTAAATGGGACAGGGTCACTATAGGCATATCTCATTACAAAAATATGAGAGTAGTTCAATAACAATCTGACGCTAATGGAAATAGGCCATGTTACTGCCATGCTGCATTGTGTAAATGGTGGAGAGGCCAGATTGAAAGGCTGATGAATCCATCCTATCTGTCCTTTGGGCGAAGGCTTTCCATTTCTGCATCAATACTCCCCACAGGAGTAGCAAGATATAGAATTTAAGGCCAAGATCACCATTTGGACTTAAACAATATGCCCCTCTCTCACCTCTGTTAGGCCTTAGACAGATGTCAGTTTGCTGAGATACAAAGATGGAGGAAGAGAGAAATATAGTACGATAAGTATATTTCCATTTCTAATTAGCAAAAGATTACAATCTTGAGAGACCTATATGTTTTTGTCTGATTCAATGTTTGGTTTAACAAAAACAACAGAGGCCAGGTTTGCTAACATGTACCGTTTAATGGTCCACTGCTTGGCTCCATCTCAAATTGCATTTCTGTATGTATTCTGCAGTCTTTCTTATTTGATGGGAATATGCCTTTGCAATTAACAGAGATTTATCATTTTATATATCAGAGGAGCGCAATTTAGACTCTATCCCTCCACGTCATCAATGCACAATTTGCATTTATATTTGGCATTATATCTAGTATGTGCCTTATTAATATTAATGTGTGAACATGTAAACACATTAATGAAATGCACTCATTGAGAAACTCAAGATTTATATACATATGCATTAATGTATTCTGTATTCACGTTTGCATTTATACTTTAAGTCACACTTGCATATATTCTGAAACTCATATATAAAAGTGTAATCATGAATGTTCTCATTCCCGTTTGCATGTGTTCTTGGATCATATGTGCACAAGTATAACCATGTATTCGAAGTGCATGTTTAAATGTTTAGTTAAAGTTAGCCTGACTGAAGGCCTTGTGATGTGAAATATACCTTGCCTGGTCAGCATGTTCTTTCTTTTGCAGGTGTGTTCTCAAGGTTTCAGTAGCTTGAGAAAGGAGTATTGTTGTCTGTATTAGTTTCTTAATAGTAAGGTCCAGGAAGATCAATCTTGGAAAGAAACGTGAAGATCGAATGAGCAGATAAAGCCTGCTATTCCTTGCGTATCAGGCACAGAGTGATGTTCAAGGTTGCAATCATTGCCCAAATTCTGTGGATGGGAAAGTCTGGTAATGTTGCAAATGCACAACATGAGGATAGAGATGATTTGTTCTTGGAGGGGTGGGAAGAGATACGACTGTTGCTGAAGTGTCTGTTTGTTTTGATTGGTATTCACACTGTTCAAAGTTAGAGCAGATTCCCTTAGACTTTGTGGAGTACAGACCTCTCTGCTTCCTGTATTCTTGCAAGTGTGAAGCTTCAGGCTAAACACTTACTCCAATTCTGGGAGATTTCTACTGGAGTCTTCACTATGCTGACACCTCCTTGCACTTGTGTATTTCCCTGAGACCCTGTTTTATGAAATATTGTTATTCTAGAATTAGAATCTTGATTAGAATTCTTTAGAACTTATTCATGTTTGAGTGATAGAATCGGAATTTATTTCAGGAACACCTATTTCTAATTCTCAGTTTCTGTATTACTGTGGCTGTGATTAATTGTATGTTATCCTATTGAGACTGAGCTAATTGCGATATTTCAGCTTGCCAGCTGTGATTCTGTATCTTTTTAACATTTTCCTGACATGCATATATATTGAATTGACTAGGAATTGGAAATAAAACCTCTTTAATTTCAATTACCTATTCTTGGTCCTTATTGTGGGGCCAACGTGAAAGTTGAATTGTTTTATTATTGCTAACTCCCTTTGCAACTCAGTTAACTTAAAAAGATCCATCAGATGAGAGATTGTAAATCACGTGCCTGCATGCTCTCAATATCAAAATCTTTCCCAGGAAATGGAGGGGACTCCCTCTGATTGTAAAAAAGTGTAGGCTGCCCATAATCCGTTAGTACTGCTATGAACACACCAGGATTGTTGGAGGTTAACCTACATGGCATTGCTAGGCAAACGTCCAGATTCCTAGGGTTGAGTAGATAACTGCATTGACATCCAGTGACAGCAATGCCTCATTCTTGACACGAGCTGTGCATAAGTTCACACAAAATCAACCTCGTGCTTAAAAAGTAGAAGCAGATTCCAGAGAGGAATCCTGATCTTACCATGTGTAGCTTGGCCAAAGCAGGCATACTTCCCTTAGAGAAAATAACAAACAAAACTGTAATGTTAAGAAATGAACATGATTACATTTGTCATCCACTTTATTGACAAAGAAAACACATCAGTGGCAGAGGAATAAACCCACTCTGATATAGAATTCAGGAGACAGTATAAAAAAATTGCAAAATTCTATGGAATATGAAAGAGTTGTACAAATGTGGACAAACCGGATCCCTGCTGGTCCTTTTCAAAATGACCACTTTGAACATAGAACATAAAAAACAAAGTGAAGCTCCCCACCACCCAAGAAAAAAATTCAACCAGTTCAGTTTTTAGGAGCAGCTATGTCCTTTTTAAAGAAAGTTATTTAAACCATGGATTTTCTTTTTCTATATATGACAACAACACCAAATTTGTCATCCATTTTGATGCCAAAGGGTTATTGGCTACTTCTCTCCTGCTTTGTCTTGGGCAAGTCAAGGTGTGCAAACAGAGACAGTGGTCAAATGGAACAAGAACAGAACACAAGTACCTTTGATTGGAAACTCACAGCATCATTTAAGCATGATTTGGCTTTTTGATATTGGCATATGTACTACTCCTACAAAATGATTTCACACTCTAAGCATCATCGTTTGGGCATGACTTTATATAGCGCGCAATGTCAACAGGTTTAATGGACAAACCTGGGATCCAGGGTGGGTCCCTTTCCCGAGAAATAAATAAAAAAGATTGCCAAATGGTACATTTCAAATCAAATGAATGTAGAGATAAAGCAAGGCTTATAAAGCAGTGGGAAAGTATAGTCCTAAAATATTAAACACATTAAAAACTGCCCCATATCTTACTGCATTAATATGTTGAGCAGTTAATGTAATGTGTAAATTGTACAGCGTGACAACTTTTGCACTTTAAAATGTACGCTTGCCCACTGTATTGCACTGCATGCAGCATTAAGTTTGGAAAAAATGCTCTAACCATCAGGCTTCGGGAAGCACCCACAGCTGCCGGCTGCAACCAGTCATATAGATATATGTGCAGATGAGTCTTTAAGTGGGAAGAAAATGGTAGGGGCTCTCTGTAAAGGAACATGTCAAATACATTTCTATGAGTTCCATAGTGTGCCAACTGACCAGTATTTTGGTTTAATGGTTTCTCTCTGAAATGTAATTGTATCCATATAAATTACATACCAACTGATCTACACCTAAAACCTTTCAATATGATTGGCTTTGTCAATGGGTGTTGGCTGTTTAAAATAAATGAGTAACAACAATGATTTGTTATTAACCCCTTCGCTGCTATCTGTCGGCCAACGGCCGTCGCGAGCACTACCTCCGTAGTGCTGCGCACGTCCGTTGGCCGACGCGGCCCCGCCCACTCCGCTAAACCGCCGCACCGCGGCGGAATTGCCGCCGCGGTTAAGGGGTTAATAATTAACATTGGAAATGTTTCAATTCTGAAATAGTGAGTCTGTGAATTAAATAGCATTGAGGCCTGTTGAAGGAGTTTTGGTCTTAAGTTATGTGTACTTTATGTTAGATATGTATCCCCTTTTTCTCTGCATATCTTCTCCATCTACACATCTTCAACCACCTCTCTTTCCTCTTCAACATCCTCTTTTTACTCTTCCCTGAATGCACTTCCTTGCATCTCTGTCACTTCACTGCACCAAGCATACACTACACTCCCCCAAATGTAAGCACTTTATTTTCTCTTACTTTTCCCTTGCAAATATTTTGACATCTCTGTACCCCTTTACACACATATCCCCAGAATTTCAGTTGCAAATGGAATACATAAACATTGTTCTATGTGCTCTGCAGAGAGGCCCAACCCACTGACACGCACTTTGTTTGGCTTCAGCCTTAGCGCCTGCTAACTCAATCAAAGCCCCTCATAAACACCTGGCATGGCTCAAGTCTCAAAGTATGCACAGAAAAAAATACAGATAAACAACATTATGAAATAGCTAACTCTTGGGTAATGCAAGATTAAGTAAAGTATGATAAATAATAGAGGAACGAAATCACTGAAATGTATTGCCTCAACGTTTTTAACATTCATTGTTTGCAAGTCAATCATGTTTTTGGCATCAGTGTTACCTTAGGGGCATGAAGCCACGGGAAGTTTTAATGTGTTACAGCAAACAAATGATGGACGGAATGCTGACAATGCAAACATTCTCCCCCAGTCAAAAGATCTGGGTTAAATCCATCGTTCTTTTGCCCACTACGCCACCCCAGTTTGGACCCAGCCATATGCAAATCAGTCTTGACCACGTGCCCCATGGGAAAAGTCCAGACCGAACTGCCAGGCCAGGTCCTCCCTGGACCGGAAAGAAGCATCCTGGGACCTGTTTCAGGGTATGTCACCCTTCTTCAGCCAGGCTAGCTTGAATCCAGTGGCACAGTGAGCAAGGGACCCACGTCTGGGCATACCCATCCCACTTAGGTCAAAAAGTGTTACAGCAAACAAATGATGGACGGAATGCTGACAATGCAAACATTCTCCCCCAGTCAAAAGATCTGGGTTAAATCCATCGTTCTTTTGCCCACTACGCCACCCCAGTTTGGACCCAGCCATTTGCAAATCAGTCTTGACCATGTGCCCCATGGGAACAGTCCAGACCGAACTGCCAGGCCAGGTCCTTCCTGGACCGGAAACAAGCATCCTGGGACCGGTTTCAGGGTATGTCACCCTTCTTCAGCCAGGCTAGCTTGAATCCAGTGGCACAGTGAGCAAGGGACCCACGTCTGGGCATACCCATCCCACTTAGGGCGAAAAGTGTTACAGCAAACAAATGATGGACAGAATGCTGACAATGCAAACATTCTCCCCCAGTCAAAAGATCTGGGTTAAATCCATCGTTCTTTTGCCCACTACGCCACCCCAGTTTGGACCCAGCTATATGCAAATCAGTCTTGACCCTGTGCCCCATGGGAACAGTCCAGACCGAACTGCCAGGCCAGGTCCTCCCTGGACCGAAAACAAGCATCCTGGGACCGGTTTCAGGGTATGTCACCCTTCTTCAGCCAGGCTAGCTTGAATCCAGTGGCACAGTGAGCAAGGGACCCACGTCTGGGCATACCCATCCCACTTAGGGCGAAAAGTGTTACAGCAAACAAATGATGGACGGGATGCTGACAATGCAAACATTCTCCCCCACTCAAAAGATCTGGGTTAAATCCATCGTTCTTTTGCCCACTATGCCACCCCAGTTTGGACCCAGCCATAAGCAAATCAGTCTTGACCCTGTGCCCCATTGGAACAGTCCAGACCGAACTGCCAGGCCGGGTCCTCCTTGGACCAGAAACAAGCATCCTGGGACCGGTTTCAGGGTATGTCACCCTTCTTCATCCAGGCTAGCTTGAATCCAGTGGCACAGTTAGCAAGGAACCCACGTCTGGGCATACCCATCCCACTTAGGGCGAAAAGTGTTACAGCAAACAAATGATGGACGGAATGCTGACAATGCAAGCATTCTCCCCCAGTCAAAAGATCTGGGTTAAATCCATTGTTCTTCTGCCCACTACGCCACCCCAGTTTGGACCCAGCCATATGCAAATCAGTCTTGACCCTGTACCCCATGGGAACAGTCCAGACCGAACTGCCAGGCCAGGTCCTCCCTGGACCGGAAACAAGCATCCTGGGACCGGTTTCAGGGTATGTCACCCTTCTTCAGCCAGGCTAGCTTGAATCCAGTGGCACAGTGAGCAAGGGACCCACGTCTGGGCATACCCATCCCACTTAGGGCGAAAAGTGTTACAGCAAACAAATGATGGACAGAATGCTGACAAAGCAAACATTCTCCCCCAGTCAAACGATCTGGGTTAAATCCATCGCTCTTTTGCCCACTACGCCACCCCAGTTTGGACCCAGCCATATGCAAATCAGTCTTGACCCTGTGCCCCATGGGAACAGTCCAGACCGAACTGCCAGGCCAGGTCCTCCCTGGACCAGAAACAAGCACCCTGGGACCGGTTTCAGGGTATGTCACCCTTCTTCAGCCAGGCTAGCTTGAATCCAGTGGCACAGTGAGCAAGGGACCCACGTCGGGGCATACCCATCCCACTTAGGGCGAAAAGTGTTACAGCAAACAAATGATGGACGGAATGCTGACAATGCAAACATTCTCCCCCAGTCAAAAGATCTGGGTTAAATCCATCGTTCTTTTGCCCACTACGCCACCCCAGTTTGGACCCAGCCATATGCAAATCAGTCTTGACCCTGTGCCCTATGGGAACAGTCCAGACCGAACTGCCAGGCCAAGTCCTCCCTGGACCGGAAACAAGCATCCTGGGACCGGTTTCAGGGTATGTCACCCTTCTTCAGCCAGGCTAGCTTGAATCCAGTGGCACAGTGAGCAAGGGACCCACGTCTGGGCATACCCATCCCACTTAGGGCAAAAAGTGTTACAGCAAACAAATGATGGACGGAATGCTGACAATGCAAACATTCTCCCCCACTCAAAAGATCTGGGTTAAATCCATCGTTCTTTTGCCCACTACGCCACCCCAATTTGGACCCAGCCATAAGCAAATCAGTCTTGACCCTGTGCCCCATTGGAACAGTCCAGACCGAACTGCCAGGCCAGGTCCTCCTTGGACCGGAAACAAGCATCCTGGGACCGTTTTCAGGGTATGTCACCCTTCTTCATCCAGGCTAGCTTGAATCCAGTGGCACAGTTAGCAAGGAACCCACATCTGGGCATACCCATCCCACTTAGGGCGAAAAGTGTTACAGCAAACAAATGATGGACGGAATGCTGACAATGCAAACATTCTCCCCCAGTCAAAAGATCTGGGTTAAATCCATCGTTCTTCTGCCCACTACGCCACCCCAGTTTGGACCCAGCCATACGCAAATCAGTCATGACCCTGTACCCCATGGGAACAGTCCAGACCGAACTGCCAGGCCAGGTCCTCCCTGGACCGGAAACAAGCATCCTGGGACTGGTTTCAGGGTTGTCACCCTTCTTCAGCCAGGCTAGCTTGAATCCAGTGGCACAGTGAGCAAGGGACCCACGTCTGGGCATACCCATCCCACTTAGGGCGAAAAGTGTTACAGCAAACAAATGATGGACGGAATGCTGACAATGCAAACATTCTCCCCCAGTCAAAAGATCAGGGTTAAATCCATCGTTCTTTTGCCCACTACGCCACCCCAGTTTGGATCCAGCCATATGCAAATCAGTCTTGACCCTGTGCCCCATGGGAACAGTCCAGACCGAACTGCCAGGCCAGGTCCTCCCTGGACCGGAAACAAGCATCCTGGGACCGGTTTCAGGGTATCTCACCCTTCTTCAGCCAGGCTAGCTTGAATCCAGTGGCACAGTGAGCAAGGGACCCACGTCTGGGCATACCCATCCCACTTAGGGCGAAAAGTGTTACAGCAAACAATTGATGGACAGAATGCTGACAATGCAAACATTCTCCCCCAGTCAAAAGATCTGGGTTAAATCCATCATTCTTTTGCCCACTATGCCACCCCAGTTTGGGCCCAGCCATATGCAAATCAGTCTTGACCCTGTGCCCCATGGGAACAGTCCAGACCGAACTGCCAGGCCAGGTACTCCCTGGACCAGAAACAAGCATCCTGGGACCGGTTTCAGGGTTTGTCACCCTTCTTCAGCCAGACTAGCTAAATCCAGTGGCACAGTGAGCAAGGGACCCACGTCTGGGCATACCCATCCCACTTAGGGCGAAAAGTGTTACAGCAAACAAATGATGGACGGAATGCTGACAATGCAAACATTCTCCCCCAGTCAAAAGATCAGGGTTAAATCCATCGTTCTTTTGCCCACTACGCCACCCCAGTTTGGATCCAGCCATATGCAAATCAGTCTTGACCCTGTGCCCCATGGGAACAGTCCAGACCGAACTGCCAGACCAGGTCCTCCCTGGACCGGAAACAAGCATCCTGGGACAGGTTTCAGGGTATGTCACCCTTCTTCAGCCAGGCTAGCTTGAATCCAGTGGTACAGTGAGCAAGGGACCCACGTCTGGGCATACCCATCCCACTTAGGGCGAAAAGTGTTACAGCAAACAAATGAGGGCTGAAAGCCCGAAACCGGTCCTAGCCTGGCTGATGAGGGCTGAAAGCCCGAAACCGGTCCTAGGGTGCTTGTTTCCAGACCAGGGAGGACCTGGCCTGGCAGTTCGGGCTGGACTGTTCCCATTGGGCGCAGGGTCAAGACTGATTTGCATATGGCTGGGTCCAAACTGAAATGGCATGTTGAGCAAAAAAACGATGTATTTAGG
Organism: Calotriton arnoldi; assembly: GCA_963921515.1. Taxonomy (NCBI): domain Eukaryota; kingdom Metazoa; phylum Chordata; class Amphibia; order Caudata; family Salamandridae; genus Calotriton; species Calotriton arnoldi. The sequence continues at coordinate 264,192 of CAWUFW010012774.1, read as the reverse complement.
CCCAGATCTCTGTACTGGGGTGAATGTATGACATTGTTCTGCATTCTGTCCATCAATTGTTCTTTTTGCAACCGGAAGTTTTAATGTCACACATCAGAGAACTGTCCACTGTAAGCACATATTTCTCGCCTTGCTTGACTCGGATATTTGGATCAACTGCGCAAGGGAACACTAACGAACCCTGCTCGTTATTTGGATCCATTTTGTGGTGGAAAAAATGCTGCAGCTCAACTTCTAACTGGGCCAGCTACGTGCAGTCAGGGACTGGGGTGTCACAGTGGGGGAGGTTAGCGTGATGAGGGGTCTCAGCACAATATACATAACACAATTTTAGCTTGCAAACACTTACCATTACCGAGAACAAGGCACCGGATTAGACGTGCTTGCATCCACTCTCATGTATGACGAAAAGGTGGGGTTTGTAGATGGTTCTCAATCACAACCCACTCCAGGAGTTCCATATCAGTGGTAAAATGAAATGCCAATTGAAATACGTGTTGTGGCCCATAATATATTTCGATCTTTAGCAGCTGGAGACCACTGTCAGCAGTCATTGCATGTAGCTTATACTCGACCAATCTCAGCCTAAGAATATGGCCATAAAAAGACAGAATTAATTTATACTATTTCCCAAAGTCTGTGCTGGTTTGCTCTGTGAGTAGCAATCGTCTTTGAGCATTGCATGGAAGTTGTTTCTAATCAATATTTCCAGATATTTCATGTGGTAAGGCATCCATCAGAATGGGTGGGGTCTGACTGAGTGAGCCGTGGTGCGAGATGTGAGAAACAGGGCTTTGCCTTTAGTCCAGTTTATTTGGTAATCAGAAAATTGGGAAAAAGTTGACATGAGAGATAACAGTACTGGGTTTGAATGTTCTGGAGAGAACAGGGTAAGAAGAACGCAATCCGTATGAGTGGGATTTTGAGATTCCCATCTAAGCTGTCAATACCAAGATATTATCAGGGTAGAGATATACTGGTTCCAACGATATGAGAAAAAGTAAAGGTGATTGCTAGCTCCATTGCCAGGTGTCTGAGAGGAAGTCATTGCAGTGGATCACAGCTGTAGGTGAGTCATATAACTATTTGGTCATTAGCAGAAATTTGAGCCAATGCCCATCCTGGTGAATGTGTGGTATGAAAGCGTTAGCCCCATTCCACTCGGTCACATACTTTTTTGGCATGGAGGGAAAGGGCCACCTTGTCATCGTCCATATGGCAGGCAGTCTAGAAGAGATGCATCAGTGTTTGCTGATTTTTTCAGGATGATCAGCCATGAAGAAACCCCACTTGTGATTTGTGTGGGAATAACTTTTTTCAGTCTTTGGGCCAGGACTTTGTCCACTATTTTAACACCACAATTTCTTAAGGGAAAGGGTTGGTAATTGTCCCAATGCAACGGATCTTTCCCCAGCTTGAGAGTCAAATAGATATAGCCTTTATAGGCCTTGTTAAATTCCATGCTGAGGTCCAAGGAATATACAGCTTCTCTGAATATTTTCCGCAGAATCCAGTATTCATCTATTATTTTAAGGTATTCTACCTGGGAAACCACCATCACCTAGAGTCTTTCTTCTAGGAATCACCTTTATTGTTTCTGCAATTTCCTCTGCTGACATTACAGTACCCAGTGCCACTCGTGCATCAGGTGATGCATGTGGCAGCAGCAGGCTGTTCATAAATAACACCACATTGACATCATTCACTGGGGCTTCTGATGTTTAAAAAGCAGCAACACATTAGTAATATATTGGGAATGGGTAAACCAAGTGGATGGTTTGTCATAGATCACCAAAATTGCCAATTTAGCCTCCTGTTGTTTCAGCTGCAGGGTGAGAAAGTGCATGGGTTTTCATCTTGTTAAAAATGACACTCTTCAAAGTGATACGTAGTTTTCTGCACTTCTTGCATGAGTAGGGTGCAACTTCTTCCTTGCCAGAGTTTGCAAATTATCAGCTTTTAGGGGGCAGAGCAGTAGAGCCTCTGAAGTCCTGGAATTTCTACATCCAGTGACATTTTCTCTCTGGACTGTCTTTTCAGTATCATCATGGCATCAGTCATTAGAAGACTTTGCATATAGGATTTCCCTGTTGCCCAGAGAGTTTGGAAAGAGGATACTGAGTGTGTAGTAAGATCTGGATCATCCTCAAAAAATCATAACTGAGTATTTTGACTTCAGGCTGTTTATACTTTAGGTGTCTATCCTCCAAGTCCTATCTGCTGGAGTCATAAGGCCTAGGTTAATCTGTAAGTTGATAGGGTCATGATTCGATACACAACTGAACGTGATGGAGGATGAGGATGCCAGCTTCTCATAGGAAGAAGTCTAACCTGGATTACATTCTGTGCATGCAACATATGAAAGTATAACCTCGTTCTGTAGAATGTAAAATGTCTCCAAGGATCAATGAGAGACTGGCTGGATAGTAAATCACGAAAGAGTGCTCTATCTGCAGTATTTCAGAAGTCAGGCCATCCTGACCAGCCTAGCACTAAATCCGTCTTTAATATCCAGTCTCATCAAATCATGACTTGCCCCCAACCCATTTCTGTGAAGATCCTGTTCAGGCTAGCAAATGCAGGATTTTTTGTATCAGGTGCATAGATAGAGCCACTTCCCAGGATATGCTTTGTAAGCAATTTTAGCAAGGGCAGTGTCCCTCTGGGTGTTCTAAAGTTTTCAGTATTCTTGCTAGGAGGTATTTATTGATGAGGATAGCGACCCTTTTTGCGGCAACTTTGGGTATCTGAAGAATTTGGAGTACTCACACTGTTGACATTGGGTGCCACTATCACTTTGGCAGTTGAGATGCCTCATGTCTTCTTCTGCTAGTGACACATGCATTTCTTGCAGTAGAGATCTGTATGGTTTCTTAGATACGAGGTGGGAAAGAATGTTTTACTCTTACCTAAACTGGTGAGGCCATTCACACTGAGGGAAGAGAGTGAGAGGACTTAGTTGTGGACATAACTAAGACATTGAGCCTGATTATGCGGCTGTCAGAGGAGGGTCTAGTATTGATGGAAATGGTAACAGTAAATTTGTTTCTCAAGATAAAGTACTAAAAAAGACTGTGGGGTATCTCAGTCATACTTAGGAACATTAACATATGTGTGTAACACAGAACATTAACCATTGACAGGTTTGCAAGGGTGGGAGATCCTTCAGAAGATATGTGGGCTGCAGCGCAAAACAAAGCATATGGGACCACTAAGTCTGATAGTTATTACCCATATCCTTACAGGGGTACCAGACTACTATTTGCTGCTGACTTCTCTTATGAGACCAGTGTCTGGAGAAAATTGCTCACCCACCTCAGTGCTAAAACAGTGTGGAATCAAATATGGCCTCCTAGATACAGCAGTGGTGCTGGCGACCATAGACAGAAGATCACAAGGATGTACAGATACCCTGGAACTAAAGTCCTTCTCTCCTTCTCTTAAAGTGTGGCATTTACAGGATAATTCCTGTATGGTGGTAACAGAGAAGACGCATTAAGATCAGTCTTGGCAAGTTTCTGGACAAGCTTTTTCCTGATCATAGTCTCTGTGCTTGCTAAAAATCCACGGGCTGATTGAAATCAACTTTGGGCAGTTTGGGAGGAAAGGTCACCAAAAGTCCCAAGATATCATCATCTTCTTTTTCAAGGAGGCTGTACAAGCACACATTGTGCCATCTACTGTGATGTTCTAAATCTGTTAGTTTTCTTTTTAGCTGAGAAACAGCTTTATTTCATTCAGTAATTTCAATAACTTCTTTTTCTAGGGCAGTGAGACACTTTTTTGAGGTGCCAAGTTGGGTTTGGAAGAGTGACAGATCTGTATGCATCAATCTCAATTCAAATGAGTGTGGAATGCCCCTCTAGTCTTCTGTGCATTTGTGCTAACATGCTGTATTAGCAGCAGGTAGATAAGAGTGGTAGCACACCACTCAGAACACCACTCATTGTTTTGTTTTCAGAAATATATTGGGATGTTAGTTTTCCCTAGTTACTCACATCCGAAAAAATCAATCAGATTCCAAGCATCTTTCTCTCTATCCCCATGACAACATTTTTGGCCCATACCAATCCTGTTTGATAGACCCATTCACACAACCTTTGTACTTTTTTATTGTGGCAAGCTGGGAAATAATTGGCTTTATTACTTTTGTCATTCATCAATGATTATGAAATTTGCCCTCACATAATTTTAAAGAAATTCTATAATATAAAGCAAAATGTGATGATTTCAGAGCATTCTGGCTAAAAAGAATTAGTGATATTTATGCAAGCCACACCAACCTAGAATCTCCCAGGTTTTTAGAAATGTCTGGGTTTGGTAGATTCCCTGACTGCCTGTTGATCCCAAGCCCAAATACATCACCTACTTATACTCAGAAAATGGGCCTTTTGGAAAGAGGGTTTTGGGGCTGTTACTGGTCTGAGTAATAGGCCACCCACACACCCACCTGGGGTAAATTCTTTATTGGGCCAAAAGTCATAATGCTAGAAGATAAGAGTTTTACTGTTCTTCACAATTTCTGGAACATTCTACCAAAGAAATGATGCATGGTTCATCATCTGCAGGGGATTGTGGGTGATAGGAAGGGGTGGGATTCATGTAAGCCATACCATCCTACGCTTTCTCAATCTCTATTTTTCAAAAATGTCTAGGGTTGGTGGGTTTACTTGGGTTTGAGCAGATGGTGGGTCCCAATACTGTAAGCAACCACCACCACAAAAGCGTATGTTATAAAACATAATTTTCTCTCTTCACATAACCATATTTTATGGATTTCCTATCATGCGGCTTAAGTCTACTCATGTGTGTGAGTTTACTGTTTTTAATTTAGGATTGTAGAATTTTATGACACTGTTATTATCACTATATTTCTTGCTCAAAAATTGTAAGGCAGAGTGTACAAAAACACATTTTTGAAATAATGCTCTCAGAATCACTTGACATTATGGGTAATCCAAGATTCAGAGTGGTACATATATCCTCTATCCCCAAACAATGAGGGGGTGTGTTTCTGTATGTAACTTTGTTGATAATTCACTGGCTGCCTTTCTTACTGTATGAGTCTGTAAATGTGTATGGAAGGGGTGCCATGGATTGCCTCATGGGTTTTTTAGTTAATATTGGGCTATTTAAGTGAATGTGCAACCATCTCCACTAGTGATAGATACATAAGAGTTGTGTCTCTCCATGTGAGTGAATGTTCAGATGATTCTGACACTGTCTCAGGGCATGTATTAGTGGTTCTCTCCTTTTGCATGTACTTATATGAGAGCCAAATCAGGGTGCTAGAGTAGATGTAGAACTGAGCATATGGGGCTGCAAGTGTTCATGTACCTAACTGAAACATCTAACTATATGTGTTAGGTTTTATGCACGTAGGAACATACCCTCTGGCTTAGCAACAGACTACATTAAGGGTGGCTTATATCTCTTAAAACACTACAATAAAGCTTGTGAAAGGACTTTAAGTGCCAAATTGGCCTATCAATAAAACTACATACACAAGCACAAGTCTATGAAGTCTGAGACATATTTAAAGGGATACTTCTGTACATGAGTGACTTGGTAGTGTACAATGCAGACACTAGCTCTGCAGTAGAATGCCTTACACATATTTGCATTCTTTCTTCTCTCTGTTTTACAATCTAACATACAATATGTATACTACTGTATAACTAAAAATCCAACCATAGCTATAGCACTCAACTACAGCCCTAGACATAAACCAATACCAATTGTACATAAAGTAACAATTCTATATGTAAAAATATTCACTTCACAATCCGAAAAAGTTTTATTCACCTTATTTCAATGATATGAGACAGTTCATAACTACATTTCTTACTGAGGGTCTGATTACGAGTCTGGAGGTCCATGGACCACCAGACTCACGGGGGCACAGCAGTGACACCTTCCTGCACATAAACAATCATGCATGGCGTTTTGCTGTTTTCATGCGTGCTGCACAATGCAGCACACATAAAAACAACACAAATGAGAAGAAATAAAGCATTTCTCCTCATTGAGCCAGGTTTTCCCTGGTCTTAATTTTGTGCTGCCCCATATCTACACCACTCTTGTAAATATGGGGCGGCGTCAAAATCAATGGGTGAAACATCCACCGCAACACTCATTACCCACCCCTTTCACGCTAAGCATAGCATGAAAGGTTGTCTTATTTACATAGTATTAAGCCATGTTAAGTGGCTTAACACTGCCTTGTAAATAAGGCGACCCCGTATCGCCACCACGACATCAAAAAATGTGACGTTCTGGTGGTGATAGTACCTTGTAAATATGCCCCATATTATCTCTAAATGACTATGCTTTCCAAAGTTAAAGTACAGGGGGGCTTATTTACAAGCCCCTTGCGCTGCCAGTGTGTCACTTTTCCCCATATTAAAAGTGAGGCACTGGAGGCGCAAGGGGTTTGTAAATAAGAGACCCTTCCAACATACTGCTTTAGCACAGTTGTCATGGCAACCTCCTTTAAAACACTTTACTGTACCACTAGGTCATAAGTTCACTGTAGTTTCTGCCAGCACCATACTATCTTTAAGTTCAACTGTAGCTGGTGTGGTTGAGGGCTTCAAAATGTAAGCTTATCCACAATAGCATAACTTGTGTAAGGTTTATCCACTGCCAATAACACATTTTCTTTTTTTAGTAATTAAATCACTACCTATTTTTGTGCTTCAAATCAAAGACAGCACACAATCAAATACATCCTTTTCTTAAACTAGGTCTACTCCTCCATTGTAACTGCCTTTCATTCTACCATCTGTCAGATTTAGTTGAATCCTTCTCCTGTGTTCTACTGCTCCCTCTTTCAAAATGGTTTGTGTGGCTTGTGGGTCACAGCTATGTCTTCTGGGCCAGAGAGTGTGCAAGAAAGAGTGGCATTGACAGGGACTTGGGTTTGCCTAATGTGGACATTAAATGAGTTTGCCAGAGAGGTTTAAAGTGGCACCAATTGCTGCCTTTGGTTGAGAGTATTGCAGATTGCCAACATCTAGAGCTCTTAATAGTACACTGTGGTGGCAATAACCTAGGCACTATTACTGGGGTTGGTTTGGAAATTGTAATGAAAGAGTCCTTTGGCCAAATAATGGCACATTTGCCTCGCACAGTCATGGTGTCATCCAACATATGCCAAAGGCAGAAATGGAAGTGGTCAAATCGAATCTGTCCACAGATTGACAAAGCCAGAAAACATGTTAATAAAGCTGCTTCTACATTCTTCAGACACAATTACATGGGCTCTATCTACAACAACAATCTGTGTTTCGACATGCATGAAATTTATAGCAGCGATGGAGTTCACTCTACAGATGAAGGCAACAGGGTGTTTCTCAGCAACCTGAAACTCTGCATCCAGTCTTATGCGTAGCTATCAGATAATCACAACGAACACAAAGGCTCTCCTCAGAGCCACCCTATTGGCCAAAATTAAATAATATTAATTTTAAATCCTTTTAACCCCTTCGCTTCGAGGCCTTTCCCTCGTGCCACACCCTCCTTTGACTATTTGGGGTAGTTTGCGCTTATGCCCCCATAACATTTTGTCCACATAAGGTATCCACACCAAATTTGCATCCTTTTCATCCTGAGGATTCTAAAGGTACCAGGGGGTTGTGGATTCCCCTGGAGGGGGCCAAGAAATTAGGCAAAATACAGTTACAAATTTTTGGGGGGGGGGAAATGGGAAAAAGGTACTGCAGAAGAAAGTGTCTCATTTTTTCCCTGTAAATGGAATCAACAAAGGGTTTGTGATGCTAAAATCACCATCTTCCCTGCTTTCAGGAACAGGCAGACCTTTGTCAGAAAACCCAAATTGTTGACACAGTTTTGGCATTTTACTGGGACATAGCCTATTTTTCCCATTGTTGTGCTTTCAACCTCCATCCAGTTATTGGTAGAAATGGGTGTAAAACCAATAATGAATACCAGAAAGCTACACATTTCTGAAAAGGAACTACATTTTGAATTCAGCAAGGGATAATTTGTGTAGATCCTTCAAAGGAATCCTACGGAAACTAACAGTTGAAATAAAAACATATTGAAATTGAGTTGCAAAAAACTGCCATTTGTGCCTACATTTCACCTGTAACTTCTAACTATGGTATATTTTTAAAAGCAATATACTGTTATGTCTGTGAGACCCTTCTGGTTGAGGGAATATATAGGACTTGTATGTTCAACAAGAACTCAAGGTATGTAGAGGCAATAACTGAGCAGCACCTTGCAATGGTTTTTCATTTTGCACAGCAATTCATTTGGTAAAATATAAAGAGTGAAAAATAGACACCAAGAAAACCTATGCATTTCCGAAATAGGAACAAGATTTGGAGTTTAGAAGCAGTGGTTATTTGCACATCTCTGAATTTATGGATAGCCATACTAGCATGTGAATTAGAGGGCGTTTTTCAAAATGTCTTCTTTAATACCCACTGTCTTATATTTGGAAGGTAGGTATGCATAGAAAGACAACAGGTAATAACACTTGTTCTACTATTCTGTTTTCCCCAATGTCTCCCAATAAAAATGGTACCCCACTTGTGTGGGTAGGCCTAGTGCCCGCTACAGGAAACGGCCCAAAACGAAACATGAACCCATCACGTTTTCCACAGAAAACTGACCCTTTTTTGCAAAGTGCCTAGCTGTGGATTTTGGATCCTAGCTCAGCCGGCACCTAGTGTAACCTAGAAAACTTGTATATTTTTAAAATCTAGACACCAAGTGGATTCCAGGATGGGGTGACTTGTGTGGCTCTCACCAGGTATGTTACCCAGAATCCCTTGCGAAGCTCAAACTTTGTAAAAAAAAAAAAAAACATTTGCCTCACATTTCTGTGATGGCAAGCTCTGAAATCTTTGGGGAGCCACAAACTTTCATGCACCCAGCATTCCCCCAAGTCTCCCGATAAAAATGGTACCCCACTTGTGGGGGTAGGCCGAGTGCCTATGATGGGAAACGGCCCAATAAGCAACTTGGACCCATCACGTTTTTCCTCAGAAAATTGACTCTGTTTTGCAAAGTGCCTAGCTGTGGATTCTGGGCCCTAGCTCAGCCGGCACCTAGGGAAACCTAGAAAACTTGTACATTTTTAAAATCTAGACACCAAGGGAATTCCAGGATGGGGTGACTTGTGTGGCTCTCACCAGGCACTGATATCCAGAATCCCTTGCAAATCTCAATCTTTGTAAAAAAACACATTTTCCTCACATTTCTGTGATGGAAAGTTCTGAAATCTGTGAGGAGCCCCAAACCTCCACCCACCCAGCATTCTCCCAAGTCTTACAATACAAATGGTATCTTACTTGTGTGGGTAGGCCTAGTGCCCGCGACACGGAACGGCCCAAAACACAACATGGACTTACCACATTTTTCCAGTGAAAACTGACCCTTTTTTGCAATATGCCTAGCTGTGGATTGTGGGCCCTAGCTCAGCCGGCACTTAGGGAAACCTAGCAAACCTGTACATTTTTGAAAAGTAGACACCCAGGGGAATCCAGGATGGGGTGACTTGTATGGCTCTCACCAGGTTCTGTTACCCAGAATCCCTGGCAAACCTCAAACTTTGCAAATAAAACACATTTTCCTCACATTTCTGTGATAGAAATTCTGAAATCTGTGGGGAGCCACAAACTTCCACCCACCCAGCATTTCCCTAAGTCTGATGATAAAAATGGTACCTCACTTGTGTGGGTAGGCCTAGTGCCTGCAACAGAAAATGGCCCAAAACGTACTTTGGAGACATCAAAATTATTTTTCACGAAACTGCCTGGTTTTGCAAGGGAGTCACCTGCGCTTTTGGTCCCGGGCACGACGACCATCTAGGGAAACATACCAAATTCAGAGATTTCTGATAACTAGACATCCGGGGGAGTCCAGGGAGGTGTAGATTGCGTGGATCAACCAATGATTACTTACCCAGAATCCCCTGCAAACCAAAATTTAGCTTTAAAAAATCACATTTACCTCACATTTCTGTGTGGGAAAGTTGTGGGATCACCAGGCCGACATGAATTTCCTACCACCCACCGTTCCCCTTGGTCTCCCAATAAAAATGATACATCACTTGTTTGGGTGTTCAATGCAGAATTGCCTAAAAATGCATATTAGCTTAGAGCAGGCTCACTGTGCTATTCCCTCAATCTCTTTGTTTTTGGTCCTTCCCAGTCGTAGGTCCTTGACCCACCCACACAAGTGAGGTATCATTTTACTCGGGAGACTGAGGGGAACGCTGGGTGGTAGGAAATTTGTGGTGGTGCAGTGATCCAAGACAGAATTGTGAGGAAAATGTGATTTTGTTTTAGCTAAATTTGAGGTTTGCAGTGGATTCTGGTTAAGAAAACATTGGGGGATCCATGCAAGCAATACCTCCCTGAACTCCACCGAGTGTCTAGTTTTCAGAAATGTCTGGGTTTGGTAGGTCTTCCTAGATGGCCGCCTAGCCTGGGACCAAAAACGCAGGTGCCCCTCCCTTCCAAAATTAGGTTGTTTTGTGAAAGATAATTCTGATGTCTCCACAATATGTTTTGGGCGCTTCCCTGTCGTGGGTACTTGGCCCACCCACACAAGTGAGGTACTATTTTTATCGTCAGTCCTGGAGAAACGCTGGGTGGTAGGAAATTTGTGTTGCCCATTGATCCCACAACTTTCCCACACAGAAACATGAGGAAAATGTGATTTCTTTAGCTAATTTTGAGGATTAAAGGGGATTCTGGCTAATAAAACCTTTTAGGGGCTCCATGAAAGCCACACCTCCCTGGACTCCCCCAGATGTCTACTTTTCAAAAATGTCTTGGTTTTGTAGGTTTTCCTAGATGGCTGCTGAGCCCAGGACCAAAAACGCAGGTGCCTCCCTAGCAAAAATAGGCTGTCGCTGCCGACAGAAGCAGCAAAGGGGTTATCCCCTTCGCTGCTTCTGTCGGCCAATGGCCGTCGTGAGCACTACCTCCGTAGTGCTGCGCACGTCCGTTGGCCGACGCGGCCCCGCCCACTCAATCAAACCGCCGCACGTGCCGTGGTTAAGCGGTTAAGGGGCACCTGGATTTTTGGTCAGGGGCTCGGCGGCCATGTGGGGAAACCTACCAAACCCAGACATTTCTGAAAACTAGATACCCTGAGGAGTTAAGGGATATGTGGTTTGTGTGGATCTCCCAACATTTTCTTACCCAGATCCCCTTGCAAACCTCAAACTTAGATAAAAAGTCACATTTTCCTCACATTTCTGTGTGGCAAAGTTGTGAGATCACCGCGCTGACACTAATTTCCCATGGCCCGGCATTCCCCTCATTCTCCCAATAAAAATGATACCTCATTTGTGTGGGTAACCAAAGCAGTGTCAGCCTAAAAACGTATTGAAAAAAAACTGCCTTTTTGGACTCACTTTGTTTCCCCATCAGTTTTTCATTTTAGATGTTTTTAGGTTCTCTGCTTTGGACACCCACACAAGTGAGGTATCATTTTTTTCAGGAGACTGACGGAAACGCTGGGTAGTGAGAAATTTTTGCCAATGCAGTGATCCAACAAATTTTCCACACAGAAATGTGAGAAGAGTATGAATTGTTAGCTTCATTTGAGGTTTACAGGGGATTCTGCGTAAAAAAAAATCCTGAAGGATCCAGGCACGCCACAACCCCAGCCAAGCGCCATCCATGCACATCACCAGTCAAGTGATAGTCCACGCACACCACCAAACATGTGCTATCCACGCAGACTGCTAGCCAAGCGACAGTCCACGCCCACTGCCAGCCAAGCTCTAATCCACAAGGGGAGCAGAAGCAGCCAAAATGTGCTCACAACGAAAAGGAAACAACCCTTGCCTAAGGGGCTGCTCTTTGAAATTCCCATTATCAAATCTTTGGTGCCTAGTGGGCTTTCTGCCTCCCTAGGAGGGGCAGAAAGACTGTGGCTATTTTTTGGGGGGCTGGGGGCATTGGCATTTTCATTATGGGCAGCCCCCACGCCCCTTTTGTGAAAAAAACTATGATCCCTGGGGCTTAGTGGGCTTTCTGCTCCCTGGGGGCAGGTTGTGGGCTATTGCCCCCTTCGGCACCCCAGGGGGGCAAAAACACTGTTGCAAACTTTTGGGAGGCGTGGGGGCATTATAGTGCCCATTTAGGGCAGCCCCCACCAGTAAGTACTTAAAATGAATCCCTAGTGTCTTGTGGGCTTTCTGCCCCGGGGGGAAGATTGGGAGTAATAACCTCCATATGCCTCCCGGGGCGCTGAAAGACTGTCCCTTTTGTGTTAGGGGGTGGGGGCATTGGCATGCCCATTATGGGCAGCTCACACCCCTCCTTTATAAAAAAAACAACCATCCCTGGTATCTACTGCCCCCATCTGTACCCTGGGGGCAGAAAGACGGTGGAAATATTTTGGTAGGGTTGGAGGCATTACAGTGCCTATTTAGGGGAGCCCCCACCCATAAGTATAAAAAAGAAATCCATGGTGTCTAGTGGGCTTTCTCCCTCCCCCGGGGGCAAATCAGGGGTAATAACCTCCATGTGCCTCCTGGGGAGCAGAAAGACTGTCCCTTTTGTGTTGGGGGTGGGGGCATTGGTATGCCCATTGTGGGCAGCCGCCGCCCCTCTTTTAAAAAATGTTTTAAAAAACAAAAACATCCCTGGTGTCTAGTGGGCTTTATGCGCCCTGGGGGGGCAGATAGGCGGGCTTTTGCCCCTATCTGCACACTAGGGAGGCAGAAAGACTGTTGCAAATTTGTGGGAGAGGTGGAGGCATTATAGTGCCCATTTAGGGCAGTCCCCCACCCCTAGTCATTAAAAAATAAAGAGTCCCTGGTGTCTAGTGTGCTTTCTGCCCCCTGGGGGCAGATTGGGGTCTACTGCACCCACCTGCCGCCTAGGAAGGGCAGAAAGACTGACTAGCCCAAATTATTATAGTGGGAGCAAAAACCCTTGCCCAAGGGGCTGCTCCCTCCTCCCTGGTGTCTAGTGGGTGGATCCCTGCTTGGGGATCACCCTCCTGCGGTGATCCCCAAGCAGGGATCCACTAGGGAGGGGTACCATTGGAAAGGGTAGAAATTATCCCCATTCCAACAATACCTCTCCCATGTGATTCAGTGCTTGGGGGGCTGAGAGTTGGTCTGTGAGTGAGTGCATGAGAGTCTGAGTGAGGCAGTAAGTGGGTGCATGAGTCTCTGAATGAGTCTATGAGTGCGTTCATAAGTCTGAATAGGTGTATGACTAGGTGCATAAGTCTCTAAGTGAGTCTGTGACTGGGTGTGTGAGTCTCTGAGTGGGTCTGTGAGTGAGTGTGTGAGTGAGTGGGTCTGTGAGTGGGAGCATGTGTCTCTGAATGGGTCTGTAAGTGAGTACATAAGTGTCTGTGTAGGTCTGTCAGTGGGTGCATGAGTCTCTGACTGGGTCTATGAGTTGGTGCATGACTCTCTGAGAAGGTCTGTGAGATGGTGCATGACTGAGTGGGTCTGTGAGTGAAAGCATGAGTCTCTGAGTGGGTCTATGAGTTGATGTGTGACTGTCTAAGTGGGTCTGTGAGTCGGTGCATGAGTGTTTGTGTAAGTCTTTGAGTGGATGACTGACTCTGATTGGTTCTGTGAGTGGGTGCGTGAGTCTGTGAGTGGGTCTGTGAGTGGATGTGTCAGTGTCCACTGTGAGTGCATGCATTACTGTGTGTTTGAATGTATATTTTTTAATTTGTTTCAGCAACATTACAAGGGGGGGGCGCTGAGAGCTGCGATGGGTTGCGACTCCATCCACATGGAAAAAACAACTGATTTCAGCATTCTGAAACTCATAACGGATCCCTGAGAGATCCCTACAATACACCCATGGGGTCAGGGTACTCGTACCCCGACCCATTCTATACTTTTTTACGTTTATTTTTATCCCCCGGGACCGTCTCCCACTTCATAAAACAGCAGCCGCAACTTTCTAGACAGCTTGCGACCAGCCAATTACAGCACTCCTCCTGGTGCGTGGGTTCACGTAGCTGCGCATCGGGGCCACGGATTATCCGTGTCCCTACATATACAAATTTGAATTTCTTTTAATAACTCCACAACCAATTTACACCAAATCACAAAAAGGCACTTCTGTGCATCTTTCCAAATTTGGTGTAATTCCTTGGTTAAAAACATTTTTCCGGCCACCCCTTAAATCTCGGCCCCTTCTTCATGGATCACCCCAAAACTTTCAAGGTAGCAGCTGAAGTGAGTGTCAAGCTAGTTTTGAAAATGTTGTGAGGATTTTATCAAATGGCTCCAAAGTTATTGGCAAAACGAAAAATGTTTTTCCTACGGAAACTAGGTCCTATCTATAATTAACTACTGGCGCCCGCCAGTAGGTAAACGAACATGCCTTTACCATTCATGCCTTTACAACGTAATTGGTTGTAAAGTCATGCGTGTTAAAGGCATATGCGTTGTAAAATCCTGCATGGTAATGGTAATGTATTCACTCACTTTGTAACGGCCGCATTTGAAATGTAATGTGTGGTAACTCCCGCATTGTAATGGCTGTTTTCCACATAATTTGCTTTTTTGGAGAAATAGTTTTGATTGGTTATACCGTGCGAAATGCTGGAATAGTTTATTGGAGGCCGATCAGATCTGCTTCAGAACCTTGTGTTGTTTGACGAAAAGTGTGCTGTAACATTCAGCATTTAGCTTCAACGGTGAGAATTACCACTTAGAAAGTGGAGCTGATAAACTTAAATTTGCCTAGGATACATTGAGTTTCCAGTAAGGACCGGACTTCTCTTCAGATGTCAGTATTTATTGCATCCTTTCACCCTTCATCAGCAGCATTTTTCTGCTGTTCTCCCTCAAGTGTTCTGTTCTCTCTACTGCTAATACTGCACAGCTTTATATAGCAGATGTGGATTTAAAGAAAGTGATGATATGGCTCACCCTGCCATTGATGAGAGTTGTAGACACGTCAGATGTTCAATTTAAATACCGCTTTCGAAAGAGGATTTTGATAATAGAGTAATCAGCATGTTTCAAGACGCTATTTAGTTTGCCTGCTGTGTCGGATTTTGAGTAGAACAGTTCCTATTGTTGCTTTGTTTCCTCAGCTTCGAAGTAAAGTTATGTATTGAATAGCCCCACACCCCTCAAAACGCCTTTGGACCCAGATTAAGAAGATGCTGGCAAATACGCAGAAGTAGCAGTGGCGGTATTAACATTACTGGCATTCATTTCTACTGCATTGAGAAGTTGCGTTGTAGAATTGTGAATTAAACAGCTGTGATATTGTTACCACTTGTCACTTTTGCACCCAAGCAGCGAATAGATGTCAAATACATTTACAGTAATCAGCACAAGTTGTGTAGTATTAAATTACACATCCAGGTAACTTCCGGAAATCATTGTGATGATGTGAGCATTTTTACAGCTCCTTCCCTTTACCAAGAGAGTTTATGATGAGCCTCTTTAGTGCTTTGCTTTTGGGCAGAAATTATAACGATCCCTTTATCTCCTTATCCTTTTACAAGTTAGTTGCAGTTCTAATATATACTTATCATGTTCAACAGACGAATTCCATGTTACTATTTTGGTGCAAGCCAAGTTTGTTCTTTTTAGCAGCTATTCAAGCTCAAAACCAAATTATCAAAAATAGCCTACACTTTCAACAACTCAGAATTTTGCTATGGCAAACAAAACTCCGAGGCCTGACAATATAGATCTAAAATGTTTAATCTACAGGATCTCTATGTGTAAAGCTTATATATGTGCAGAGTAAGCATCACAACCTCATTTCTAAAGAAAATCTAGATCCTGTTTTTCTAATGGAATCTTTGTGTTGTTCAAGGGCACGTGCACTTACCCACCCTTCTCTCCCCTCCATGATTAACTGTGTGTCAAATGTGTGGTCGAGGAATAGTTACTCAATGATTTCCATCAACCACATGTCACAGGACAAGGGATAGGAGTCTGCTTTTCTCAGCAGTTTTTGCGACCTTCACATTCATAGGTGATGTGAGCACGTTATAGAACGTGCGCTAGAAGGCCTCTGAAATGTTCTCCTTCCAAGGACGACAGAGGTCAGATTTGACCTCTCTATATCTCACCTTCAGTCACCTCATTACCGCATATCATTAACCACTCACCTAATTTGAAAGCTGATTTCCTCTTGCAGATTTCAGACAACATCACTGTGAACCAAATGCATGTTGAACATCTTTCTTGCTGACTTTAATATTGACTGGGCAAATGGTAAATGTATTTCCCTCTTACCACTTCATGACCTCCAGTAAAACTCATACTGTCAGGCCGTGACAGGTAGCGCCTGCCCTACATGTGGGGTTGGCGAAGGGATAGCTGGACTACATCTCCCAGAAGGCCATCCTTCTGGGAGGGACTACGCCTTGTTAAATTACAGCCAACGCGCGGAGCGTTGTGCGTAATTCTTGATTCTGCCGTGGATTCGTTGCAGGGCGGCTGCCCTGTGTGAGGAACAGTGTTCGCGTGTCTGGGGATCGCGCACGCTGGGTTTTGTGCAGTCCAGGCCCGGAGCGGCTTCTTTTTGGAGTCCTTGAGCTGGGTCCGCTCTGGGCTCTTGCTCGTGATTCACGGAGCACCCGAAGGAGTGGGAGTGTTCCGGGTTCCTCTCCTCTCTGCGGCCGCAGAGGGGAGTTATTATGTGAGTTCAGTGACACTTCCCTGAAAGCCTTTATTTCAGAGGGAATTCCGAAGCACACCGTGCCCGTACTTTTGTTTATTGTTTCATTCTTAGAGACGTTATTTTTGGAATCAAGTACTGTTGTGAGACTTTGGAGTATGCTTGCCGCTTTCTGAATTACTCTTGGGACAGGGGAACAGAAGCATCTTTTTTCGCAAGCCTTTTGATCCCAGTTTTCGGCAGTACCCTCCGAGACTATTATCCTGTACTCTTTCCTGTCCGCTATCTTATGGTTTTGGTTATATGATTTCAAGGGAATTAAGGAAAAGGGTATGTATGAGGTTTATGTTGTAGTATATGATGGAGTGGAGGTGATGAGTGGAGCATTGATCATTTCTGTTTCATTTGTAGGTTGCATGTACTCCTTTTTGAGAGAAGGTATCTCAATGTGAGTAGAGGACGTTCATCGCAGCTGTGAGAGTCTTGGACAGGTATTGGTTTTCACTAGTGAGACTCTATGAGAGTAGACAGTGGGATAATAAGAGTAATATTAATCTTGTGTTTCTTTGTTACAGGTCTCCTATTCCCTGCTGTTCCTACCCTAATTCCTATCCCTCGCTTGATCGCTTCAATACTCTGTGTCTATACTGTCAGAGTTGGGGATATCAAGAGGTGGACCCCTTTGAGCATCGCCCAGATCCCGAGGAGTACTTGTGGTCCCGACAGAATTACGCACCCACGAATAACTCTCCTCCTGGTCTGGGCCATTCGCAAAGATGGCGTCCTTGGACGACGTGTTACAGGCGTTGGTGGCCGTACAGCAAGAGCTGGTTGCATCTAGAGCCGAAACAGCGGCACTTAGGGAGAGAGTGGATAGGCAGTCCAGGAACCCCTTTGATGTCTCAACCACTAACCCCCAGATTCAGGTGACTGTACCTCCTCCCATTCCCTTGGCTAGCCCGGAGAGGTATTCCGGCGATCCGTTGAAGATACAAACTTTCCTGACTCAAATAGCACTACACTTCTCCTGTAAGCCGGCTTCCTTTCCTAATAACTTGTCGAGGGTGGCTTTTGCCATCTCGTATCTGACAGGAGATGCCGCCAACTGGGCGGTGCCTTTGGTTAGGAATGACGATCCATTGCTTAATGATTGGACAGCCTTTCGTAGGGAATTCGAGAGGGTGTTTGATCGCAGGGCTACCACGTTCAGCGCGGACAGAGAGCTATTAGAGCTTAGATAGGGGAAGAGAGACCTGATAACCTACTTGACCGCTTTTAACCGATTGGTGGCCGAAACCGCCTGGCCAGAGGAGAAAAGAATGTCACTGTATTATCAGGGACTAAGGGATGATATGAAGGATGTGCTAGCGCAAATAGATCCACAACCCACCACATGCACTGATTTAATCAACCTCACTTTGAGGTTAGACCATAGGATAGCTGAAAGGGGTGGGGATCGGAAAAGAGGAGAAAGGTCGTTAGGTGGGTGGGAGCATGACGGCCGGGCAGCACATAGCCCACAAGAAGTAGAATCTGACCCCATGGATGTGGGAGCTATCAGGCCTCCTTTATCTAAAATTGAGAGAGAGAACCGCAGAGCTCAGGGTCTCTGCATGTATTGTGGAAAGAAAGGCCACTATGTGAGGGACTGCCCCCTTAAGCCTAAGAAAAAGACTGTTTACTATTCGGGGAAAAAGTTAGCAGTGGTAGAGGTGCGGTCCTCAGGAAACGGAGATGCTACTGAGCTACTTATGCCCAGGGAAGAAAGGCAAGAGAGGGAATTAAAGATACCTTCCCTAGCTATTGCAGAGGTAAAAAGCACAGAAGCACACATAGTGTTGCCCATGACCCTTATGACAGGCCAACAACGACACCAGGTATGGACTATGATCGATTCCGGGGCCACAGGGAACTTTATCGATTGTGGGTTGGTTCAGAGGCTGGGATTGCAAAGAGTACCTAGTGAGAAGCCAGAAAAGGTGTTGGCAGTGGACGGTACTCTGTTGAAGTCAGGACCTATTACGGAACACACCGAAGTGGTGGAACTAGTGTTGAAGGGGGGCCCTCTAGATCACGTAGAGGACCTAACACTGAACATCATTGAGGCGCCTCAATATGAGGACATACTGGGCATGCCATGGTTGTGGCAACACAACCCTACAATCGATTGGAGGTTGAAGACCATATGTTTTCAGTCAGAGGAGTGTAGACAACAATGCATGAAAAACACCTGGTCTCAAACCTTGGCTCTGGCACAGACATACTATGTCACCACTGCTATCGAGAAAGAGACAGAACTACCCCTAGAGTATGCCTTATATAGTGAGGTGTTCTGTGAAGCCAAGGAGGAGGTGTTACCCCCGCACCGCGACTACGACTGTCGCATCGACTTGATTGCAGGAGCCACTATACCGTCCTGCAGAGTCTATGCATTGTCCGAACCCGAGACCAAGTATCTGTGTGAGTACTTGGATCATTTCGTAGATATGGGCTTCATCAGACCCTCTCGTTCGCCAGCGGCCTCTCCTCTTTTCTTTACGGCAAAGGCGAACGGTGAGTTGAGGACGTGTATCGATTACCGCCTATTGAATAAAAACACGGTGAGGAATCGGTACCCGCTTCCACTCATCCCCGTGTTACTGGATCAGGTGAGGGAGGCCTGTATATACACCAGGCTAGATCTCAGAGGGGCCTACCACTTGGTTCGAATACGCGAAGGAGATGAGTGGAAAACGGCGTTCAAAACGCGTTATGGGTTATATGAATACTTGGTTATGCCGTTCGGGTTATGCAATGCCCCGGCGGCATTCCAGTATTTTCTCAACGATGTGCTCAGGGAATACGTAGATCGGTTTGTCATCGTATACATAGATGACATACTGATCTATTCGTCTTCCCAGAAACAACATACGACTCATGTGACATTGATACTCAAAAGGTTGCAAGAGCACAGCCTGTTTTGTAAGCTCAGTAAGTGTGAGTTCAGTGTGACAGAAGTTGAGTTTTTGGGAGTCGTATTGAGTCCCCAGGGTTTCAGTATGGCGGAGAGGAAAGTAAAGGCGGTGCAGGAATGGCCTGTTCCCAAGAGTGTGAGAGATGTACAGTGTTTCCTGGGTTTCTCCAATTACTATCGGAGATTCATCTCTCACTTTTCTCAGTTGGTCTCCCCCGTTACTCGTTTGCTAAGAAAGGGAATGCCTTTTCTTTGGAATGCGGAAGCTATGGAGGCTTTTACCCAGTTGAAAACTGCCTTTTGTACTGCACCAATCTTGCGACATCCACACACCGATATACCTTTCGTAGTTGAAGCAGATGCGTCGGACACAGCGATAGGAGCGGTGTTGTCCCAACGGGACAAACATACAGGACAACTGCATCCGGTGGCCTTTCTGTTTCGTAAACTAAACGCCGCAGAAACTAACTATACCGTGGCAGAAAAAGAGCTTTTGGCCATCAAGAAGGCCTTCCAGGAATGGAGACAATACTTGTGGGGGGCGCAACATCCGGTTACAGTGTACACTGACCACAGAAGCCTCCAGTTCATGAAAACCGCCCGAAACCTCTCA
This sequence comes from Calotriton arnoldi, assembly GCA_963921515.1. Classification (NCBI taxonomy): domain Eukaryota; kingdom Metazoa; phylum Chordata; class Amphibia; order Caudata; family Salamandridae; genus Calotriton; species Calotriton arnoldi. The sequence goes on along the minus strand of CAWUFW010012774.1, from coordinate 244,010 downwards.
CAAAGACAGATGCGGTGGATGTTGTTCTTCGCAAAATACGACTTCATAATCACATATCGGCCGGGGTCAGAGAACAAGAAGGCGGACTCGTTGTCCAGACAAGGAGAGAGTGCTAAGCCACGGCAAGAAAACACTGAGGCGATAGTTAGTCCCGACAGAATACTATGTGTTGTAACCGTGGATCAATTCCTTGACCATGTCACCAAACATCAATCTCTGGATCGGTGGCAACGATGGGCAGAAAAAAGCAATCTTCGAACCCTCAAACACGGAGTGCCATTGTACAACAACAAGTTGTACTTACCTACTTACGCGCTTCGATTGCAGGCCTTCAACTGGTGTCATGACGCGGTGCTGGCCGGACATCCAGGTCATAAGAAGACCCTACACCTAATCCAACGACACTTTTCATGGGAAGGTATGGTGAAGGATGTCGTGCAATGGGTATCACAATGCGAGACATGTGCTCGTGCAAAGGGGAGCAAGTCAAGACCAAGGGAAGCTGATGCCTCTGCCCACACCATCGCAGCCATGGCAAACGATCAGTATAGACTTTGTCCTAGGATTACCATTGGATCAGGGATATGATGCAATCCTCGTCGTCATAGACAGTCTCACTAAGATGGGTCATTTTATCCCTTGCAAGAACCTTCCCACTGCAGGTTAAACAGCTCAATTGCTACTATCTCACGTGGTTCGCTTGCATGGGCTCCCAAAAGTTATCGTGTCAGACAGAGGACCTCAGTTCATTGCTCGGTTCTGGACCATGTGGTGCAAAGCACTTCACGTGGAAGCGGCGTTGTCAACAAGCTTCCATCCTCAAACCGATGGACAAACGGAGCGCCTGAATCAGACTCTAAAGAAGTACCTGCGATGCTATTCCAAAGAGGCAACTGAATCCTGGGTGTCCTTACTATGGCTGGCCGAACTGTCGTATAACAATGCATGGCACAGCTCCATCAAGGAAACCCCGTTCAGGGCCAACACCAGGTTCCATGCTAACACCCTGCCTCTGGCTATACCCTGCGAGGTTATGAATCACCCTACCGTTCTGGCTCAAATGACGGCTCTCCGAAAAATACACAGCAAGATCCAAACCAACTTGGACCGGGCCAAACAGTCCTACAAGAAGTGGGAAGATCGGCATAGGCAAGAGGGGCCTACGTATCAGCCGGGAGATCGGGTATGGCTCTCTACCAGGAACATCCATTTTCCAATGCGCAGCATCTTCCATCCCCGGGTCATCAGCCCGTATACCATTCTCCGCAGAATCAACCCAGTGGCATACAGGTTGAAGCTGCCGGCTTCTCTGAGGATCCACCCAGTGTTTCACTGTAGTCTGTTGAAGCCAGCTAAGTGCGCCAGACGCAGGGCGGTGCCTCCGGTGGTAGCGGATGGCCAAATTGAATATGAGGTACAGCGCATCCTGGACTCCAGGTATCGGAGGGGACAGCTGTGGTATCTGATTGCCTGGAAGGGGTACCCGTCAGAAGATGATTCCTGGGAGCCATGCGTCAATGTGCACGCCCCTCGGGCGATTCGGCTCTTCCATGTTCGCAATCCCGGCAAGCCTGGACCCAGGAGGCGCTTGGCAGGTGGGCTTACTGTCAGGCCGTGACAGGTAGCGCCTGCCCTACATGTGGGTTTGGCGAAGGGATAGCTGGACTACATCTCCCAGAAGGCCATCCTTCTGGGAGGGACTACGCCTTGTTAAATTACAGCCAACGCGCGGAGCGTTGTGCGTAATTCTTGATTCTGCCGTGGATTCGCTGCAGGGCGGCTGCCCTGTGTGAGGAACAGTGTTCGCGTGTCTGGGGATCGCGCACGCTGGGTTTTGTGCAGTCCAGGCCCGGAGCGGCTTCTTCTTGGAGTCCTTGAGCTGGGTCCGCTCTGGGCTCTTGCTCGCGATTCACGGAGCACCCGAAGGAGTGGGAGTGTTCTGGGTTCCTCTCCTCTCTGCGGCCGCAGAGGGGAGTTATTATGTGAGTTCAGTGACACTTCCCTGAAAGCCTTTATTTCAGAGGGAATTCCGAAGCACACCGTGCCCGTACTTTTGTTTATTGTTTCATTCTTAGAGACGTTATTTTTGGAATCAAGTACTGTTGCAAGACTTTGGAGTATGCTTGCCGCTTTCTGGATTACTCTTGGGACAGGGGAACAGAAGCATCTTTTTCGCAAGCCTTTTGATCCCAGTTTTCGGCAGTACCCTCCGAGACTATTATCCTGTACTCTTTCCTGTCCGCTATCTTATGGTTTTGGTTATATGATTTCAAGGGAATGAAGGAAAAGGGTATGTATGAGGTTTATGTTGTAGTATATGACGGAGTGGAGGTGATGAGTGGAGCATTGATCATTTCTGTTTCATTTGTAGGTTGCATGTACTCCTTTTTGAGAGAAGGTATCTCAATGTGAGTAGAGGACGTTCATCGCAGCTGTGAGAGTCTTGGACAGGTATTGGTTTTCACTAGTGAGACTCTATGAGAGTAGATAGTGGGATAATAAGAGTAATATTAATCTTGTGTTTCTTTGTTACAGGTCTCCTATTCCCTGCTGTTCCTACCCTAATTCCTATCCCTCGCTTGATCGCTTCAATACTCTGTGTCTATACTGTCAGAGTTGGGGATATCAAGAGGTGGACCCCTTTGAGCATCGCCCAGATCCCGAGGAGTACTTGTGGTCCCGACACATACCTCCCTACTCACATCAAAGACAGATTTTTAGGCATCATTATTGCTGGCAATCGAATGGTTCACTCCATCTGGCTAGACTGGTCTGACCTTTTCGGTCCCCTCACAGCTATCCTCTTCAATCACTTTTCTGCCATCCAAACTCCAAATTTTAAAGGAGTCCAAAAAAGGCCCATAAAATGTATCACCTGTTGCTCTCGAGGACAACATCCTTCCAAGACGTATTGATTTTAACCAAACAGAACAGACCTGCTGAAGGGTTACAATAACTTCAAAAAAATACATAAACTCAAGTCAACCCTGGTTCTCCAAATCTCTGAAACTCTCATAAAGAAAATAATCGACAGCCACACTCTGGAAAAGGCTTTCAAACCCCCAATGCTTCACACAAAACTAAAAACTTTTGGGGCAACCATTAAATGAATCCTTCCACCAAAGCCACGTTTCTCAAACAAGAGGTGACTGGTCCTCTAATCTGTATGAATCAATTTTCCTACATGCCCACTCTGGTACACCCCCTCGATCAAATCTATGCAAAGTCCCTCAAATGAAAATGCTATCCTCCTTCCCAGAGAAATCCCCATCTAGCAGAGACAAATTCTCTGCCTCCTCAATCTCAGAAAAATTTCCTCCTACAGAATCGAAAACAAACCTGGGATGTTTTTGCCCTCATGAGCACTGAAGTTCTTACCCAGAGTCACCTCAAACCCACCAACAATACTTAGAACCTCTTTCATGCGAATTGCAGCGAAGCAGATTTCCCTTAGTTTTTTAATGTGGCTCTCCCTTTACAACTCCCCCCCCCACCCCCCCAGGAAATTTCTCCTGAAGTCCTGAAAACAGGCCTACATTAAAAAAAAATAAGTTAATCCCAGTTTTATGTGCAATTACAGACCAGTCTCTAACCTACCCTGGCATGGCAAATTTATTTAGAGATGTGCATCCATACAACTCATGATTACATTAATAAAAAGTTTTATTTTTAAATTATTAGCTTTTATCAAAAATATGTTCAGTTAGAAATTGGCATTTAATTGTAATTGCAAAAATGTAAATAATTTTTTTATTATAGAAACCTTTGGAAAAAACACTATTTATTACATTGAAATTGAATAATGTAAAGCTTTGGCGAATTTAGGTTTTATTACATATTTGTTATTTTGAAAATGTATTATTATTAAATTTGTATTAAAAAGTTCATAATGTTTTCAACTTTTGAAAATGATATTGTCATTGTTAAGTTTTTTTTAAAAACTAAGTATGTATTTAAAGAATGTTCAAATTTATATATAATTAAACTATGAAAATAGAATATATATATATATATTCAATGATTTTTAAATGTGGATTATGCATTTAATTTTAAAGTTTCAAAATGTGGGAACATTAATAAATAATACTGTAAAATATATCTAAATACTGGTTAACATATTAATTTATATGGTAATGTTTTGTTTTAAATAGATAGATTTTTAGTTTGAGTATTGTGTTTTCAACCTACTTTTTATTTTATTTTATATATACAAAAAAGTATGAGTATGAAGGATTTATTATGTATATAAACTTTTTAGTGTCCAACACCATCCTTAAAATGGTTTAGATTGGAGTGGAATTAGTAAATATTATTCCTTTAGTGCCCAACACCTTCCTCAAAATGGTTTAGATTGAAGTGGGAATAGTAAGTGTCACCCCTTTAGTGTCCAACATCTTCCTCAAAATGTTTTAGACAAGAGTGCAAATAGTAAATATCACCCCTTTAGTGTCCAACACTTTCTCCAAAATGGTTTATGTTGGAGTGGGAATATTTAATTTAACCCTTTTAGTGTTAAATTCCTTTGGTAAAATGTATTTCAATGCACTAGGAGTAGTTTATGTCATTTAATTAGTATTGGTTGTAAATATGCAATTAACAACATTATTATTTATATCTTTTCATAGAATAAAGATATGTAACACATTTTTACATTTTTCTTTATTTTTTAAAGTTTATTTATATATATTTGTACATTGTGTAACATATAGTTCTAATTATAAAAACATTCATACACTGATAAATAAATGTCTTCATACATTTTTATTGATAAGGCCCTGATTACGAGTTTGGTGGTCCAACTGCGTGAATGCCATGTCCGCGCCCTCTATGACACATCTGGGCTGGCAATCTACCGCCAACTGTATTATGAGTTGTGCTGTCTGAATTGCCACCACGGCGGTATTACCACAGGGACCTTAGTGGTGTGCAATGTCGCTTGGGCGTCCACTGATGCCATCAGGTCCACGGTCTACCCGCCGAGCGTATTACATTTACACAGTCATACTCGTAGTCTCCCAGTGGCGGTTAACAAATGGTTATTACCCAAAAGAGGCTGACCTCCGTGGTAAACGCAAAAAAACACCACAGCAGTGATAATTGGATGGATTTGAAAATTGCACACCTGATGTGCTTTGGCAAGTGGACATGCCTGCAAATCACACTATAAAAAACACCACATCTCTGACCAGTATCCTTTGCGTCACAACTGCAGCACAGGAAGACAAACTGCCCTTTTCTCAGCTACCCATTTTAATTGTCCCATTCAGCATGCACTCTCCACCACATGTAGATTTTGTTTTGCACCTTTTTACCTCTATCAATTGTTGGTTTTTCATTCATATACTCACTCACTGAGCACTGAGCAAGAGTTGACAGTCATGGCGGGTGAAATCATTAGAGTAGAGCCCCTACTTTTGATTCCCAAGTCCAGTATTCTCCTCTCAGTTGGAAAACGGAAATGTGGGACAGGATAGTCAACAGAGTGAATGCTTTTGGTACCACCCTGCACACACAGAATGACTTTAGGAGGAGGTGGCCTGACCTCAGGTTGAGGGTGCTTACCATGTACAACAACCACCACCTGGAGGCTCAGAGGACTAGTGATGGCCCTCCCAGCATAACATTACAATCCTTTCCCTGGGAGGAGAAGGTCTTGGCCCTCCTGCATGGATTCACAGGAATAGATGGCGGAGTGGACTCTGGTAAGTTGAACTTCAATCACTGCAGCAATATCACAATGTCCTGTTTGCTCTCAACTCTGCTATTGCTATTTAATTCTCTATCTGCTTTCCTAACATGCAATTCTCCAAGTTTATGAGATGTTGGTTTGTCTGTGGAGATGTGTATTGCTGCATATAACAGCACATGTATTTGACTCTATGACATGCCACATGTTGCAATGCTGTCTGTAAGTGGATTACAATAAAAATATTAATCCAGGTCCCATTAGATGTGTGAATATTTAAAAGAACGGTCCATCCCAAATGCATGTTGCCAACCGGTATGGTACAATAACTGTTTGTCAAGTGTTGCTAAAGTGAGATTGAAGTGACTACAACTACCCTGAGGCCCTGTCACTGCAACCCTGACCAAGATGCTAAACTTCTTTTGCCCCTTCTCACTTGTCTGCCATGTCACTGCTGATCTTCCCTGATCATGGACTGTGTAAAGTACAGACAATGCTCTCCTCAGATATACGCCTGAAAACTTTGCTTGATGGTGTCTTGGCCTCATCAATTGAAACTATTGATTGCATGAGTGGCACCATAACAACGGTGTTCCCCTAATATATGTGAGCCATGAAGTAAACCAAGCTCATTAGTAGTGACAAGTGACCCATTGACTCTGCACTGCTCACATGATGAACAATGCTAAATATACAACTAAGCTGGGTGTTTGCCTGTATTAGACGCAACTAGGCCTTGGAAAGGACAAATACACATGTCGACTACACTGTTTTTGTAGCAGAGTTTTGAAGATGTCTTGTCTGTTCCTAAAGCCAAAATACCACATATCCGCACATCAAAGGAGCTAATGAAATCTACTACATCTATTGAATGTCTACAAATGTCTAGTAACCAACTTCAACTCCACACAAATAGATGACAATACTAATTTCTATCTATTTTGTTCCATTCTAGGTCCCCATTCACTTTGACACAATGTGGATGTAGATACATCGCTTTCACCATTAACAATGTTCTCTATTTCTCAACAGGTCGATCCGGATATGCACCTACACAGAGGTTGGAAACCAAACAGAGTTCCTCTCCACCACAGGATGAAGCCCTCAGTGATGACAACGCTCTTGGAGAGTTGGACGTGGATGATGGTCCTGGCCCATCTTGTCAGCCTGGGCAGACGGCAACAGTGCGGCTCATTGTGCCCACAACAATACCTCCCACCACAGCTGCAACACCTCAGCCAACCCCATTCACCCCAACCTGTGTACCTAGCACAGTCACTAACATATTGATCCCCTCTGTCCTGGATTCTGAGATGTGAATCACCAGCCCAGTCACAGAGGAACCAGGAACCAGTGACCCCTGACCTTGACTGGTAGGTCGCTCCCCCACCACACAGCTCCGTCTGTGTGCCCTGCTGCTGCCCCTGATTGTGCTCGTTTTTCCTTTCTGTGCCCCCTTGCTGCCCCTGATTGTGCTCGTTTTTTCCTTTCTGTGCCCCCCTTGCTGCCCCTGATTGTGCTCGTTTTTCCTTTCTGTGCCCCCTTGCTGCCCCTGATTGTGCTCGTTTTTCCTTTCTGTGCCTCCCTTGCTGCCCCTGATTGTGCTCGTTTTTCCTTTCTGTGCCCCCTTGCTGCCCCTCATTGTGCTAGTTTTTTCCTTTCTGTGCCCCCTTGCTGCCCCTGATTGTGCTCGCTTTTTCCTTTCTGTGCCCCCTTGCTGCCCCTGATTGTGCTCGTTTTTTCCTTTCTGTGCCCCCCTTGCTGCCCCTGATTGTGCTCGTTTTTCCTTTCTGTGCCCCCTTGCTGCCCCTGATTGTGCTCGTTTTTTCCTTTCTGTGCCCCCTTGCTGCCCCTGATTGTGCTCGTTTTTCCTTTCTGTGCCCCCTTGCTGCCCCTCATTGTGCTAGTTTTTTCCTTTCTGTGCCCCCTTGCTGCCCCTGATTGTGCTCGTTTATTTCCCTTTCTGTGCCTCCTTGCTGCCCCTGATTGTGCTCGTTTTTCCTTTCTGTGCCCCCTTGCTGCCCCTCATTGTGCTAGTTTTTTCCTTTCTGTGCCCCCTTGCTGCCCCTCATTGTGCTCGTTTTTTTCCTTTCTGTGCCCCCTTGATGCCCTGATTGTGCTCGTTTTCCCTTCTGTGCCTGTTTCCCGCAGCTGCGCCTCGCGGCCCCGCCCCCTCACTGCCCATTCGCTGCCCCATTCCCTGCTCCTCCCTCCCACCTCCCCATTTATGGCGGCCGCTGCATGGTGAAGAGAGCGACCCCTGACCTTGACTGGTAGGTCGCTCCCCCACCACACAGCTCCGTCTGTGTGCCCTGCTGCTGCCACTGATTGTGCTCGTTTTTCCTTTCTGTGCCCCCTTGCTGCCCCTGATTGTGCTCTTTTTTCCTTTCTGTGCCCCCTTGCTGCCCCTGATTGTGCTCATTTTTCCTTTCTGTGCCCCCTTGCTGCCCCTGATTGTGCTCGTTTTTTCCTTTCTGTGCCCCCCTTGCTGCCCCTGATTGTGCTCTGTTTTTCCTTTCTGTGCCCCCTTGCTGCCTCTCATTGTGCTAGTTTTTTCCTTTCTGTGCCCCCTTGCTGCCCCTGATTGTGCTCGTTTTTTTTCCCTTTCTGTGCCCCCTTGCTGCCCCTGATTGTGCTCGTTTTTTTCCTTTCTGTGCCCCCTTGCTGCCCCTGATTGTGCTCGTTTTTCCTTTCTGTGCCCCCTTGCTGCCCCTCATTGTGCTAGTTTTTTCCTTTCTGTGCCCCCTTGCTGCCCCTCATTGTGCTCGTTTTTCCTTTCTGTGCCCCCCTAATGCCCTGATTGTGCTCGTTTTCCCTTCTGTGCCTGTTTCCCGCGCTGTGCCCCTGCGGCCCCGCCCCCTCACTGCCCATTCGCTGCCCCATTCCCTGCTCCTCCCTCCCACCTCCCCATTTATGGCGGCCGTTGCGCGGCCGCGCCGCTGGCGCGCCTAAGGCAAGCCCGTCTGCGCCCGTCCGCGCCGGGACCGCGCCCAGCGCCAGACCCCCTGGTCCGGGAATCCCCCTCGCCCGCCACATCAACAGACGCCGATACGACGCCAGCACCCTCCACGCACTCAACCCCGGAAAAGATCACGCCTGCTACCAGGCCACCCCGAAGCGCACCCAAGGGCCCTTCACCTGCCGGAACTGCAGCTTCGCCAGCACCCGCCCCGCCAAACCACCGCCCAGGAAAGAACCCAACTACCTCAGATGCATCCTCATCAACACCCGCTCCGCCCGCAAACACGCCATCGAACTCTGGGACCTTCTCGACTCAACCTCCCCAGACGTCGCATTCCTGACGGAGACCTGGCTGAATCCCGCTTCAGCCCCCGACATCGCCATTGCCATCCCGGACGGATACAAGATCACCCGCAGGGACCGCACCAACGGAGTCGGAGGAGGCATCGCCATCGTCCACAGGAACAACCTCAGAGTCTCAACCAACACCGACGACACCCTCAGCACCGCCGAACACATGCACTTCCAGATCCACACCGATCCCAACACCACCCTCAGAGGAACCCTCATCTACAGACCCCCGGACCCCGACCACAGTTCAGCGATTCCATCGCTGACTTCGTCAGCACACATGCCATCGCCTCCACGGACTACATCCTCCTCGGGGACCTGAACTTCCACCTCGAGAACAACAAGGACACCAACTCCACCACCCTGATCGACAACCTCGCCACCCTCGGACTAAGACAGCTCGTGACTACACCCACCCACGCCGCCGGCCACACGCTCGACTCCATCTTTTCCGCAAGCCCACACGTCTCCTTCAACCACACCTCCGAACCCCACTGGACTGACCACCACTGCATCCACTTCACCTACAGGAAGCCCACCACGCACCACCGCACCAAACAAATGCCTCGCCGCTGCTGGAGCAGAGTCACAGAAGACCAGCTAACCACAACCCTCGCCCTGAGCCCACCCGCCGAACCCTCCGACCCCGACACCGCCGCCCGCAACCTCAGACAGTGGATCGACGACTGCACCAACACCCTCGCCCCGCTCAAGAATCCGCCCAACAGCCACACCAGCAAGAAAGCCACCTGGTTCACCGAAGACCTCCAGGCCTCCAAACGAACATGCCGAAAACTGGAGAAGATCTGGCTCCACGAACGGACAGCGGACAGCTACGCCGCCCACAAGAGCGCCACCCGCAGTCACCATCACCTCATCAGATCCGCCAAAAGGGCCTCACTCAAAGACCGCCTAGACAACAACGCACACAACAGCAAAGAGCTCTTCAACATCGTGAAGGAACTCTCCAACCCCAGCTCCAACACCAACGACATCCAGCCGTCGCGAGATCTGTGCGACTCACTGGCCACCTTCTTCCACCGCAAAATCGCCGACATCCACGACAGCTTCAACACCACGACCGCCCCGGCAACCACCGAGACCACTGCCCCCACAACCACCAACCGCCTGCTCTCCTGGACCAACATCAACGACGAGGACACCAGCGAGATCATGAACACCATCCACTCCGGTTCACCGCTAGACCCGTGCCCTCACCACATCTTCAACAAAGCCAGTACAGCCATCGCGCCCCATCTCCGGAAAATAATCAACATCTCCTTCGAGACAGCAACCTTCCCGGAAAGCTGGAAGCACGCCGAGATCACCGCCTTACTCAAGAAACCCAAGGCAGACCCCAAGGACCTCAAGAACTTCCGACCCATCTCTCTGCTCCCGTTCCCCGCGAAGGTCACCGAGAAAATCGTCAACAAACAACTGACCCGCTACCTCGAGGAGAACAACATCCTGGACCCTTCCCAGTCCGGCTTCCGCAGCAACCACAGCACCGAAACCGCCCTCATCGCCGCCACCGATGACATCAGGACCCTGCTAGACAACGGAGAAACAGCAGCCCTCATCCTCCTGGACCTATCAGCCGCCTTCGACACGGTCTGCCACCACACACTACGAACACGCCTTCACGATGCCGGGATCCAAGAGAAGGCCCTGGACTGGACCACATCCTTCCTTTCCGGCAGAACACAAAGCGTCCGCCTCGCCCCCTTCCGATCCAAGGCCACCAAGATCATCTGCGGCGTACCCCAAGGCTCCTCCCTCAGCCCAACGCTGTTCAACATCTACATGGCACCCCTCGCCCACGTCGCCCGACAGCACAACCTCAACATCATCTCCTACGCCGACGACACCCAGCTGATCCTCTCCCTCACCAAAGACCCTCACACCGCCAAAGCCCACCTCCACGAAGGAATGAAGGCCGTCGCCGAATGGATGAGGACCAGCTGCCTGAAGCTGAACTCGGACAAGACGGAGGTCCTCATCCTTTGTTCCAACCCTTCAGCCTGGGACGACTCCTGGTGGCCAACATCACTGGGAACAGCCCCGCCACCCACCGACCACGTACGCAACCTAGGGGTCATCCTCGACCCCACCCTCTCCATGACTAAGCAGGTCAACGCCGTTTCCTCATCCTGCTTCAACAACCTCCGAATGCTCCGCAGGATCTTCAAGTGGATCCCCACCGAAACAAGAAAAACAGTCACCCAGGCCCTCGTCACCAGCAGGCTGGACTACGGAAACGCCCTCTACGCAGGAACGACGGCTAAGCTCCTGAGACGGCTGCAACGCATCCAGAACGCCTCTGCACGTCTTATCCTCGACATCCCCCGACGCAGCCACATCACACCCCACCTGAGAGACCTGCACTGGCTCCCTGTCAACAAGAGGATAACCTTCAAGCTCCTCACCCACGCACACAAAGCACTCCACAACTCCGGACCAGCCTACCTCAACAGACGACTCAGCTTCTACACCCCCACCCGCCAGCTCCGCTCGACCAGCCTCGCCCTCGCCACAGTCCCCAGCATCCAGAAAACGACCGCCGGCGGCAGATCCTTCTCCCACCTCGCCGCCAAGACCTGGAACACCCTCCCCACCAACCTCCGACAGACCCAAGACCTACTGGCCTTCAGAAGACTCCTCAAGACCTGGCTCTTCGATCAGTAGCAGCACCACCCCCCTCTTCCCCCAGCGCCTTGAGACCCTCGCGGGTATGTAGTGCGCTTTATAAGTGACATGATTGATTGATTGATTGATTGGGAGAGTACAGTCTGTGCCAAGGGCACGGGGCAAGGGGGTAGGCATAGTGGGAGGATGCTGTGGGCCCACAGAGTGAGCCCACTGGGAACACTGACACCCTGACTGTCATCACCAAAGTCCTGGGAGTCTACCAGGACTCCCAAAATGTCATGGGCCAGGTAGTGAGTGAAATTCGGGAAATCATGGAGCTGCAGAGGGACACATACTAGGAGGTTGCCGCCATCCGCACTGAGGTGGCCGGCATCCACACCGTGGTGGCTGGCATGAACACCATCATGGCTGCCCTGGTTGGGGTGCAGCAGGACATCAACACCCCCCTCTCCAGGGCTTTTTCACCTGCATCTCCCCCTTCCTGTGGTCAAAGAACTTCCAGTCCGTCAACATCTGCTGTAGCCACAGGAAGGGAGGGCCTATCAGAGGAGCCCACGCCTGCAAATGCCCCTGTCTCACCAGCTCCGGATCCCCCCTCTTGCAAAAAGAAGAGACCGCCACCCAAAAATCTAGGAGCTCAGGATGGTAAGACACCCACCACCGCCAGGAAGAAACCTTGTCCCTAATGTCCTCCTGTGTGTGATACACATTGACTTTTGAGCTATTCCTGCCCACTTTTCCATAACTGATAGATTAGTATGTTGGACTTTGGACTCCAGACAATTTGGACTCTACTACAATGGTTTAAGTTCATTTCTTGATCTTATCCTTGTTCACTTCATTAAAGACAGACGTCACCAAATCATTGTCTCCTGTTGTAATTCTTACATATAACAATGTGAACGTACTAGCAGGTTAACTTTGCTATGTCAAAACTAGGGACTTATGGAAGCATAGATATGTTATATGTAAACATTTTCCAACTCAGGGTCACTACCATGTCACAACAACACATACATACAAGTGTCTGCTCTGTGAACATCTTTATTCCATTGTTCAAATCATAGGCTGACATGATGTCAGAAACATAATAAATAAGACATAACTCAGTTATCCTGTGTCAGTGATCACATAATCAGTTGCCGACTTTTACAACATGGAAGGAGGGGATGCACCAGTGTGCCTACCTCACAAAAGGAATCATACATCAAATAAACAAATAAACATACACATGTCAGTACAACAGTTTCTGACCACGGGGTCATTTCAATCCAGTGTTGCTTGCATCTGGTGGAATGTCACAAACAAATGTCAGTGATGTGCAACCGGCACTTTGACCTACAATGAGGAGGCACATATACAGCTATATCCAATTCATACACAAAGAGACATTAGCCAATGTGAAATCAAGATAGCATGAATTGGGCACAACACTGTGTTGGATCACATGATGGCACACATTTTGCATTAGGAACAAAATACCACAAGGAGCAAGTCCAATGGAAACCAGGTAACTTCCATCCTATCGCTGTGTAAGCTGTCTTGGTACCAGCTTTGTACACCCAAACTCTGTGACAGACATTCCCAAGAACAATCCACATCCACTTCGCACATCTCTACATCGTCATATACCTGCTAATGTCACAACTCTGAAATATCAAAATTATTATGACATGGTGAAGGTACCTAAAACAGACCAACAAAGAGAGAGATAGAGTAGCTAAGAAAACATACATATGACCCACATCACATTGTCAACTTCTAGAGAACAAAGTCCAAGACAAAATTTACAGCTGAACAAAGCTACACTTACAAAAGTAGCAATAACATCCTCCTCACAACATCACTACAAGAGTTGCAAGAATAGTTAAAGTCATCACATCTCACACCATACTTACACTCAGGAGAAGTAGTTTTGGACGAGATCTTGACGCAAGGCAACTCCTTCCTCTTCACTACTATAATTATTTTCTTTTGGCATTTCAGGGTCCCTGCCTTCTCTGAGATGTAAGTATGTTCCATCACAGGGCAATGTTTTGGAGTATGCAGCAGGCCAGGGTGATCTTACACACCTTCCCAGATGAGTAGAGGAGGGCTCCCCCAGTCTTGACTAGACATCTGAATCTGGATTTCAGGAGCCCAAAATCCCACTCCACTGGTCACTGTGTTCTTCCATGGGCCTCATTGAAGCAGACTTTCCCTGGCACTGTAGAATTCCTCAGCGGTGTCAACAACCATGGCCGGTTGGGATACGCTGAGTCTCCTAGATGAAATATAGACAGAAGTGCAACATTTAGTTACACACTTTCAGATCATTCTACCTGATTTTGCCCACACAAAGTTAGGACAGATCACACTTACCTACAAGCCAGGACCTCTACGGTAGTAGTTGTGACATCAGCTGGGGTATGGTGCTGTGCCACAGTTTGAAGGAATCATGTGCAGATCCTGGAAACAGGGCACATGCATTTGAGATGTACAAATCTGTTAAGCAGACAACTTGCACGTCAATAGAATGGAAGTGCTTCCTGTTCTGGTGTACTTGCTCCCTGGCTTGTCGTGGTATTAAGGCAATATCGGTGTCATCAATGAATCCAATTACAAGTGGAATGTGACTTATTCCATAGAAATCTGCTTTCATTGTGGCTAAGTCCTCACGTCTGGAGAACTGGATGTAGCTGGCCACGTGTCTCAAAAGGGCTGCTAGCACCTCTTTCAGTACCTGACTAAACATAGGTTGTGACATTCCACCTGAAATAGTTAATTGAAATTCGCCTGTGGCCAACAAATGCAGAAGAGATATGAGTTTAACAAGTGGTGGTATTGATGTAGGATTATTGATGTGAGGTAGGTCAGGCTTCAACTGCTAATATAAATACAGGATTGTTTGTCGATTCAAACAGAACTTCTGGATGACATGTCGCTCTTCCATGGCGAGTAGGCCTGGAAATGGGCTGTACACTGGAGGTTTGTGTCTCCTCCCTCTCCCAGGGTACCTATCTGAGGAGTAACACAAAAATGCATTTTGGTCACAGTGTGCAGAGTAACATATAAGGAGAGTAAGGTAAAAGTCACGTGTCTGAACATCAATTCCTCGAGAAGCAGAACACATTTTACTCATCATTGCCAAATCTTGAACATCCACCTATCATCCCCAAGGTGGCCTTCGCAGGTCTGTAACATAGCGGTGCACATCATAAATTCAGAAATTATAAGTTGCCACTATAGTGAGGGTAGCATAACATTTCATGTGAAATACCACCAACTACAGTGTACAGTGCACATTTAGCCTATGTGTACAGTAATGCACTACACAGATGAGGTTTTTTAGTGGACATGACATGGGAACAGGGCATTTCAAATGCAAATATGTTTACCCTCCTTTGTAGTGGTGGTGACGCTCTTAACTGTCATCAATACAGTTTTCCCACCGCTAACATGGCAGATGCCTGACCTCATTAATAGTCAAACGTATGCCACCGGTGGAAGTCAACCTTGCGGTAGGTGGTCACATACATAGCGAACACAGCCATAGGCTAACGTTGGGGATAGTGACGGTCACGGTCCAATGGTTGTGTGCGCCGATGCTGATGACTGCGTAAAAATAGCTCACTTGCCTTCTGACGCTGCTGCTATCAACACCTCCTCCAATTTAGCTGCTGTTTGCGGCCTCTGGGAGCAATCATGGTTAGCAATACAGGGGAGAGGGCCCCTCCCTTCACTCTAGAGGAGCTGGATGCCCTGGTGGATGAGGTTCTTAACCTGTATGCCAAGCTTTAAGGCTCACCAGAGGAATAACTAAGTTTCTCAAATACATATTGAACTCCATTTCACTGCTTCCTTCTATTCCCATAGGCTACAATGTGCCTTTGAGTGTCACAGTGTAAGCATTATGTTGATTGCATACATTGAGTGGCCTCTACATACGACAAACAAGTAATGGATTATGGGGCCCTGGACTTTGTGGAGAGAAGACCACCATTTAAATGTGTGATAAGGGTGATTTCTACTTGAGATACATGTTATCTCTATGCAGGGCTCAAGTTCATACTAGCTACAATTAGTTCTCAGAACACATCATGCTATATATACATTGTTATGTATAGGCTTCACACCATGAGCCATGTCTGTATGCTGTTATAAGCATTTGATGATGATGTTAGGCAAGGGTACCATCTCACTGATCACTCCCCCACTTCAGACTTTGTAAAACAGTTGTATGGGAGGTAGCTCAACCTCACAGACCCCTTCAGAGTGCCACACAATGATATGTTCATATATGAAATGGGCAGAAGTTTCACTTTTCTGTATTGAATTGGTGGAAATGTGAGGTTCATGTTGGATAAGTAGCCTCAGACTGCAGAGAGCAAGGCCTGACTCTGGCAGGTGAACAGATGCACAGAATAATGTCCCTGTAGACCTGCTGATTGATGGATGTTCATAGAAAGAGTTATTTGTACCATAGTAGCCCTGATAGCTGTTATATGGATAATATGAGGCATGGTGACTGAGGTGATCCCCTGACCAGATACCTTTTTCCATTGACCCACAGTGTCAATGTGTTTCTGTCACTAATAACTGTCCCCTTACTCACACAGGTCTGTTGACACTTTTCTAATAGATTTGCTTACACTGTGCAGGTATATTGCAGATCTGAGACATGAACAGTGTAACTAGCGGGTTACTTTTGAACAGATGTAGAAATGCGAATCATCTGCTTGGCTGCAATATTTCCTATCACACTACACATTACAGTGGAACATATGGCAAAAGGGATGTCCTGCGATGGCAGTACAAAGAACAAAAACTCATTAGGACTTACTAAGATATTCATATAAGTAGTCCACATGTCCACACAGGCCCCAGAGAGGCAGCTCTGAGTGTCACACATACCAGCCCTCACCTTGTGACCTTAGACTTAGGATGTTGTGTATACTATGATACTTACCTCTATGGACCATATGCATCAATGCAATGGGCCTGGCAGTAAAGGTGTCTGGACGGTCATGCACAGGTAGTTTATCCTTCAGAAGGTCCAAATGGTGAGCTGCGTGTCATGCTACCTCACATCACATTCCATGTAGGATATCCCTGGCCTACAGGATGTTAGTCGGCTGCCTCAGTCAGTGTAGGTCATGACCAGGGTTGAGGTTACTCATCAGATGACCACAAAAGTGTTTATCCATGCTTTAGTTGTGCTTAGCATGTGCATGGGCATTGATGAATGTTGGGGCTAGGTGTAACCATACAGGTATCCTTAAACTTCCACTTACAATCTGTTTCTACATCTATTGCAGCCATACAGGTCAACGCCTATCAGAAGAGGGCCATTTGGAGAGCCATCACCCTGAAGGTGCGAACCCCCTGGGATCTTCAACCAAAGTAGTGCCTACTTCAGAAAGCAGTGGGAGGACCTGCGGCGCAGGACCTGGAAGATCACAGAGTCCAGCTGGGAAAGTCCTCCCAATGTGGACAGGGCTTGCAGCAGACCCTGACCCCCCTGATGGCCCACATACTGGCTGTGGCGAATCTGACCTTGATCGGCAGTTGACGGCCCAACAGCAGCTACATTGAGGTGAGTCCTGAACACAGTCATATATGTCATATTGGCAAATTTGAATGATACAGACAGGCATTTCACCAACCATATTGATGGTGGCCCATGTGCCACACACACAATGAGTCATTGTTAGTGTAAGTGTGGTAGTAGGTACATGCTGCTGCGCTGTGACTACTGTCTTTCTGACCTGGAACACAGCAGAGTCCTATCCACATCCAATTTTCTCCTTTTGAGCAGACACCTGGCTGAGTGAAGGGAGTAATCATCTCATGATCTCTGTAAATCTGGGTGAAAACTGTACCACAAAGGCAACTTGTCTTGCTTATTTGAGGAGTGATGTTCCCTCACTACTGACTCTCCTGTGATGGTGGCCCTATTACATGTGGCATGACATAGAGTGCACAGTACCTGCAGTGATTCTACAACAGTTCCCATTGGTATGTACTGGTCGTACAGTGAAATGAGTGCAAACATCACTGGTGCCATCAGCATTAGTGCAGACGGGTTGGCCAGTGTGCATTTGCCAGTTGATGTTTCAGCTGCAATAGTGTTTCAAAACACTCATTCACTGACTGGTGACATGCATGAGGGAGTTTAGTTTAGAACTGTGGGGTCATATGTGAGTGTCTACACTGATCCTTACAAGGGAATCTGAGTGTGCAATTTCAAAGTGTGGTATGATGTCCCTGCCCATTGGGACTCTAGTGATCCCACATCTTCATGTCATAGATGTTCAGGGACACCTAAAACCTTCAAAGGTATATGGGCTTGTGGCTACACAATCTATGACTGGCGTAATCACCTGTACCAAGCAGATTTGGGGATGTTCATATGGCTATATGTAGTGTTGTGCGGTGGGTATTCAGAGTATCTATCTCCCATATGTTGGGACCTCAATGTTTTCAGAGAACTTTATCTGCTAAATGTGATACATAGCTAAACTACATGTGTACAGATTTCACTTGACTTTTCATGTAGCGGACATATGATGTAATTTGGAGTGCAAAGTGTCATTAGTGTGCAATGAGCATTTGCATGTGACATGATGTCTGCCACAACACTAATTGATGGCACATTGGTGTCCAACTTGACCTTCATGACATCATGATGTGTTATGAGCACTAGTTAGATTTGTTTGACTCTGGGCCTTGTGGGAGCATTGTGTAAACAAGCGCCAAAGTATGCAAGGTGATCGACTATCCTAGTATGGACATAAGGATGTAGTGTAGACAACCCAGATCTGTGACTGGGGGTGGGTGTCTGAAAAGTTTTGGCGCTCCGTCCATCATCTCCTTGTGTTTGCTTTGTTTGGCCAAAGTTGGTAGGGTATGCCCAGACGGCGGTCCCTTGCTCTTTTTGCCACTGGATTCAAGCTATCCTGGCTGATGAGGGGTGTTACCTCAAAACCAGTCCCAGGATGCTTGTTTCCGGTCCAGGGAAGACCTGGCTTGGCAGTTCAGGCTGGACTGTTCCCATGAGGATCAGGGTCAAGTCTGATTTGCATATGGCTAAATCTGAACTGGGGAGGAATAGTGAGATAAAGAATGATGATGGATTCAACTCAGATCTGTGACTCGGGTTGAGTGTCTGAAAAGTTTTAGTGCTCCGTCCATCATCTCCTTGTTTTTGCTGTGTAGACAATTCCATCAATGCATTTGGGTCTGTCTGGGGTTATGACATGAGTGGATCCAACTGTTTGCAGGCTATGTAGCATGCATGGATGTGCTCATGTTAAAGCCTGTGGAGGCAACAATGAAGGTGGTGTGATATGTTTTCTGTTGATTTGTAATGGTCAGGTGTGGTAACGCAGTTGCAATAAACCCATGTTACATGTCATTTCAGATACATCCAGGGCAAGCAAAGGGGCCAACGTTGGTGGAGACACATCTGGTCACAGCGGTCCCAGATGTGAGACATCAGACATGGAGGGAGCGAGTGACCAGGAGGGTGTGAGGAGTGCTCCCAGAGGACAGAAGCTCAAGCTCATCATCATCTGAGTCATCTTCCGGTGAAGACTCCTGTGTGGTGGTGGACCCAACAGTGTTTGTTCCACCTTCATCTTTGTCCACCTACCCAAGCCCCATCACCACCCTCCCCCTTGTCCCACCCCAAGTTGGCTGTTCCGGCTCCCCTAAGAGGGTAGCGACCTGCTTCGCTCTAGGCACCCCAGCCCCTGCCCTGTTAGCCCCACTGCCCTGAGGAGCATCTCTGTGGGTCAGACTGCAGTCCTGAATGCCATCCAGGGGCAAAAGCAACCAGCTGACCCATATGGTTGCCTACCTGGAAGGCATTCACACTGACATGTCTGGCCTACAGAGATTTATTCAGGCTCTGGCCTCCTCCCTCAGGGTGCCCTCTACCCATCCCAATTGTCCACCCCCTCTTGCTCCTTCCCCATCTAAATTCCCTATTCCCATTCCTATCCCAGGTACAGGCAAACCTAAGCATGCACACACTTCATCAGACACAAGTACCACACACAAACGCAAGACATAAATACCCTCAATCATATATGCACACAGCAGGCACTCGCTTCCCTCACCACCCCCACTACCCCAGCATACCTCCAGGCATCACAAGCAGCACATACACAGGCCTCCGCAAACACACCCATACCAGCAGACTCTACAGCAATATACACTGACCCCTCCACAGACACACCCATACCTACAGGCACCACAGCAACACACAAAGACCCCTCCACAGACACAAACATACCCAAATACACCACATCAACACACACTGAGCCCTCCACCACAGGCACAGCCATACCTGCAGACACCATGGCAACACTTACTGACCCCTCCACAACAACCAGCACATCCACATCAATCTGACCAAAAAAACGCAAACGCTCACAGTCACCCACACAACAGACACCAACACAACACACAGTGCAGACAGCAGACCCAGCTCATACTTCCACTCCCTCTTCCTCCCAACTCAAATTCCATCCAGAAAACCCTACCCATTTTCCCTGTGAAGATGTTGTGTTTGCCCATACCCTTAACCCTCTTAAACCTGACCCCCCCAAAGTCTCAAAAACACCTCCCACACCCAAACGCATCCCTTCCACTTCCCACTCCACCCCGGAACAAAAGCATCCCCACCCCCCTGAACCCAGCCCTAAAAATAAAAAATAAAAAAATCCCACACCCAAGCCAGATGTGGGTGATGAACTCTGCTCCATCAGCAGAATTCAGCAAAAAACTCTGATTCCGCTGTGTGGTAGAATTTGCCCCCACTGCCCACCCCTAATGTTGAGCACCACACATGGCCAACCACTGGTGCTTCAACACCAGGATATTTCCTGAACTGGTATGTGTCACGTCATTAAGCTGCAACACAGCTCGAAACTGCAGGAGTTGGCCTGCTGTGGGGGACTACCTTTTTCCTACCTGATAAACTGGCCATCTCTTGGACCCCCACTCCCGTGACACACTAGAACGGCTAAGGACGCTTCAGACACCAGGAAGAGGTGAGCCCTGCTGAGGCGCAGTGGGGGGAGGTAGGGGTACTTCAAGAGAGACAATTACCTACTTTAGACTATTGCCCCAAATTCTATCTTAAACCTTAGTGTCACAATTTTGGGGAGCGTTTGGAAGATCTGATGAACACTCTTTCATGGTTTTGTCTCCCTTGTATATGCAGGAAGATTGTCTTACTTCATTGCCGACATAACCTGAAAAGTTAATCCATGAGCGTTTCATGCCCGACATGCACAGTGCGCCCTAAAGATGGAAATCTTCGTGTTCGTCAGACTGCGCTTGGTACTTTTTTCCCTCTGACCCTAATTGACGTGCAACAAAAAATCCAGGCTCTCTGCATATGCTGGAGTGAGGGTTAGAGAGAGGGGAAAATGGTGTGGTGGCACTTCTCGCCGATTGGATTAGGATCTGAGGAAGGAGAATGGGATCCCATGAGCCCGTGGAGCAGCGTTCCACTTTTTATAAGGGCGGAGCGGAACTCTGCGGATGTCCATTGAGTTTTTATGGAACACTGTAGAATTCCACATAGTGTGATTCTGTGAACTCCGCCCACCCCCACCCCTAACCCAAACCCATCCCTTCCACTTACCACTCCACCACTGAAAAAGAGCATGCTAGCCCAAAAACCCCCAAGCCAGAGAAAACATCTCTCAAAACTAAACCCACCCCTCCCTAAACCTCTGACCCCCCTCCAAAGTACCATCTTCGAGGTGCCTGCTATGCCCAATGGATGCCCTTTTGTGAGGATGTTCCCTGGCAGTGTCAGAAAGGGCAAGATGGATGTGCTAATATGGACTGGCCATTGGTCTTTGTTTTACCAGGTGCTTTTCATCCATTCATTAAAACGTTTCCTACTTTTGAAGACTTTGGTCCTGCCATTACTTTTCTGACTAGTTGATGTTATTGTATAGGTAGTGATTTGTGAGTACAGTTGTGTATGTTTCATCCCTGATTGCTAATCCAGTTGAAGTAGTTAGTATGATTTTACCTTGGAGCCAGTGCTGGAGTTACACAGAATAAAGAGAAATGTTGGATGTCCATGCGGGATGACATCCAAATGGGGCAGACATTGTATTGGGTGACATGTTATATCTTAAGTATTTCAGCTTGGCCTGGCCACTATCAACGTCATTTAGGTTGCACTTCTTCCTATGATGTAGATTGGATATGTGTTTGATGTGTTGAAGTTAGATATTTGTATATCCACACACAGAGGGTGTTAACTTGTCATAGCTTTGTGGAGTTCCTCATGGACATGTATCCATTTTGCAGTATGAACCGTACAGCTATTTCATCTAGATGTGTGCCACATCCTGTTAGTTCTGTGTTTGCTTTCATAAGCTGCACTTACCCGTTGTCTAAACATGCATGGCACTTGGTTATGCTATTAGTTGTCCCTGATATACTTCAATTCCCAGGTCCAGTGCACATGGAGTTTGTCAGACATGTGAAAAATGTACTGTGCCCCAGGCCCCCAGCCTTTCAGGGTTCCCTCTGCTAGAGGCATAGCTAGCCTGCAGAGAGAGTTTCCATTGTGCCCTTAGATTGCATCTCACACTGATTCTATGTAATCTCATTGACTGACATTGCCTTTCCATGTGGGTGATGTGTTAGAGTACAATACAGAGTTGTAGCAGAGAAGGTGTGTTTCACTTTAATAACACATCCATAGAGATGATTCTTTGACATCAAAACAGGACCTGGGATGTGTGGTATGGGAAGGTGTCACATTCACTATAGCATCTTGGTTAGAGTTGGAGTAAGAGGGCCTCATGCTAATTGAAGTCACTTCCATCTCACTTTACCAACACTTGAGAAACGATAAGCTTCATGATGTGTGAAGATCAGTAGTATCATGGCAGACAAGTGAGAAGGGGGAAAGGAGTCTAGCATATTGGTTAGAGTTGGAGTTAGAGGGCCTCATGGTATTTGCAGTCACTTCAATCTCACTTTACCAACACTTGAGAAATTGTAAGCTGCATGAACAGTGAAGATCGGTAGTGACATGGCATACAAGTGAGAAGGGGCTAAAGGAGTGTAGCATCTTGGTTAGAATTGGAGTTAGAGGGCCTCATGATAGGTGTTGTCACTTCAATCTCACTTTACCAACACTTGAGAAATGGTAAGTTGCATGCACAGTGAAGGTTAGCAGTAACATGACAGACAAGTGAGAAAGTGCAAAGGAAGTTCTTGACAGACATTAATAGGTGTGATATTGATGAGAAGGTGCTGTTGTGGAACACAAAATAATGCACACATCACTATCACTGAATATAATTTGCAAACACATGGCCATTTGTGTACAGTTTGCCTGTACAGTACCAATGTTTTGGCTTAGGAGGGCATTCTACAGATGTATTTTTGATTATTGTTATGAAACAATCCTCAACAGAGTCTCAGTTTAAGTGCAAATTACTTAGGGGCCCCAACTCCCTTGCCTGGACCATAACGGGGCATTGTTTTGCAGAGGAGTCTATGGAAACTGGTAGCTGCATGACTTACTGCCGATTTCGTCCGCAATGGAACGGGTTTTGCATGTGGTCGAGCAGGTACAGCAGTGGCAGGACATGTCCTATGGGCTTCATGACGGTAGAAGATGAGTAGCGGTGAGTTTCTGCTTTATATACGTCACTTTTCGCTGTTGCAGATGTGGTCGTTGGACCGCCACAGTCACGCCGGTTGTAAAGCAAATCGTAATTGGGCCGGCGGTTTTACTGGTGGTCCAAGCCTCCCACAGCCTCATAGTCCCATTCCATGGCAGCTGCAGTCTGAGTTGGCTGGCGGTGCCAGTGGTTCTGCCACAGTCTTCACAAAGCCAATCCACACAACTCGTAATACGGCGGTCAGACTGCCAAGCTCGTGGCGTTCGGATAATGACCGTGAGTACAGCGTTCCGCGGACCGCCAAACTCGTAATAAGGCCCTTATGCAATGTAAGTCATATTTTAATAGTATTGTATGTTGTACATTTTCAAGTTTTTTTCTAGTGTTTAACATTTTTTAAATTACTTCAGTTATTTCATATACATATTTCAACATAATTTTTACATAAGCTTTTTCAGTATATATTAAACAATTGTATATTTTTTATACTATTATTAAATTAAATTGCTTTACAATTTTGTTTACATATTTTAAGAACATTTAATTTTTAACAGGTTTTACCTGCTTATACATTTTTACATTTTTGTAAACATTTTGAACTTATATTCCTGTTCATTTTTTAATTTTCTGCAATGATTTTTAGCTTGAAAATGTGTATTTTAAAGCTGCTCTGAATTCAGTTGTATGATAATGATGCTGATGTGGGTTTTTTAGTGTCGCGAAAATCCGCTCTTAGACTAACTAGAGATTGTTGCACATAATTAAGTTGATGCCGCCTTCCTTTGGGGGGAAATCTTTGGGAACAATCTTGATTTTGTCACTGGCTGAGCTTTTTGCTTGTTGCATGATGTATGTTTGGGGAAACGTTTCTTGTGTGTTGGTAGAGCTGAGCGCCATTTTAACTCGATTCCACTGGACCATTTTTGGGCACCATCTTGATTGTGTTAGCGGACTTAGGGGCCCATTACGATGGCGCCATATAATGTATGTTTTCCGCCCGGTCGACGAGTCGACCGGCGGACGGTCTTTCCGTCCGCCGCGGACCCCCCAGCCATCGTAATATGGCGGGGGGAAATGGCATGCGGGCGGTGTGAAATGGCGTGCGGATCGCCACCGCCATACGGGCGGTGGCGATCCGCCCGTCATTGTAATGACCCCCTAGGTGTTAGAAACCAACCCCCAGGACTCTACTTAAGGAGACCCATGCAACGGACGTGCAGCAGGCTCCAGAACAGCCATTCTTTAATTTTCTGCAATGATTTTTAGCTTGAAAATGTGTTTTTAAAGCTGCTCTGAATTTTGTTGTATGATAATGCTACTGATGTGCATTTTTTAAAGCAGCGGAAATACGCTCTCAGACTAACTATAGATTGTTGCACATAATTAAGTTGATGCCACATAACGTTGGGGGGAAATCTTTAGGAACAATCTTGTGTTTTTGTCACTAGCTGAGTTTTTTTCTCGTTGCATAGTGTAGATCTGGGGACACTTTTCTTGTGTGTTAGTCGAGCAGAGCGCCATTTCTACTCCTTTCCACATTTTTGGGTGCCATCTTGCTTGGGTTAGCGGTTCCAGGTGTTAGATACCACATACTTTGTAGTGCACGCAGTTGGTCAAGTGAATGTTCACTTGGTTTCGTCTTATTCTCATGCATGTGGGACAGGCAGCCCACAAATACTGCATAGCACACTATAACCCAGTTTTTCAGGTCAGACTAACTGGCTAAAATTTATATTCACGTTATTGGTTTAAACTGTATTATCATAGGAGTGCACCGCATATACATATTTTTTTGATTAAGACTTTATAACTGCCTACTTGGCGGTTGCAACCATCAGCTTTCAAACATGACCTCCTTCGAGAGCATAGCGAGTACCACGGAAAATAGAGCAGAAACTAAGGTATACACTGCAGAAGAAGCCACTGAAATCTACAATCTAATTTCCGCTACCAAAACGTTTGACACCCAAGAAGGCACAATAACTCAGCAATTGAAACATCTTGAATTTATTTGTCGACGAGAATTGAACCAAAGATTGCATGCTTCAACTCTCATCCAGTACCATAAGCACAAAAGGATACCTCGCGGCCTACGGCTAGCCATCAAACCAATGTTGTTTCGTTTTCAGTTCAATATTTCTTTTATGGATCGTTGGTATGCAGTTCTGAATAAGTGTTCCCTGGATTTAATTTTATTAATAGTAGAGGAACTTTCCAAAACAATCAAGGATCTTGAAGAAGAAATCTTCAACATCAAACAAGATTTATCCGTACGTATTGATTCAGGAGATTGGGCGAATACATTAGAACAAATTAACATCAAATTGGAAAATTGCGGTAAAGAACTGCAAGAACGCAAACTTCGCAAATTCAAAAGGGATACTATTGATTACCGTTTGAATGAGGTATATACTTGGGCAGAAATGTACGTGCAGCGCAGACCTTACAAAAAAACCCCTAATGCTTCATCAGAGGAAAGCGTAGTATCAGATCGCGATATACAGCCAACTAGACCTCCTTTGAACAGCAATGGAGCCAGAAGCTACACAGTAAGCACTAGTAAAACCGGCACTGAAACAAGTGAAATTCACGCTTCAAGCTCCACAGAATCTTTTTTATCCAAGGGACAAAAACCCTCGCAGCCACCAGATTTATCAGCAGGACAAATCAGTGGAAGTGCTGTAAAACCAGGACAAAGAAAAACCAAAGAGAAATCGCGACAAAATCTGCGGAGTCAGAAACAATTATCATAAACATTTCTTCTCAAACGTTGACTACTCAACAAACGCAAATTTTGAACAAAGGAACATCTTTTGTACCAATGTACAAGACAACTTTTCACGAGACAGAAGTTGCCATTTACCGATTCATGCGAACTTTACGTTTACGTCACTTTTTTGATAACGTTTTGACACATCCAATCACCAAAGAAGATCATGAGTTTGGAGAGTTTAGACCTAAGAGTACTTTTGTACCTCCGGTTTCTCATAAAATATTGGACTGCTTTGAATCTTCCGTAAAACAGGATTTGAGTAAATTGAATTACCATCAACACAAAGGTCAAAATCTATCTAAAAAAGAAAGGAATATTTTGAAAGATTTAGCCAACAACGAGACTTTGACATTCCAGTCTGCAGATAAGGGAGGTGCCCTGGTTATGATGGATTCATCATACTACCACAGAAAAGTGCAAGAACACCTCATGGATGAAAACACGTATCTTAAATTCGATCATGACCCTACTACTGAAATATCTCAAGTTTTAAAGAATATCTTGGATAAAGCGCAGGATATGGATTGGATCTCTAGTAAAACCAAGAGCTTTCTCATTCAAAAGCATCCGAAACGGCCACATATTTATATGTTGCCAAAGATTCATAAACATCCTACTGATCCCCCATTCAGACCCATTGTGTCTGGATGCGGGTCGATATTTGAACCTCTGGGTGTTTACATCGATCAATTTCTTCAACCAATAGTACGGACTTGGAAATCCTACATACGAGATACCACAGACTTTCTATCTCGTTTACAACATTTAGATTTATCTAATACTACTGAATTCATTTTATGTACAATTGACGTGACATCGTTGTACACTTCTATCCCGTTGCAAGAAGGACTTGAAGCCATTGAATGGGCGTTACTTAATCAACCAGACATACGTGCCCACAAAGTTTTTCTCATGGAGCTACTACATTTTTGTCTTCAACATAGTTACTTTCATTATCAAAATGAGTTTTTTCTCCAAATCAGTGGAACATCCATGGGTTTTGGGGGGGCGCCCACATACGCGAACATTTTCATGGCTGCATTTGAAGAAAAGCACATTTTTGAAAATCCTAATTGGAGTAAACATCTCATTACATATTGTCGTTACATTGACGACATTTTTTTTATGTGGTCTAACACTGAAGAATCTCTCCAAGAACAAATTCAAATGTTGAATTCCCGTAACAATAGGATTCAATTTACTTCCAACATTAGCGCGACGAGTCTACCATTCTTGGATGTTTTGGTGGTTAAATTGAATTCCACCATTGATACCAGTGTTTTCATTAAACCTACTGATCGAAACAACACGTTATTGTTTCAAAGTTTTCACTCTCCCAAATTGATACAGAATTTACCATATTCTCACATGATTCGTTCCAAGAGAATATCATCTACCTCAGATAAATTCAATAAAGAATTGAATAGGATCAAGACTAGATTCGCACAACGTGGATACCCTTCAGCAATTATCAAACGTGCGGAGGACCGAATTCAAAAATTGATCGGAGCACTCTCCTTATTACCAAACAAAAAACACCCATCAATCGGCCAGTTTTTGTGTCTACATTTTCTACTAAATCCAAAAGTATCAAGAAAATCATCCTTAAGAGATGGGAACTATTAGCACAGGAACCAGACTTTGGTGCATCATTTAACCAACCACCACTTTTTGCTTACACTAGAAGTGACAATCTCAAAGAACTCTTGGCCAAAAAAAGTTCGATTATCAACATAAAATTCACAGGGATGAAAAGATGCAGCAATTGTACGCATTGCAACAATGTCATGCAACAGGACCTCATCACACACCCTAGAACTGGCGTTAAAATTACTCTCAATCATTCTTCAGATTGCAATACAACTAATGTGATTTACTGTATTAAATGTCCATGTGGTTTCTTATATGTCGGAAAAACCGAGAGAAAAGTGAAAGTTTGCATTGGAGAACACAAAAGCATGATCAGAAACAAAAACACAAATTCGAACTTAGTAGTACACTGGATGGAGCAAGGTCACAACATCAATCAAGTTCGGTTTGTAATTGTGGAAAAACTCAAATTAAAGGAAGGAATTGACTTAAGCAAAAAACTATTACAAAGAGAGGTGTTTTGGATCAGGAGGCTCAATACCATGATGCCACTTGATCTGAATGATAAATTGGATTTGAGCTGTTTTTTGTAAATAGTGCCGTTTTTTGGAAGAGTTGCTTTCACCACATATTAAAATAATGTTTCTTTTTTTAACTCATATTCACATTTCATAGATGTATTGTAATTAGTACACACATTGTAGGACAACAGTCATTACTGTCAGCGTCATGTTAGGTTATCTGTCATAGCTAATATATATTCACTACAGATAGAATGTATATGTTGTTTCCTGTTTTCGTTTTAGGAAATGTTGCTTACTATTAGTAGTATTTGGATTCACTGTATTATATCTCCAGACAGTATGTTTGTTTTTAAATGTTTAACATTACATTAGCGCTTGCAATATGTGTCGTATGGTTCTGGGATCATTTCCCGTGACCTTTTTTAGTGCGCCCCATTTCATCACCTTTTTCTGTTGTTTACACTCATTCCCACCCCTGTTGTCACTTCATGTACGTGTATTTGTCTTCACTTTTGCATGTTTCCACGACATGAGTGGTGTGTTCGTGATATGTTGCTGATCACTGTTTCTGTTCTCATTACCTTTTTTCGTTTGTCTTTTCGCATTTCCGTTATCTTTCGTAAGATATTCCTGTTTACATATTTTTTCTGACCAGTTCGTAAACTTATTATGCAGCAGTTTCTTTTTGTAGTGGTGTTTGCCTGCTCACAGGCTCTTGTTGGGTATAGTCTTTGGTGTCTCGTGTAATAGTTTTTTTCGAGGTTCGGGTTTATGCTGGATCGCACCTTTCTAAGATGGCGGCAATGTTCGCCCAGTTGTCTCATGTCAGTTTCTAATCCTTTCAGCCGGGTGATTATCGTATTTTCGCGGGCTTCTTCTCGAGTCAAATACAGGGTTAGCGTCTTGCTCGTATTTATGTTGCAGTCTCTGGATACCCGTTACCAGGTTTTTCCTTCGTTGCCACCGGTGAGTGTCTCAGATATTGTGTGTTTTCCCGAGGTTGTTGTATGTACGTTTGAGGCTTTCTATTTATTATGTTTCCGCATTTTTTGCAGATGGTTTAGTTGGTTCACATTTACCATCAGGTATTCATTCTTTATTCTTTACTTTTCGGGCATTTTTTAACACTTGACGTTTCGCATCTTTGTCTTTTCTGAGTCATTTTATTCGAGATTTCCATTATCTTCAGGTTGTTTTATTGAAGTCCATCTTCATCAGGTACCAACACTTGGTGTTTTGGTTATGGTTGTTTGCAGCATCACTATAAGGATACACATTTCGTTTCATTCTTGTTATTTATTTTTATTTTTCAGTATACTTGTCTTTCTGCTATTATACCGTACGCCTTTATTCAGTCATGTGCCAAGTAGGTTTTTGTTATTCTATTTCTTTTTCTATTTTTTCCTTCTTTGTGTGTCCATTATTAGTATGTAGTATTAGTATGTAGTATTTGTTGTCAGTCATGGTATGTCGTCATTTTACGTCATGGGCAGCACCAGGTATCACTCATAAGCAATATGTATCGGTGATGGCAACTCTTCCATCTTTTCATTCATTCATTTTTTCAACTTTCCCTTTATCACGTCTGACTCATTCATGATATGTCTCTTGCAATCGTTTTGGAACAAGGGTGTCTCACCATTTTGGTAGATATGTGGCAATTTAATTTGGTATGCTTTAAATATTGAGAGATATGCATTTAGCATTTATTTGTATATATGTTTCTTGTATTACAGTGGCCCCTGAAGAAGGGACAGGGTCCCGAAATGCATTGGGCTACCCATGACTGTTTGTGAATCATCAATACTGTATATTTTGAAAAATGTATTTAGGATGAGTATTTGTGTATAGGTTAAAGGATACATCTGTGTATGTATTTTCAGAATTGTTTAATTACAGATGATTGCCTCATCATTCGCATCTTTCAATAAGACGTGGGTCCCGTGCTCTCCATGCCACTGGAATCAAGCTATCCTGGCTGAAGAGGGGTGAAACCCCGAAACCGGTCCTAGGATGCTTGTTTCCAGTCCAGGGAGGACCTGGCTTGGCAGTTCGGGCTGGACTGTTCCCATGAGGCACAGGGTCAAGACTGATTTGCATATGGCTGGGTTCAAACTGGAATGGCATGGTGAGCAAAAAAACGATGGATTTAGGCCCAGATCTCTGTACAGGGGTGAATGTATGACATTGTTCTGTATTCTGTCCATCAACTGTTGTTTTTGCATTTGTCACCCCGAGTGGGACGGGTATGCCCAGACGTGGGTCCTGTACTCTCCATGCCACTGGAATCAAGCTATCCTGGCTGAAGAGGGGTGAAACCCCGAAACCGGTCCTAGGATGCTTGTTTCCAGTCCAGGGAGGACCTGGCTTGGCAGTTCAGGCTGGACTGTTCCCATGAGGCACAGGGTCAAGACTGATTTGCATATGGCTGGGTTCAAACTGGAATGGCATGGTGAGCAAAAAAACGATGGATTTAGGCCCAGATCTCTGTACTGGGGTGAATGTATGACATTGTTCTGCATTCTGTCCATCAACTGTTGTTTTTGCAACTCTTCCAGAGAAACCTTTAATATTGTAACATCTTTTAATACACCGGAAGGGGTTAAAGTGCTTTTCATCCATCTGCTGCCCTCTGCACCAGACTCTCTGATTTTTAGGTGAAAAAAATTCAAAAATTGTAATCAAATTTTTCATCAGAGGCCTGCTCAGCAATTCTACCAATACCACTCAACAGGCCAGTTTAGGTTTTGTTAGAGTTTTGCTCAAATTCTCTTGAGGAGCTACTGAAATGTAATTCTGCCTCCCCCGGCCCTCCTCAGTTTCTTAAACTGGCTGCCCGCAGTGTTAATCCTATTCTCAACAGGATCTGAAATGCCTCCTTGAAATCTGGTATTTTTCCTGCTATATGGAAACAGGTGCTCCTATTACTGCTGTTAAAGAAGCCTAATGTGGATCCTGGGTGTTCAGCAATTTTAGGCCCATCTCATTGCTATCTGCACCCGCAAAGATCTTATCGCCAATTGTCTTCCTTTGCTAAAGCCAATGATCTGCTTCATGACACTCAATCTAACTTCCGTGCAGGTTATAGCACAGAGACCACCTCATTAGAAGTGTCTGAGACCATCAGAGAAGTTCTGGACAATGGCGCATCCTTGATGCTAGACCTGTCAGCAGCGTTTGACATGGTAGCATTCTCTACCTTGTTGAATAGATTAAGCCTGTTTGGCTTTTAAGGCACTGTGCTGTCATGGATGTGATCTTTTTTTGGAAGGTCGTTCTCATTGGGTCTTTCTTCACCCTTTACATCATCACCCAAACCCCTGGTCTGTGGGATGCCACAGGGTTCTGCCCTTAATCTGCTGCTTTTCAATCTTTACTTGGCCCCTCTAGCCACACCTGATTGTGACTTGGGGAGTGCAGGTTGTTTTGTATGCAGATGAGACAGACCTGGTATTTTCGATTAGAGAGCATACAGAAGCGGCCTTTCTCAATTTCAAAGAGTGCTTAAAAGCCATTGCTAATTGAATGGCCATCAATTGTTTGAAATTGAATGCAGATAAAACCGAGGTGCTCTTCTTCAGTGAGATGGCTCCTCCTCCATCTAGCCTCTGGTGGTCCACTGAACTGAACCCTCCTCCGGTACCTGCCACGTCGCTAGAAATTTAGGGATCATGTTTGATCCTGACTTTTCTTTTAGTACTCAAATTAGGCAGATTTCATCATCTTGCTTATTGAAGTTAAGTTCAGTCAGAAAGCTATTGTATCCACATCCAGAAGAGACCCAAAAGATCGCAATCCATGTTCTTGTGACATTGCGTCTGGATTTCGCTAACAGCTTATATCTGTGTCTCTCTGCTTTCCTGGCTCTTAGACTTCAAATGATACAGAATGCGGCGGCCAGGCTGATTCGAAGAGTCCCCTTCAGGCATCACATTTCACCTATTTTGAAGCAGCTTCATTGGCTTCTGGGTGCTAGGAGGGTTGATTTCAAAACCCTGACATTGGCATTCAGAGACATTAGGAGCAAAGGTCCGCGGTGTCTAAGAAATAGGTTTAGTCAGTAACATCAGGAGAGAGCCTTGACATCTAATCACATGTGACTTTTGTGCATCCTGAGGTTTGCCAAGGTTTGTCGAGGTGGTAGGTCTTTCTTGGTACTGACGGCCAGGCTTTGGAACTCCTTCCCTATCCACCTGTGCATGGCTGAGTCTTATCACTGTTTCAGGAAATATTTAAAAACCTGGCTCTTTAATCAAGTGTAGATATGAGTGGCTAGTGCTGTTCTTCAGTCTCTGCTTTTGAGCGCCGGGACGCCTCAGCTGAGGTAGCCGCATGCTTTACAAATGACTTTGATTGATTGATGGATTCATTTCTATGGGGAGATAGTCTTTTCTTTATTTTGTGGACATTTTTTTTTCTTTCTTTTCTTTCTTTACTGCTATCTTCTATTACATAGAATCAATGTTTTAGTCTGTTTATCTAATTTTTAATCTGTTTCCAGGATCCAGGTCGAGGGAAGGTGCTGATATTTGTGGGAACAGGTAAGTCCTTTTTAAAGGTTATTTTAGGGCTTAGAGGTTAGAGGCGATGTAGGGGGAGTTCTAGAGGTTAGTTATATTGTTGTTTGAGGGTTTTCAGTACATTAAGTTGAAATAATTGTAGTGTTTTTCACTAGTATGTTGGTTTAGATTTTCTTACAGTGTTTTAGTAATGTATGGATATGTTTTGTTATATTGTGATATGTTACATGAGTTTCATGATTAAGTGTGATGTATATGTAATTTTTGATTCTACAGTTTTTTGTGTGTGTGTATTCTGATTTACTTTGCAGGTTTTTCTTTACAAACATGTCCTATTGACATATAGATTTGGCATTTTCTTTAAAGGAAATTTGTTTTGATATCTAAAAAACCCATATTTTTTAGTTTGATTTCCTTTTTGGGGGTTTCCAGGAGCGTTTTCTCTTTTATACACATTATTTTTGTTTTTTTATGGTTACTGGATATTTTGGATTGCTTCAATGGATCTCTATTGGATTCGTTTTATCTTTGCATTTTTTGGGGCTTTTGGAAAATATTTATCCAATTTTTTGTGGATTGCACTTTTTGACTTCGTGGAACCAGAGGATGATCTGCAGCTACACAATGATAAGTCATATTCAGTTTATTTGTTTTGGGTGGGAATTGTTATATTTTATCATTTATTAGATATTGTACATTTTATGTGTTATAAATATTTTAACAATAGATTGAGTTTGTTGTTTGAGATTTTTGGTTGGTGAGGTTTAGATTTTATGTATAAATTATATATATACTATTTTTTTTATTAGTCATTTAAAATTGGAGTTTTATTTAATATGTTTATTATTTATATAAAAAATATTACTTTTTTGGGGGGTTTGTAGGTTAGTATTCATTTTATAATATATGTTTAGCTATTATTTAAAGTAATCAACTCCTTTGTTGTTTATGATAAGTTTTACTTTAAATTGTAGCATATCGTACATTCTTTTGGTTTGTTTAGTAATTTTATGGATTTCTCCATTCACAGTTGTTGGTAACTTTGCTCTTTTTGTAGGGCTTATAAAAATGTATAGAGTGTAGGTTTGGTTCTGCCAAGTGTGGATTGGAAGGCATTGTGCCATGCTTCCACTGGGTTGTTTGTTTTGGCTTTTTGTGCTAAGGTGCTGTCATTACGGGTGGGCGGACCTCGTGGAGTTTCACTTTGCAGAATTCCATAGAGTTGCATAAAAACTCTATGAGATTCCACAGAGTACCGCCAACTGGCAAAAAATATGCAAGTTGCGCTGCTCGTACTACAATTTAGCGGCAGTAGCGCAAGTAGGGCTGAAAAATCAGTGCAAACAGCACCATGTGGTGTGCAAGAGCTCGTCGCCATTCAAGTTGATTTTGCTGTCGCTCAAGTAGAAAATCCACTCGAACAGCAGGAAATCTATTTGAGAAGCAGCCCCCTGTCTGCAACCACCAACATTATAAAATCACACTAGGGGATGACAAATTTCACTTACACTAGTTTTTTTGGAGACAAGCTGAAAAAAAATTCCACCACGCGGCAATTGGCGGAATTTGCCCGGATCGCCATATTACTATAGTAATGCAGAGTCAACAAATTCTGCCGATTACGCGGGCAGAATGAATCAATCATCCCACGCCTGGCTCCACCATGGCATTTGGAATTTGGATAGGCGTCTTAGTCTGGAAAGATGTAGTCTGCCAGCCCAATTATCTTCAAAATAATTAATTTGGGGCTTAGTTTGTGTTTCTTTTGTTGGTAGAAAGGGCTTTCTATTAGTAAATTGTAGTGATGAGCTACCTCTGTGACAGGGACATAGGCTAGAGCTATCATTTTGTTTTTTAATTTCAAAGGCAAAATGACTGTAGCATATCCCACACATAGTGCCGATTGTTGGAAATGTCTCTCTATGTTCTGATTGAAATGGTAGTGACAGCCTTGTATGGCTGTGTGGATAAACTTTTAAAATGGATTTTAAAATCTCTTGTTCAAAGTCCATGATTATTTTTTGTGGGTAGTAATTTGTTTATCTTTTAATGTGTTTTAAGAGTTTATAGTAAGTGTTACTTTGTGTATTTGGTAGTAGGGCATATATAAAAGGGATATTTGAGTTGCAATATTCATCATGTATGGTGTATATCTAAGTGAATGGTTTGGGGCATATTTGTAAGGTCCCATCCATTATCCTGGTTTATCAATAGCCTAGTTTGAGTAAGTTATCTGCCACAGAAAATATTAGGATTTGTCTATCCTTGTTTAGGTTGTCACATAACAGGAAGGGTTCTTCATTATGTTGGATTTGTAAGTGTTCAGGAATTTCAATATCATTGTAACGCTTAGGGGCAGAAAGTGTACCACTGCTTGCCTATTTAGTTTGTGCAATTAAACATTTTAAAGTAGGCATAGGAGGTAGTTGGACTGTGATGTGTTAGGGGACTTTAGGGAGTATATCTTTAGGAATTTTTGTTGCAGGCGCCTGGAAGCTAATTCTTGCCTCTCCTATATCCTGAAATACCTCCCTTACTTCTATTTCTGTCACATTGGGGGGGTGTGGTTGTGTTCCCTTACATTAATTACAATATCATCTTTGGTACTGACCATCCCATGCATGCACTAGAGTAATATTTTGTACATTTTCAATTCACAGTTTCCATCTATGTACTTTCTAGACTGTGGGTGTAGCCCATGTGACTTAATCATTGTTTTACTTTCTGTGACGTGATATATCCTACTCTTTCTGACATTAGTTCTGAAAATCGTATAATTGTATAAAGAAGTACAACTTTTAAATGTTTATATGTTTTTATTTACATATAAAACTATGCAACTAGTTTTCCTATTCATACTTACATGTATAGTCTTCTTAGATGTTTCATACTTTACTTTTTGGCAGCTTTTCCATTGAGGATTTTTTTAATATGGAGCAGGAGCTTGCTTTTCTGTTGGTAGAAAAAAAGAGCATCAGTTTCATTTTCTGTTTATTTGTTGGTATTTTGTAGAGGTTGAGGTCGTTAGGTTTTACTTTTTCTGTTTTAGGGTGAGTTTCTTTTTTATTCAATCTCTTTTTATTAAGCATACAACAGATTGTATAGTAACTAATACAAAAGAGCAGCAGCACATCCATAAAGATTTAGCAATAGCATAGTTTACATTTTCCATTATTAACCCCAAGTCGTCCCTTCAGTCTCATTTTCATGTTCATCGATAGTAGCTTCTCTCGAGGCGACTTTGCCTAGTTGGGTGGAGAAGGGAAATGCACAGTTCACCACTGTACGCATTCCATTTACGCCAGATCTGTTCCCATTTCCTGGAGCAGCCCCTACCTTCGTAGATGAGTTTTTCAGTGACCATGCACGAGTCCATATCTTTCTCCCACTCCCTAAGGGTTGGTACCATATGTGCCCCCAACGTCGAGCAATGTTTCATTTCGCGATCGTCATCCCCGTAGTCACCTTGATTTGTTCTTTTCAGCTCAGATCCATCGCCTCCCATGTATTAAGGAGACACCACTTTGGTGTGGGCAGCATGTCCACCCCACATAATTCCTGCATAGAGCTTAAGGCAGCTTCCCAATAGAGTTTCACAGCTGGACATTCCCATAGTATGTGGTAGCAAGTACCCTCTTGCACACATTGTCGGCGACACCTAGAGTGCAATCCCCTGCCCATTTTGACTAATGTACGACAGGAGAGGTAGGATTTCTGGAGTACCCTGAGCTGGATTAATCTGGGTTTCGATGACATAGCCGCCTCTTTGGGGGAAGTGAGGGCCTCCTGACATTCTTCGAAATATATATGTATTTTTTTTCACTAAAAAAACAAAGGTTACAGGGCTGTTATAGTTAGGAAATGGGATTAAAAACCTTAAATATTCACAGAAAAACCCAAAGGTTACAGGGACATTATAGTTAGGCTGACATTTCACTCATGCAAAACCAGAGAAATTTAACAGCTAACTATAGCTTGTGCCCCCACAATACATTGCTTATAACCTCACATACTACATCACTCATGACATGGTCAGTGACATCACTGATGACATCTCAAATGACATCACTGATGAAATCACTAATGACATCATCCTTTGACTGTGAGTGTTTCTAAAAAGTTTATGAGTGTTAACTATATATACACCAAGGTGTATTGATAAATGAGTGGATGTATGAGTGCCTGTATGGATGATTTAGCGGATGCATGACTGACTGTATAAGTGAGTGATTATACGTGTCTCAGTGAATGTATGGGTGAATGACTAATCTGTGTGAATGTCTGTATCAGTCTGTCAGCTGGTGTGTAAGTGACTGCATGGGTTGGTGAGTAGGTGCATGAGTGCCTATATGGGTTATTGATTGGTTGTCAGAGTACATGTATGGGTGCATGAGTGTCTGTGTGGGTGGGGGAGGGTATGTGTGACTCCCAGCATGGATGAGTGAGTGGGTGAATCACTGGCTATATAGGTTCATGGGTGTGTCTGAGAGGGGCTGTGTGGGTGAGTGAGTGTGCTTTCGGCTGTCTCTCAGTAGTATATGGGTGAGTAACTGCATATGTGAAAGGCAGTATATGTGAGTGTTGGAGTATATAAGTGACTGTATTTGTGAGTGAGTGATTGTGAGAGTGGCTGTGTAGGTGAGTAAGTACGTGTTAGTGTCTGTATGAATGTGTGAGTTGGTGTGTGTATAACTATATAGGTGAGTAATTGGCAGTGTTATTGACTCTATGGGGGAGTGAGTAGGTGTGTGAATAGCTCTGAGTGTCTGACAATTTGTGAGTGGCGGTATAGGTGTATGAGTGGATATGTCATTGGCTGTATTAGTGAGTGAGTGGGTGTTTGAGTGGCTGTAAGGGTGAGTGAGTGGATGTGTGTGCAGATTTACAAATCAGTATGTAAGAACTGGTATGTGCGTGTCAATGGTTTCG
Source organism: Calotriton arnoldi (assembly GCA_963921515.1). Classification (NCBI taxonomy): domain Eukaryota; kingdom Metazoa; phylum Chordata; class Amphibia; order Caudata; family Salamandridae; genus Calotriton; species Calotriton arnoldi. The sequence continues at coordinate 206,376 of CAWUFW010012774.1, read as the reverse complement.
AGAATGGTTCCAATAGAAAGTTGGAGTGTGTGTATGAAAGGTTACATGGGGGTGTGAGTGGCTGCATCAGAGATTATGTTGATGATGTCATCAGTGATGTCGTTTGAGATGTCATCAGTGATGTCATCAGTGATGTCACTGACCATGTTATGAGGGATGCAATATGTAAGGTCATAAGTAGTGCATTGTGGGGGTGTGAGTTATAGTTAGCTCACTACTGAATTTCTCTGGTTTTGTACAAGTGAAATTTCAGCCTAACTATAACGTCCTTGTATCCTTTGATTTTTTCGGTGAATTTCTAAGGTTTTTTTTAATGCTAATTCCTAACTATAACTTACCTGTAACCTTTGATTTTTTTAGTAAATTTCCATGGTTTTTTAAGTAGCAGTGGTCTTTGTGAATGGTCTGGAAAGGGGACGGGGCCACTGACCAGCTCTCAGAAATCCCTCTGAGTAGGACTTATAGAAAGTACCAGCAGGGCTTCTTGGTTCCCAACGTCCTTTAGCATCCAAGACAACTTTATTCCGCGACCAGTAATATGCCAGGAGACGTGTTTGTAGAGTGGTGCAGAAAGGGGTGTGGCCTCCGAAGACCTCTTAGCAAACTGACTCTGTGGAACTTGCTAGAGGTACCAAATGGGATACTTGGCCCCCAAATACCCTCAATAGCCAACGAGAATTCATCTCTCAACTAGAGCTATGCCAGGAGGTGCATATGCAGAGGGATGGAGAAAGGATGTCTTTAATAATTGCACAGGTAGTGCCTGTATGATTCTATGAGTGCCATTGCCAAGGACACACTGTGAATACCGGGTGTTTTTGACAAAGTGTAAAACACATATATAGATATCTTACATAAACTTTTGCTGTAGCTATTTAGTAAGATACTAATTTAACTTTCCCCTTTCTATACACTTGTCGAAAAAAAAAAATCCTTTTCCTTCTCCACAGCAACACCGAAGGTCGCAATAACATAAGTAGTCACAAATACAAATGACAAAATGTAAAACAGATATTTATACATTTTTTACACAAAATTTGAGTCTAGCTGTTTAGCAACATAATTGTTTAACTCTATTTTAACAACACATTTAACAAAAACAACAATTTCACCTAACTTTCAACATCTGAACTCACAAATAGAACATAACTACAAAACACCCATAAAACTACCCATTCTTACCCAAACTCAACAGAAATCAAAAACTGCTCCAAAACTAGTACAATGCACACTCTGTGAAAAGATCCACTGTAGAGAGACAAATAAAAAATATTCATGTGTGATAACATCCATTGTGTATCATCTTAAAACCTAACATAGAAAACATCTCTACCTGGAAATCTAGCAGAGTGAAGCTGATGGATCTTCTACTTCAGTGGCAGCAGCAACAAATCCCGGCCACAAAGTCCCTTTAGAGGTACAGACTACTAATACAGATATGGCTCCAGAGTTTTCAAGAATAGCCACGTATTGCATGGACGGTAGTGTTGTTATAACAGCTGGTGAGCAGTGTGTTACAGCTACTGAATTGCTGCAAAAAAACATTTTTTGCACATTTCATAAGACAAGTTCATAGTGAGCAGAAACAAGGCATCGCAAAGCCGAAGGACCCTCGACTTCAATAGCAGCACAACAACACCGAAGCAGAGAGTCCATTCAAAAGTCCATTCTCAACTTCAAGATTTGGCTCCACAGTTTTCCCCAATGGCATCGTACTGCATGGATTTTGGAGTAGTGGTGAGTGCTAGAGAGCAGTCCATAATGGCCTTTCACAATGCTGAAAAAAATAATAATAGTTGATGTTTTTTTAATTTTTGGACCTTCATAGTTTTTCTACACTAGCAGGCATTTTATTATCTTACAAAATGGATATCTAATATCTATGTGATCATTTTATTATCTTCTAATAATTTATTGTAACACTACTTACATATAATTTGCCGTATAGAGAAGTTAAAACGTCCCTCTACAAATAAATATACAGGTAACGTTTGCCAGTTATCATTATTTACTTTTCACTTTGTAAATGTCTGTATTTAAATCTAGTAAGTGCATCTGCAACATTTACAAACATACTTTGGTGTTTTAGACAACATTGTGTTACATTTTGTAATCTCTTCTTTAAAACTATCAACTGTAATATGTGTCTTGTTCTGCAACTCCTCCTCTTAACAACTCTTCATTTTCCTTATAATCCTGCTCAGGACCAACGAAACGGCCCATCACCACCAACCTTTTCTACATCTGCCATGCAAAAGTGCTCTATTCATTTCTCCTAAACATAAAGCAGGAGTTTTCACATAATACAGCCTTGTACCTAAAGTTTGTATTGTTGAGTGGTATCACTTATTTTGAGTTTTAAACTTTGCCTTGGAAAGATACGTAGGAAATTTCTTAATATATCAATGGATTGCTGTCTAATACTAGAAACACTACTACAATTCCATTTGTATACAGTACCCTGACTATACCTTTCTTGTGCCTCTTCTGCAATAACTTATTCTACATTTCTAGGTACCATCACCTCTTTTGCTATAGGACTACCATTCTTCATTTCATGACATCGTCCTATTTAATCAATACCATGAACTGAACTAGAGATAGGTTTCTTCATTAAAGAAAGGCTCTGTACTAGAAGTATGCATCCATTTTCATTAAAAACGGTACAAAAGTTACTTCTATTCACTAGTATTTTCTTCTGGTTTTGCCTCCTCATGCACAACACTAATTCGTCAAGAGTCTTCATTCTATTTAGAATCAAAATGAAAAGCTTCCTCTTTAAAGCAAAGGCCCTATCAACTACTCTCTCAACTTGTTCTTTCAGTTTTGCTGCATCTCTCCTACTTCTACACTTTTTTAAAATTCTCACTAAATTTACAAGACTGTAACTATGCAATCATTATACCATTTGTGCAGAACCTGTGCACCATGGTAAAATTCTACCTTTTATTTACTCTGTCGGTGCTTGCAATCTTATATATCTGTTTCTGTCTAATGGTTCTCACAGCACACGTATTTTATACTAGAATGACGCTGGTTCAATAAATGCTTATTGAAAACATCCCCATCATTTATTCTGTATATCTCTCTGAGAAGTGAGCACGAGTGACTGAGTGAAAGGCACTGTACTATTTCTGTGATCCCTGAAGGATCAAGGGTTGTCATGTTCGATAGTTGCCGAAAACTATTCGCTCCTTGGTAAGGTTAGGGGGCTTATAGTGACACTGTGAGCTAGCTGGTCTAAAGGCTAACATATCCTCTGGGGGTGTTTCTAATCAGTCTGGATACCAATCCAAAGTTTATGTTGTCTAAACATGCAGATCCTATGTATTATTAGGAACTTCATGACATTACTGAACATAGATCACTATGTAAACATGTATGCAATTTCTTAATAGGTGTACACCTTCAAGCCATCTTTCCCAAAATATATACCTCTCTGCATCTTTAAGCAAACTCAAAGTCCCACTGTATATATAACTATGTGCAAGCACAAAAACCATATCTCACCATCTAAGCATTTGCAAAGTGGTCATATAAGTTTAAAACCACATTGACAAACACTTCCCAATACATACCTAACAAGTATTACTTCTTGCAAAATTATATACAGGCGGACAACATGTTCTCATCTTTTATTGCTCATTACACTCCTGTTTCATAATGTTACTAAACATACTACAACTCCCAGAATGTAAATAACAGATGTATCTATTCTGCACATGATGATTAGACAATTCAAACATTCTTAGTTCCTCATTGCAACTTTCCACAAGACTATGCTCTTATTTTTTAATAAAATACACAATGTAATAAAGAGGCAATAATTATTTTTTCTGTTACTTCCCAAAAACATTCACCACTAACCTCTTAAACACATACCCTCTAATACATGCAGTTCATCTGATATATTTTTTTCACATCACTGTGATACTCCTTTTAATCAAACTCTCATATACATCTTGATTTCAAATGTACATTTTTAAAATAATTCCAAAGTTATATACATACCACTAAATTCAGTTTGTAGACTATATTGTTGTTTTAGCTCTTTCTGCATAGTTTTGACACCCAAGATTTGTAAAAACAAAGCACAAGAATGGTACACCACTCTCATTCAAAACAACTCTAAAACGGCAAGCTCTTCAACTTTCCACTATATCATCATGAGAAAGGCAGCAAATGAAACCTTTTCTTTCACTTTAGACTACTGCATCTCCACTTGTGAATGGATAGCATCTGTTAACCCTTTCCCTCTCTTTCAAAACAAGGTTCCTGTCAGCGTGTTTTCGCGATCATTAAGAAAAAAACGGGCGTTCAAACCTATGTCTAGCTTCATTTTTCTGAAATTTAAATGCTACACAACAGTTTATTACATAGTTCTGAGTTGGAAATTAAAACTTGCCATTACTTACATTGTACCATCACTCCTCAACTTTTTAAAAAATGTTCTGTCTCTTTAACACCCTCCCCCCAAAACAGTCTCAGCTCAGTGTACCTAGCAACCCAGTGAAACCAGTAGGTCAGAAGTTCACAGCACATTCTAGAAGGAACATGCTACTTCTAAATGAGATACAGCAGGTTTGGTTTACTACACAGATTCAAAAGCATATCAATGTCTGTATTACATATCTTTTTTTAAACAGACAATAATAAGACTTCTTCCTGAGCCATCCAACACACTACCTAATTTTATTCACTTGCATGCTGACAGCATATCTATATATATATATATATATATATATATATATATATATATATATATATATATATAACTTCCACCCGATGCTGCAGTTAGCGGTTCCCTGCCTTCGGCGTCGGTGCCTGCCAGCGGCAGCAGCGGCCACTTCAATTTCCACAATAAGTCCCAGTAGACGCCCCAATCGGCGCGAACAAAGAAGGCGGCACACCAGGAGAAGGCACAATAATGTATTGTGCACTACGTGAAGGACGACGCGTTTCGGCGTTAGCCTTTGTCAAGTGTTTTGCCTCACACCAACTTCCTCTAGAAATATATCCAATAGTTCATAGACATAGAAGAGTTATCCCATACATTTTAGCGTTTTTCCCAGCAACACCAAAATTAAACATAATATACATTAATACATGTCTAGTCGTGTCACATCAATGATAAAGTGCATAATTGATATCATATAAATAAATAAACTTGTGAATTCATTTAAACAACATTCATGTCTGGACTGAATACTGTCAATAAAGTTTTAGAATTTCAATTTCACAAATGGGATACAAACATAATAATGTCTTAATACTCATACTGTTCTTACTAATTCCATACTTGGTTTGGCTATACAGAGGATAATAGTAGAACCGCATTTACAATTCTACAAGAGTGTATACTGTATTAGCTCGTGAGTCATCTTGGCCTCTCTACCCATTACGCAACTATTCTTGCTGGCAACATTGCCGTAAATTAAATCATGTGCAATTCATTATTTAAATCATACGACAATAAAATAACGGTCGCGGAATGATATTTAAGGGAGATAGAGTATGTAATGAGGGCATACCTTACATTCATATTATTACGTATTGATCACATTGTACATTCCCTCTCTCCAGTCTGTCTGGCATACATTTTTGGTGTCATTGTGTATACGGGCCGAGGTGTAATTCCTAGATGCTACGAATATGGACATAATTAATGGCAAATGCCATACAATTCCAATCTATACTTATTACCCCTTAAAAAGGAGATAGTGATTATCCAATGAATGCCTAGTACCAATATATTTATAGTAAGTACAACAGTGTTGATGTGTCTATTGTATTTCTGACAGCTGTGAGTGAAGAGCCTTTTTCTAGTGCAATAGTGAAATGGGACTGTGAAAAGTGAATGTCCCCATAAGTGATAATAAAATGTGGAAGTATGTAGGAGTGTAATTACTGCTAGACTGATACCGACATCATTTTACAACGTCTGAATGATGAATAAAATAATACAATTATCCGCTCTAGCGACATCCCACCGGAAGTCACTAGTGTAATACTGACTCCTGCTTCATATCCACCTTAAAATCGTGAAGTGGTAAGGACAAATTTCAAATAAGAAATATAAAATGTAATCAATAAAAATTATTAATTAAATAAATGATCATGAATTAAGCAGTTGCAGTATCTAATAATATTAGAGACCTATATGCGTAGCTAACTCCTCACCTCCATTGAGACCTTTAGGTGTCTTACAGTCTAGCTCAATAATGTATTTTGATTCAAGAATTCTAAGATTTCTTTCCCTGTCGCCTCCTCTTATATGTCTTGGAATTAGGTCTATTCCATAGAATCTAAGACTACTATTATTGCTTTTGAGTTTATCAGCATAGTGTCTGGCAACCGGATAATTAAAATCAAGGTTAGCTATGGCACGGAGATGTTGTAGGATTCTCATTTTCAGTGGGATTTTGGTGCTGCCTACGTATCGGAGGCCACATGGACATTCCAACACGTAGACAGCAAAATCACTATTGCAGGTGATAAGCTGGTGGGAGGAACAAATTGTCTGGACTGAAAAATTTGAACAATATACTGATCACATACTTGTATGGATCAGATATATTGATGATTTGTTTTTAATATGGGATGGACCAGAACCCCTAGCCAAAGAATTCATGACCATGCATAGACCTAATTCCAAGACACTATCTCCTTTTTAAGGTATATATATATCCAAACAACATGTACACAGTACTTTCGAACAGACACACCGCGGCCCAAAATGCATTTCAATCGTGTTTTTAATAAAGCAAGGACAACTCTACACGTTTTGGAGCACTAGGCTCCATGTTCACAAGTATTTTGCCAAACAATTTCTGTTGTCTATATAACAAACCATATGACACTAAACACCAGTGTAATGGAAAATAGACTTTCCTAGCAAATCAACATAAGCCTTAAAGATGTTTTACAACGTAAAAAATATTAGAAATTCACAAAGTTACTGGCAATTGCGTTGAAAAGAGCAACATTCATTATTTTTTACCAATCTATTGCATTCAATTAATGTATTTATGACATTCTGGGTCTCAACATTAATTGATAACGTTAATGCCCAAAAAAAATCAAGGTTTTACTGTTGTGTCAGACCCCAGTCTCAATAAAGATTTAAATGATCAAACAGAATCACAGCCTGACAAAGTGTACAGCGTATAACTGGCGTCCCTATTTGGGCAACGCGCCACTTTGATTCGTGATGAATTTCATGATCCCTACCCTATGGTATCTTAAATATCATACAAGCTTAGCTCGTTATATTACTTAGAGAATCTGATCTCATTGGAAACAGTACAAATCTGCCCCAGTGGGCTACCTTAATTCATGCATTTCCTAACTCATCCAAATAGTTCTATACATAGGTGGATCATATCCACCCCACCCTCTGCACTATGGCATATGGTCAACATAGTAGCATTCGTGTTGATAGCAAATCAAATATTATTAGCTCTTTTGCCTCCAACTTGCTTCTGCAGAACAGCTGGAAAATCTAAAAAAATATAAAAATAAAAAAACACATTAAAATAGTCACATATTCCTCAATGTGAGAACAACAGATATTTACAAACAGTAGTGAGGATAACATTTTACAGCACTAATAACTAATGTACATGCTCATCAGATTACCCTAAATGCACTGCTAAATCTTCATCACAATTATGGCCTATGGGATGCATGGTGTTGAATTTTATTATTAGTCTGGATTCAAGGCGTCTAAGTTCCTGAACTCTGTCCCCTCCTCTTTCCCTAATGGGAATTTCATCTAGTACGCAAAAAGATAACAAAATGCTATTTTGATTGTGTTGTGTTTTGAAATGCCTTGCTTTAGGGTATTGTTTGTCATCCCTAGTGATTGCCCTTGGATGCTCAAGGATTCATTTTTTCGCTTTGTGTATTGTACTTCCTTAGTAGTATTTATCGCAAGGGCATCTCAGTGCATAAATTACATGAACAGTAGTACAAGTCAGATGTTTAGTTATTTTAAAAGGTTGTAGATTTTTGGACAATTTGACCTCTTTACAGTTGTGGCTATTCTTACAAACTTTACATCTGCCACAAGTACACAATCCTTGGATGCTTGCTCTATTTTGATCTGTGGTGGTAAGTGTTCAACAGATAATGTCCTTTAGGGATTTGGCCTTTCTACAAGTAACCTTTGGATCATACTCAATGTGCTGAGCCAAATCAGTCAGTCTTCAATACCTCTCAAAATGTCTTTAAACCTTTTCTTAGTTCTCCTGATTGTTTGTGGAATGTTGTTATAGATCTGATTTTATTCTCTGGTTCATTCTTGTTCTGCAGGATAAGTAGTTCCCCTCGTTTACGTTTTTCTACCTGTACACAGGCTTGTTTAATTATCTTGTGCGAATAGCCTCTTGCTAAAAATCGTTTTGTCATTATACATTTCTCTTTTTTGAATCCCTCTTGGGAGCTGCAGTTTTATTTTGCTCTTAACAGTTCACCATGAGGAATACTCAGAATCAAACTTTCAGGATGACAACTTTGGGCATGCAGCAAGCTAATGCCAGCTGTTTCTTTGCGGTATAATTGGCTGTCTAATCGATTGTCATTCACTACAAGTCTCAGACCTAAAAAATCAATGGTCTCCATGTTAAGTTGACTGCTAAAGGAGAGGTTCAAAGTATTCTCTTTGAGTGTGTCCACAAATCTCTTTGCTACCTCAATGCTGCCCTTCCAGATGCAATAAATATCCTCACTATATCTTACCCACACTACTACATGTTCCTCAAATAAATCAATGCTTCTGAGGACATGCTCCTCCCACCAGCCCAGGTGCAGCCCTGCAAAACTGGGGGCGAAGCAGGTCCCCATAGCAGTCCCTTGTATCTGTTTTTATATCTTTTTGTCAAAAGTGAAAACATTGTGTGTGAGGCAAGTATACATCATCTCAAGCAACATCTCACTGTGGAACAGGTATGAAAGGGATCTAGCCCACAGGAAATGGTGGCATGCTTTTTTTCTTAATTCATGAGGGATGCATGTGTATAAGCTGTGGGCATCAAGACACAAGAGTACATAGCTTTCATCCCAAACAATGTCTTTAATTAGCCTCAGAAAATCCCCTGTATTCTTAATAAAAGATGGGAGTCCTTGTACAAAAGGTTGAAGAAAGAAATCTACATATCTGGAGGTATTCTCCAGTGTTCTTTCTCTAGATGAACCAATTGGTCTGCCTGGGGATTTATGCAGTTTTTATTCAGCTTAGGTAGAAGATAGAGAAGGGGTAATTTAGGAAATTTACAAGATAAAAATTCATATTCCTCCCATTCCAAGAGCCTTCTGTTGTTATTAAAAAACATGCTTGAAATACAATTTGGGCCGCGGTGTGTCAGTTCGAAAGAACTGTGTACACGTTTGTTTGGAGGTATAGGGGTTTGCTACCCAGCCGCGGAACGCAGGTGAAAAGAGGCTCGGGATATAGCGGAATTCAAACAGTGGAAGCCACACCGACATTGAGAAAGGCGTTAAGTCGAAACGCGTCTGTTCGGTGTTGTGGTCTTGTTGCGCAATAAAAAACTAAAGGATCAAGTATTCCTAGCGTGCGCCTCAATCTATGATCAGGACGAGATCATTGTTTTGGAATACGCGTTTTCTCCATGTTAATTTCCAAAGGAAACTTTAGACAAAGCTACAGCCCGAACTGCTGTATGGAATTACACCAAATTTGGCAAAAAGGTAGGTCTTAGTTCAGAAAGCAACCTTTTTTTAAATGGTCTAAATCCATTCAGTAGTTCCTGAGAAATTCAAAAAATATAAATTTCAATATCTGGTGACCGAGGAGGATTCGCGAACCCTCCCGAGCACGAGCTTCATTCTGATTAGCTGCCAACACTCCAAACCAAGAAGTGTTGGCAGCCATCTTGTCACTCAGTAAAACTGAGTCACAAGAAAACAGTAAAAAAAGATAGAAAACAAGAAAAGGGGGCAGGGTAGAAACACCCTGACCCCCTAGGCCTGCTCAGGGGGTCCCACAGGGACCCCCAGGAACAAAAAAAGCATTTAAAAAAAAAAAATCTGCAGAATTCGTGCTGGGTGCGCGAATCCTGCCGAAAAATTGAAAAAAAACGAAGCACGGTCTCCCGCGTTTTGTTTTAATCAGCCACCGGGTGGGCCAGGTCCCGGGGGCAATCAAAAAATATATGTAGCGGAGGCCCGGGGACCGCCACCTCCCCGGGGCTTTGCTCAGAATGTGTAGGGGGCACGGCCCCCGTGCAGCCCCGTGGACCGCCACCTCCCTAGGGCTTTTTGAAAAAAACTACGTGGGAGACTCCTGCCCCCCACGCTGCTCCGGGGACTGCCACCTCCCTGGGGCATCCGTAATTATGTGCGGGGGGCCTCATGGGCCCCCCAAGCCCCGGGGACCGCCACCTCCCAGGGGCTTAAATGAAAATAAAGAAAGCATGGGGGGGCTCCTGCACCTCCCCACACTGCCCCGGGGACCACCACCTCCCCGGGGCAAACTTTAATTACGGGTGGGGTTCCGTTGCGGCCCCCCAGCCCCGGGAACCACCACCTCCCCGGGGCTTTTCATACGAAGGGAAGGGGGCCACGCGGTCCCCCTCCTGGAGCCCTCCTTGTCCCTGGGGGCTGCCACCTCCAGGGCCGGCTCCAGCAATGTCCCGGGGTGCCTACCCCTGGGACATTGCAGTTTGCAATGGCAGGGCGGGAGCATTGCTCCCACCCTGCCATTGCAAATTCTGCTTTGCTTCGTGCAAGCGAGAGCTGGAAACCTGCTCTTGCTACCACGAAGCAAAGCAGAATTGTTTCTGGACTAGGGGAGCTGCATGTTAGCAGCTTTCCTTGTCCAAAAGCAATGCCGGCTCCCACAGGAGGCAGGAGCCGGCTGGGACCTTGGGGGCATTGGGGCACCCCCCACAGTCCCCAACGTAGGGCCAGGCCCCAGGGTCAGAAGTGGCCCAGGAAAGGGGTCCATGCGGCCCCTTCCCCTAATTAAAAATAAAAGGGGCCAGGACCCGGGGGATGGGGTCCCCAGGGCAAAAAGTGGCCCAGGGAAGGGGGGCCATGCGGATCCCCTCCTGTTAAATAAATAATAAATAAAAGAGGCCTAGCCCCGGGGGAAATCGGCCTCGGAGTGGGGGCCGCGCGGCCCCTTTCCCGTTTTCTTTTTTTTTATTAAAAAAAGGGTCTGGCCCTGGGGGATGGGGTCCCCAGTGCCCAAAAATTACTAAGAGAAGGGGGGCCACACAGCTCCCCTTCTAAAAAAATAAATAAAAGAGAATCCGGCATCTTGCCGGAGGCCCCGCCCCCTCCCTGCACCACTCTGCAAACGCGCCTCCTGGCTCGTTCTGGGTTGGTGGATTAAGTCCCCTAGAATGTTAAGGGTCCTTAAGGGCCAACTAGCCCACCAGGTACCTCCAGTAAGCCCTAGACAGCTGGATTGCTGAGAGTGGTCCGAGGCCACGCCCCCTTTTTACACCACTCTGCAAACGCGCCTCTTGGCGTAATGCTGGTGGGGCGATGAGGTCCTCTTGTGTCTAGAGGACCACAGGACTGAAGTGGACTTCATCCCCCGAGCAGCAGTGCACCAGGCAGCGTGCTTGCAGAGTGGTGTAAAAAGGGGGCGTGGCCTCAGACCACTCTCAGCAATCCAGCTGTGTGGGGCTTACTGGAGGTAACAGAAGGGCTAGTTCGCCCCCAGGGACCCTCAGGAGGCAAGGGGACTTTATCCCCCAACCAAGAGCATGCCAGGAGGCGCGTTTGCAGAGTGGTGCTGAAAGGGGGCATGGCCTGTGTCCACCTCTCAGCAATCCCACTATATGGGGCTTACTGGAGGTATCAGGTAAGCTAGTTGGCCCCTAAGGACCTCCAGCAGCAAGGGGACTTCACTCCCCATCCAAGAGTGCACCGGGGAGTGCATTTGCAGACTGATGGGCAAAGGTTGCGTGGCCTGCTTTGAGAACTTAGCAATGCTGCTGTGTGGGACTTACTGGAGGTAATAGGAGGGTAGTTGGCCCCCAAGGTTGTCCTTGGGGGCCAACTACCCCTCCTGTTATGTCCAGTAAGTCCCACACAGTGGTATTGGTAAGACGTCTTCGGAGGCCACGCCCCCTGCTTCTTTCTGTACCACTATTGCTTCTTTCTGTACTCCTCTTGCCTCTTTCTGCACCTCTATTGCCTCTTTATGCACCTATCTTGCCTCAGTCTGCCCACCTGTTACCTCTTTCTGCACCCCTTCTGCCTGTTTCTGCAACTCTCTTACCTCTTCTGCAGTTCTCTTGCCTCCTTCTGCACCTCTCTTGCCTCTTTCAACACTTCTCTTGCCTGGTTCTGCACCTCTCTTGCCTCTTTCTGCATGTCTCTTGCCTCTTTCTGCACCTCACTCGCTTCTTTCTGCAACCCTTTTGCCTGTTTATGCACCCCTCTTCCCTCTTTGTGCAACTCTCTTACCTCTTTCTACACCTCTCTTCCTTCTTTCTGCAACACTCTTGCCTCTTTCTGTATCTCTGTTGCTTCTTTCTGCACTTCTCTTGCCTCTTTCTGCACCCTTTGTGCCTCTTTCATCACCTCTGTTGCTTCTTTCTGCAGTTCTCTTTCTTCTTTCTGCACCCCTCCTGCCTCTTTCTGTACCCCTCTAGCCTCTTTCTGCGCCTCTCCTACCCCTTTCTGCACCCCTCTTGCCTCTTTGTGCACCTCTGTTGGTTCTTTGTGCACCTCTTTTGCTTCATTCTGCACTTCACTTGCCTCTTTCTGTACCCCTCTTGCCTCTTTCTGCACCTCTTTTGCTTCTTTCTGCACCCCTCTTTCTTCACCCCTCTTCCCTCTTTCTGCACCTCTCTTGCCTCAGTCTGCCCACCTGTTCCCTTCTGCCTGTTTCTGCAACTCTCTTGCCACTTCTGCAGTTCTCTTGACTCCTTCTGCACCTCACTTGCCTCTTTCTTCAACTCTCTTGCCTCTTTCTGCACCTATCTTGCCTCTTTCTGCACATCTCTTGCCTCTTTCTGCACCTCACTCGCTTCTTTCTACAACCCTTTTGCCTGTTTCTGCACCCCTCTTCCCTCTTTGTGCAACTGTTTTGCCTCTTTCTACACCTCTCTTCCCTCTTTCTGCACCACTCTTGCCTCTTTCTGTACCTCTGTTGCTTCTTTCTGCACTTCTCTTGCCTCTTTCTGCACCCTTTGTGCCTCTTTCAGCACCTCTGTTTTTTCTTTCTGCAGTTCTATTCCTTCTTTCTGCAACCCTCCTGCCTCTTTCTGTACCCCTCTAGCCTCTTTGTGCACCTCTCCTACCCCTTTCTGCACACCTCTTGCCTCTTTCTGCACCTCTGTTGGTTCTTTCTGCATTGCTCTTGCTTCTTTATGCACCTCTGTTCCAAATTTCTGCACCCCTCTTGCCTCTTTCTGCACCTCTCTTGCCTCTGTCTGCACCACTGTTCCCTCTTTCTGTACCTCTTTTGCCTGTTTCTGTACCTCCTTTGCCTGTTTCTGCAACTCTTTTGCCTTATTCTGCAGCACTCTTGCCTCAATCTGCATCTCTGTTGCTTCTTTCTGCACTTCTCTTGCCTCTTTCTGCACCCCTGTTGCTTCATTCTGCACTTCCCATGATTCTTTCTGCACCTGTCTTGCTTCTTTCTGCACCCCTGTTGTCCTTTCTGCACTGGTCTTCCCTCTTTCTGCACCTCTCTTGCCTCTTTCTGCACCTCACTTGCTTCTTTCTGCACCCCTCTTGCCTCTTTATGTACCTATGTTGCTTCTTTCTGCACTTCTCTTGCCTCTTTCTGCACCCTTTGGTCCTCTTTCAGCACCTGTTGTTTCTTTCTGCACTTCTCTTCCTTCTTTCTGCACCCCTCCAGCCTCTTTCTGTTCTCCTCCTTGCCTCTTTGTGCACCTCTCCTGCCCCTTTCTGCACCCCTCTGGCTTCTTTTTGCACCTCTGTTAGTTCTTTCTGCACTGTTCTTGGTTCTTACTGCATCTCTTTTGCAAGTTTCTGCATCCCTCTTCCCTCTTTGGCCACCTCTCTTGCTTCTTTCTGCACTTCTCTTGCTTCTTTCTGCACTGCTCTTGCTTCTTTCTGCACCTCTCTTGCAAATGTCTGTATCCCTCTTGCCTCTTTCTGTTCCTCTGTTCTGCACCTTTCTTGCCTGCTTCTGCACCTCTCTTGCCTCTTTCTGCACCTCTGTTGCATCTTTCTGCACTTCTCTTGCATCTTTCTGTACCCCTCTTGCCTCTTTGTGCACCTCTCCTGCCTTATTCTGCACCTCTCTTGCCTTTTTCTGCAGTTCACTTGCCTCTTTCTGCACCTCTTTTGCTTCGTTGTGCACTTCACTTGCCTCTTTCTGTACCCTTCTTGCCTCTTTCTGCACCTCTGTTGGTCCTTTCTGCACTGCTCTTGCCCCTTTCTGCACCTCTGTTCCAAATTTCTACATCCCTCTTGCCTATTTCTGCACCCCTCTTCCTGTATCTCTCTTGCCTCAGTCTACCCACCTGTTCCCTCTTTCTGCACCCCTTTTGCCTGTTTCTGCAACTCTCTTGCCTCTTTCTGCAGTAAGTTGTCTTGTCTCCTTCTGCACCTCTGTTGCTTCTTTCTATACCTCTCTTTCAAATTTCTGCACCCCTCTTGTCTCTTTCTGCACCCCTCTTGCCTCTTTCAGCACCTCTGTTGCTTCTCTCTGCACTTCTCTTGCTTTATTCGGCACTGCTGTTGCATCTTTCTGCACCTCTCTTGCATCTTTCTGCTCTTCTCTTGCTTTATTCTGCACTGCTGTTGCTTCTTTCTGCACCTCTCATGCAAATGTCTGTATCCCTCTTCTCTTTCTGTTCCTCTGTTCCCTCTTTCTGCACCTTTCTTGCCTGCTTCTGCACCTCTCTTGCCTCTTTCTGCACCTCTGTTGCGTCTTTCTGTACTTCTCTTGCATCTTTCTGCACCCCTCTTGCCTCTTTCAGCACCTCTGTTTCTTCTTTCTGCACTTCTGTTGCTTCTTTCTGCACCCCTCTTGCCTCTTTCTGTACCCCTCTTGCCTCCTTGTGCACCTCTCCTGCCTCATTCTGCACCTCTCTTGCCTTTTTATGCAGTTCTCTTGCCTCTTTCTGCACCTCTTTTGCTTTGAGCTGTACTTCACTTGCCTCTTTCTGTACCCCTCTTGCCTCTTTCTGCACCTCTGTTGGTTCTTTCTGCACTGCTCTTGCCCCTTTCTGCACCTCTGTTCCAAATTTCTGCATCCCTCTTGCCTCTGTCTACCAACCTGTTCCCTCTTTCTGCACCCCTGTTGCTTCATTCTGCACTTCCCATGCTTCTTTCTGCACCTGTCTTGCTTCTTTCTGCACCCCTGTTGTCTCTTTCTGCACTTGTCTTCCCTCTTTCTGCACCTCTCTTGCCTCTTTCTGCACCTCACTTGCTTCATTCTGCACCCCTCTTGCTTCATTCTGCACCCCTCTTGCCTCTTTCTGTACCTATGTTGCTTCTTTCTGCACTTCTCTTGAATCTTTCTGCACCCTTCGTGCCTCTTTCAGCACCTCTGTTGCTTCTTTCTGCAATTCTCTTCCTTCTTTCTGCACCACTCCTGCCTCTTTCTGTTCCCCACCATGCCTATTTGTGCACCTCTCCTGCCCCTTTTTGCACCCCTCTGTCCTCTTTTTGCACTTCTGTTGCTTCTTTCTGTACCTCTATTGCTTCATTCTGCACTTACCATGCCTCTTTCTGCACCTCTCTTGCCTCTTTCTGCACCTCTCTTGCCTCAGTCTGCCTACCTGTTCCCTCTTTCTGTACCCTTCTGCCTGTTTCTGCAACTCTCTTAACTCTTCTGCAGTTCTCTTGCCTCCTTCTGCACCTCACTTGCCTCTTTCTGCAACTCTCTTGCCTCTTTCTGCAGTTCTCTTGCCTCCTTCTGCACCTCTCTTGCCTCTTTCAACACTTCTCTTGCCTGGTTCTGCACCTCTCTTGCCTCTTTCTGCACGTCTCTTGCCTCTTTCTGCACCTCACTCGCTTCTTTCTGCAAACCTTTGCCTGTTTATGCACCCTCTTCCCTCTTTGTGCAACTCTCTTGCCTCTTTCTACACCTCTCTTCCTTCTTTCTGCAACACTCTTGCCTCTTTCTGTATCTCTGTTGCTTCTTTCTGCACTTCTCTTGCCTCTTTCTGCACCCTTCGTACCTCTTTCAGCACCTCTGTTGATTCTTTCTGCAGTTCTCTTTCTTCTTTCTGCACCCCTCCTGCCTCTTTCTGTACCCCTCTAGCCTCTTTCTGTGCCTCTCCTACCCCTTTCTCCACCCTCTTGCCTCTTTGTGCACCTCTGTTGGTTCTTTGTGCACCTCTTTGCTTCATTCTGCACTTCACTTGCCTCTTTCTGTACCCCTCTTGCCTCTTTCTGCACCTCTGTTGGTTCTTTCTGCACTGCTCTTGCTTCTATCTGCACCTCTGTTCCAAATTTCTGCAAACCTCTTGCCTCTTTCTGCACCCCTCTTCCCTCTTTCTGAACCTCTCTTGCCTCAGTATGCCCACCTGTTCCCTCTTTCTGCACCATTGTGCCTGTTTCTGCATCTCTCTTGCCTCTTTCTGCAGTTCTCTTGCCTCCTTCTGCACCTCACTTGCCTCTTTCTGCACCTCTGTTGGTTCTTTTGCACTGCTCCTGCTTCTATCTGCACCTCTCTTGCAAATTTCTGAACCCTCTTGCCTTTTTCTGCAGTTCTCTTGGTCCTTTCTGCACTGCTCTTGCCCCTTTCTGCACCTCTGTTCCAAATTTCTACATCCCTCTTGCCTATTTCTGCACCCCTCTTCCTGTATCTCTCTTGCCTCAGTCTACCCACCTGTTCCCTCTTTCTGCACCCCTTTTGCCTGTTTCTGAAACTCTCTTGCCTCTTTCTGCAGTAAGTTGTCTTGTCTCCTTCTGCACCTCTGTTGCATCTTTCTATACCTCTCTTTCAAATTTCTGCACCCCTCTTGTCTCTTTCTGCACCCCTCTTGCCTCTTTCAGCACCTCTGTTGCTTCTCTCTGCACTTCTCTTGCTTTATTCGGCACTGCTGTTGCATCTTTCTGCACCTCTCTTGCATCTTTCTGCTCTTCTCTTGCTTTATTCTGCACTGCTGTTGCTTCTTTCTGCACCTCTCATGCAAATGTCTGTATCCCTCTTCTCTTTCTGTTCCTCTGTTCCCTCTTTCTGCACCTTTCTTGCCTGCTTCTGCACCTCTCTTGCCTCTTTCTGCACCTCTGTTGCGTCTTTCTGTACTTCTCTTGCATCTTTCTGCACCCCTCTTGCCTCTTTCAGCACCTCTGTTGCTTCTTTCTGCACTTCTGTTGCTTCTTTCTGCACCCCTCTTGCCTCTTTCTGTACCCCTCTTGCCTCCTTGTGCACCTCTCCTGCCTCATTCTGCACCTCTCTTGCCTTTTTATGCAGTTCTCTTGCCTCTTTCTGCACCTCTTTTGCTTTGAGCTGTACTTCACTTGCCTCTTTCTGTACCCCTCTTGCCTCTTTCTGCACCTCTGTTGGTTCTTTCTGCACTGCTCTTGCCCCTTTCTGCACCTCTGTTCCAAATTTCTGCATCCCTCTTGCCTCTGTCTACCAACCTGTTCCCTCTTTCTGCACCCCTGTTGCTTCATTCTGCACTTCCCATGCTTCTTTCTGCACCTGTCTTGCTTCTTTCTGCACCCCTGTTGTCTCTTTCTGCACTTGTCTTCCCTCTTTCTGCACCTCTCTTGCCTCTTTCTGCACCTCACTTGCTTCATTCTGCACCCCTCTTGCCTCTTTCTGTACCTATGTTGCTTCTTTCTGCACTTCTCTTGAATCTTTCTGCACCCTTCGTGCCTCTTTCAGCACCTCTGTTGCTTCTTTCTGCAATTCTCTTCCTTCTTTCTGCACCACTCCTGCCTCTTTCTGTTCCCCACCATGCCTATTTGTGCACCTCTCCTGCCCCTTTTGCACCCCTCTGTCCTCTTTTTGCACTTCTGTTGCTTCTTTCTGTACCTCTATTGCTTCATTCTGCACTTACCATGCCTCTTTCTGCACCTCTCTTGCCTCTTTCTGCACCTCTCTTGCCTCAGTCTGCCTACCTGTTCCCTCTTTCTGTACCCCTTCTGCCTGTTTCTGCAACTCTCTTAACTCTTCTGCAGTTCTCTTGCCTCCTTCTGCACCTCACTTGCCTCTTTCTGCAACTCTCTTGCCTCTTTCTGCAGTTCTCTTGCCTCCTTCTGCACCTCTCTTGCCTCTTTCAACACTTCTCTTGCCTGGTTCTGCACCTCTCTTGCCTCTTTCTGCACGTCTCTTGCCTCTTTCTGCACCTCACTCGCTTCTTTCTGCAACCCTTTTGCCTGTTTATGCACCCCTCTTCCCTCTTTGTGCAACTCTCTTGCCTCTTTCTACACCTCTCTTCCTTCTTTCTGCAACACTCTTGCCTCTTTCTGTATCTCTGTTGCTTCTTTCTGCACTTCTCTTGCCTCTTTCTGCACCCTTCGTACCTCTTTCAGCACCTCTGTTGATTCTTTCTGCAGTTCTCTTTCTTCTTTCTGCACCCCTCCTGCCTCTTTCTGTACCCCTCTAGCCTCTTTCTGTGCCTCTCCTACCCCTTTCTCCACCCCTCTTGCCTCTTTGTGCACCTCTGTTGGTTCTTTGTGCACCTCTTTTGCTTCATTCTGCACTTCACTTGCCTCTTTCTGTACCCCTCTTGCCTCTTTCTGCACCTCTGTTGGTTCTTTCTGCACTGCTCTTGCTTCTATCTGCACCTCTGTTCCAAATTTCTGCAAACCTCTTGCCTCTTTCTGCACCCCTCTTCCCTCTTTCTGAACCTCTCTTGCCTCAGTATGCCCACCTGTTCCCTCTTTCTGCACCATTTTGCCTGTTTCTGCATCTCTCTTGCCTCTTTCTGCAGTTCTCTTGCCTCCTTCTGCACCTCACTTGCCTCTTTCTGCACCTCTGTTGGTTCTTTTGCACTGCTCCTGCTTCTATCTGCACCTCTCTTGCAAATTTCTGAACCCTCTTGCCTTTTTCTGCAGTTCTCTTGCCTCTTTCTGCACCTCTTTTGCTTCGTTGTGTACTTCACTTGCCTCTTTCTGTACCCTTCTTACCTCTTTCTGCACCTCTGTTGGTCCTTTCTGCACTGCTCTTGCCCCTTTCTGCACCTCTGTTCCAAATTTCTATATCCCTCTTGCCTATTTCTGCACCCCTCTTCCTGTATCTCTCTTGCCTCAGTCTACCCACCTGTTCCCTCTTTCTGCACCCATTTTGCCTGTTTCTGCAACTCTCTTGCCTCTTTCTGCAGTAAGTTGTCTTGTCTCCTTCTGCACCTCTGTTGCTTCTTTCTATACCTCTCTTTCAAATTTCTGCACCCCTCTTGCCTCTTTCTGCACCCCTCTTGCCTCTTTCAGTACCCCTCTTACCTCCTTCTGCATCTCTGTTGGTTCTTTCTGCACTGCTCTTGCTTCTTTCTGTACCTCTTTTGTCTATTTCTGCACTTCTCTTGCCTCCTTCTGCACCTCTGTTGCTTCTGTCTTCAGTTCTCTTGACTATTGCTGCACCCCTCTTGCCTCTTTCTGCACCTCTGCTGCTTCTTTCTGCACTTCTGTTGCTTCTTTCTGTACCTCTATTGCTTCATTCTGCACTTACCATGCCTCTTTCTGCACCTCTCTTGCCTCTTTCTGCACCTCTCTTGCCTCAGTCTGCCTACCTGTTCCCTCTTTCTGTACCCCTTCTGCCTGTTTCTGCAACTCTCTTAACTCTTCTGCAGTTCTCTTGCCTCCCTTCTGCACCTCACTTGCCTCTTTCTGCAACTCTCTTGCCTCTTTCTGCAGTTCTCTTGCCTCCTTCTGCACCTCTCTTGCCTCTTTCAACACTTCTCTTGCCTGGTTCTGCACCTCTCTTGCCTCTTTCTGCACGTCTCTTGCCTCTTTCTGCACCTCACTCGCTTCTTTCTGCAACCCTTTTGCCTGTTTATGCACCCCTCTTCCCTCTTTGTGCAACTCTCTTGCCTCTTTCTACACCTCTCTTCCTTCTTTCTGCAACACTCTTGCCTCTTTCTGTATCTCTGTTGCTTCTTTCTGCACTTCTCTTGCCTCTTTCTGCACCCTTCGTGCCTCTTTCAGCACCTCTGTTGATTCTTTCTGCAGTTCTCTTTCTTCTTTCTGCACCCCTCCTGCCTCTTTCTGTACCCCTCTAGCCTCTTTCTGCGCCTCTCCTACCCCTTTCTCCACCCCTCTTGCCTCTTTGTGCACCTCTGTTGGTTCTTTGTGCACCACTTTTGCTTCATTCTGCACTTCACTTGCCTCTTTCTGTACCCCTCTTGCCTCTTTCTGCACCTCTGTTGGTTCTTTCTGCACTGCTCTTGCTTCTATCTGCACCTCTGTTCCAAATTTCTGCAAACCTCTTGCCTCTTTCTGCACCCCTCTTCCCTCTTTCTGAACCTCTCTTGCCTCAGTATGCCCACCTGTTCCCTCTTTCTGCACCCCTTTTGCCTGTTTCTGCATCTCTCTTGCCTCTTTCTGCAGTTCTCTTGCCTCCTTCTGCACCTCACTTGCCTCTTTCTGCACCTCTGTTGGTTCTTTTGCACTGCTCCTGCTTCTATCTGCACCTCTCTTGCAAATTTCTGAACCCCTCTTGCCTCTTTCTGCACCCCTCTTGCCTCTTTCTGCACCTCTCTTGGCTCTGTCTGCACCACTGTTCCCTCTTTCTGTACCTCTTTTGCCTGTTTCTGCAACTCTCGTGCCTCAATCTGCAGTTCTGTTGCCTCATTCTGCACCTCTGTTGCTTCTTTCTGCACTTCTCTTGCCTCTTTCTGCACCCCTGTTGCTTCATTCTGCACTTCCCATGCTTCTTTCTGCAACTGTCTTGCTTCTTTATGCACCCCTGTTGTCTCTTTCTGCACTTGTCTTCCCTCTTTCTGCACCTCTCTTGCCTCTTTCTGCACCTCACTTGCTTATTTCTGCACCACTCTTGCCTCTTTCTGTACCTATGTTGCTTCTTTCTGCACTTCTCTTGAATCTTTCTGCACCCTTCGTGCCTCTTTCAGCACCTCTGTTGCTTCTTTCTGCACTTCTCTTCCTTCTTTCTTCATCCCTCCTACCTCTTTCTGTTCCCCTCCTTGCCTCTTTTTGCAACTCTGTTAGTACTTTCTGCACTGTTCTTGGTTATTTCTGCACCTCTTTTTTCAAATTTCTGCATCCCTCTTCCCTCTTTGGCCACCTCTCTTGCTTCTTTCTTCACTTCTCTTGCTACTTTCTGCACTGCTCTTGCTTCTTTCTGCACCTTTCTTGCAAATTTCTGTATCCCTTTTGCCTCTTTCTGCACCTCTGTTCCCTCTTTCTGCACCTTTCTTGCCTGCTTCTGCACCTCTCTTGCCTCTTTCTGCCCCTCTGTTGCGTCTTTCTGCACTTCTCTTGCATCTTTCTGCACCCCTCTTGCCTCTTTCAGCACCTCTGTTGCTTATTTCTGCACTTCTGTTGCATCTTTCTGCACCCCTGTTGCCTCTTTCTGTACCCCTCTTGCCTCTTTGTGCACCCCTCCTGCCTTATTCTGCACCTCTCTTGCCTTTTTTTGCAGTTCTCTTACCTCTTTCTGCACCTCTTTTGCTTCGTTCTGCACTTCACTTGCCTCTTTCTGTACCCCTCTTGTCTCTTTTTGCACCTCTGTTGGTTCTTTCTGCACTGCTCTTGCCTCTTTCTGCCCTCTGTTCCAAATTTCTGCATCCCTCTTGCCTCTTTCTGCACCCCTCTTCCTCTATCTCTCTTGCCTCAGTCTACCCACCTGTTCCCTCTTTCTGCACCCCTTTTGCCTGTTTCTGCAACTTTCTTGCCTCTTTCTGCACCTCACTCGCTTCTTTCTGCAACCCTTTTGCCTGTTTCTGCACCCCTTTTCCCTCTTTGTGCAACTCTCTTGCCTCTTTCTATACCTCTCTTCCCTCTGGATGCACCACTCTTGCCTCTTTCTGTACCTCTGTTGCTTCTTTCTGCACTTGTCTTGCCTCTTTCTGCACCCTTCGTGCCTCTTTCAGCACCTCCGTTGCTTCTCTCTGCAGTTCTCTTCCTTCTTTCTGCACCCCTCCTGCCTCTTTCTGTACCCCTCTAGCCTCTTTGTGCACCTCTCCTACCCCTTTCTGCCCCCTCTTGCCTCCTTTTGCACCTCTGTTGGTTCTTTCTGCACCTCTTTTGCCTCATTCTGCACTTCACTTGCCTCTTTCTGTATCCCTCTTGCCTCTTTCTGCACCTCTGTTGGTCCTTTCTGCACTGCTCTTGCTTCTTTCTGCACCTCTGCTCCAAATTTCTGCATCACTCTTGCCTCTATCTGCACCCCTCTTCCCTCTTTCTGCACCTCTCTTGCCTCAGTCTGCCCACCTGTTCCCTATTTCTGCACCCCTTTTGCCTGATTCTGCAACTCTCTTGCCTCTTTCTGCAGTTCACTTGCCTCCTTCTGCACCTCACTTGTCTCTTTCTGCACCTTTGTTGGTTCTTTTGCACTGCTCTTGCTTCTTTATGCACATCTCTTGCAAATTTCTGCACCTGCTTGCCTCTTTCTGCACCCCTCTTGCCTCTTTCTGCACCTCTCTTGTCTCTGTCTGCACCACTGTTCCCTCTTTCTGTACCTCTTTTGCCTGTTTCTGCAACACTTTTGCCTTATTCTGTAGTTCTCTTGCCTCATTCTGCACCTCTGTTGCTTCTTTCTGCACTTCTCTTGCCTCTTACTGCACCCCTGTTGCTTCATTCTGCACTTCCCATGCTTCTTTCTGCTCCTGTCTTGCTTATTTCTGCACCCCTGTTGTCTCTTTCTGCACTCGTCGTCCCTCTTTCTGCACCCCTCTTGCCTCTTTCTGTACCCCTCTTGTCTCTTTCTGCACCTCTGTTGGTCCTTTCTGCACTGCTCTTGCTTCTTTCTGCACCTCTGCTCCAAATTTCTGCATCACTCTTGCCTCTTTCTGCACCCCTCTTCCCTCTTTCTGCACCTCTCTTGCCTCAGTCTGCCCACCTGTTCCCTATTTCTGCACCCCTTTTGCCAGTTTCTGCAACTCGCTTGCCTCTTTCTGCAGTTCACTTGCCTCCTTCTGCACCTCACTTGCCTCTTTCTGCACCTCTGTTGGTTCTTTTGCACTGCTCTTGCTTCTTTCTGCACCTCTCTTGCCTCTTTCTGCACCTGCTTGCCTCTTTCTGCACCCATCTTGCCTCTTTCTGCACCTCTCTTGTCTCTGTCTGCACCACTGTTCCCTCTTTCTGTACCTCTTTTGCCTGTTTCTGCAACTCTTTTGCCTTATTCTGCAGTTCTCTTGCCTCATTCTGCACCTCTGTTGCTTCTTTCTGCACTTCTCTTGCCTCTTTCTGCACCCTTCGTGCCTCTTTCAGCACCTCTGTTGCTTCTCTCTGCACTTCTCTTGCTTTATTCGGCACTGCTGTTGCATCTTTCTGCACCTCTCTTGCATCTTTCTGCTTTTCTCTTGCTTTATTCTGCACTGCTGTTGCTTCTTTCTGCACCTCTCATGCAAATGTCTGTATCCCTCTTCTCTTTCTGTTCCTCTGTTCCCTCTTTCTGCACCTTTCTTGCCTGCTTCTGTACCTCTCTTGCCTCTTTCTGCACCTTTGTTGCGTCTTTCTGCACTTCTCTTGCATCTTTCTGCACCCCTCTTGCCTCTTTCAGCACCTCTGTTGCTTCTTTCTGCACTTCTGTTGCTTCTTTCTGCACCCCTCTTGCCTCTTTCTGTACCCCTCTTGCCTCCTTGTGCACCTCTCCTGCCTCATTCTGCACCTCTCTTGCCTTTTTATGCAGTTCTCTTGCCTCTTTCTGCACCTCTTTTGCTTTGAGCTGTACTTCACTTGCCTCTTTCTGTACCCCTCTTGCCTCTTTCTGCACCTCTGTTGGTTCTTTCTGCACTGCTCTTGCCCCTTTCTGCACCTCTGTTCCAAATTTCTGCATCCCTCTTGCCTCTGTCTACCAACCTGTTCCCTCTTTCTGCACCCCTGTTGCTTCATTCTGCACTTCCCATGCTTCTTTCTGCACCTGTCTTGCTTCTTTCTGCACCCCTGTTGTCTCTTTCTGCACTTGTCTTCCCTCTTTCTGCACCTCTCTTGCCTCTTTCTGTACCTCACTTGCTTCATTCTGCACCCCTCTTGCCTCTTTCTGTACCTATGTTGCTTCTTTCTGCACTTCTCTTGAATCTTTCTGCACCCTTCGTGCCTCTTTCAGCACCTCTATTGCTTCTTTCTGCAATTCTCTTCCTTCTTTCTGCACCACTCCTGCCTCTTTCTGTTCCCCACCATGCCTATTTGTGCACCTCTCCTGCCGCTTTTTGCACCCCTCTGTCCTCTTTTTGCACCTCTGTTAGTTCTTTCTGCACTGTTCTTGGTTATTTCTGCACCTCTTTTTTCAAATTTCTGCATCCCTCTTCCCTCTTTGGCCACCTCTCTTGCTTCTTTCTTCACTTCTCTTGCTACTTTCTGCACTGCTCTTGCTTCTTTCTGCACCTTTCTTGCAAATGTCTGTATCCCTTTGCCTCTTTCTGCACCTCTGTTCCCTCTTTCTGCCCCTCTGTTGCATCTTTCTGCACTTCTCTTGCCTCTTTCTGCACCTCTGTTGGTTCTTTTACACTCCTCTTCCTTCTTTCTGCACCCCTCCCCCCTCTTTCTGTTCCCCTCCTTGCCTCTTTGTGCACCTCTCCTGTCCCTTTCTGAACCCCTCTGGCCTCTTTTTGCACCTCTGTTCCAAATTGCTGCATCCCTCTTGCCTCTTTCTGCACCCCTCTTCCCTCTTTCTGTACCTCTCTTGCCTCAGTCTGCCCACCTGTTCCCTATTTCTGCACCCCTTTTGCCTGTTTCTGCAACACTCTTGCCTCTTTCTGCAGTTCACTTGGCTCCTTCTGCACCTCACTTGCCTCTTTCTGCACCTCTGTTGGTTCTTTTGCACTGCTCTTGCTTCTTTCTGCACCTCTCTTGCACATTTCTGCACCCCTTGCCTCTTTCTGCACCCCTCTTGCCTCTTTCTGCACCTCTCTTGCCTCTGTCTGCACCACTGTTCCCTCCTTCTGTACCTCTTTTGCCTGTTTCTGCAACTCTTATGCCTTATTCTGCAGTTCTCTTGCCTCATTCTGCACCTCTGTTGCTTCTTTCTGCACTTCTCTTGCCTCTTACTGCACCCCTGTTGCTTCATTCTGCACTTCCCATGCTTCTTTCTGCTCCTGTCTTGCTTATTTCTGCACCCCTGTTGTCTCTTTCTGCACTCGTCTTCCCTCTTTCTGCACCCCTCTTGCCTCTTTCTGTACCCCTCTTGCCTCTTTCTGCACCTCTGTTGGTCCTTTCTGCACTGCTCTTGCTTCTTTCTGCACCTCTGCTCCAAATTTCTGCATCACTCTTGCCTCTTTCTTGCCCCCTCTTCCCTCTTTCTGCACCTCTCTTGCCTCAGTCTGCCCACCTGTTCCCTATTTCTGCACCCCTTTTGCCTGTTTCTGCAAATCTCTTGCCTCTTTCTGCAGTTCACTTGCCTCCTTCTGCACCTCACTTGCCTCTTTCTGCACCTCTGTTGGTTCTTTTGCACTGCTCTTGCTTCTTTCTGCACCTCTCTTGCAAATTTCTGCACCTGCTTGCCTCTTTCTGCACCCCTCTTGACTCTTTCTGCACCTCTCTTGTCTCTGTCTGCACCACTGTTCCCTCTTTCTGTACCTCTTTTGCCTGTTTCTGCAACTCTTTTGCCTTATTCTGCAGTTCTCTTGCCTCATTCTGCACCTCTGTTGCTTCTTTCTGCACTTCTCTTGCCTCTTACTGCACCCCTGTTGCTTCATTCTGCACTTCCCATGCTTCTTTCTGCTCCTGTCTTGCTTATTTCTGCACCCCTGTTGTCTCTTTCTGCACTCGTCTTCCCTCTTTCTGCACCCCTCTTGCCTCTTTCTGTACCTATGTTGCTTCTTTCTGCACTTCTCTTGCCTCTTTCTGCACCCTTCGTGCCTCTTTCAGCACCTCTGTTGCTTCTCTCTGCACTTCTCTTGCTTTATTCGGCACTGCTGTTGCATCTTTCTGCACCTCTCTTGCATCTTTCTGCTCTTCTCTTGCTTTATTCTGCACTGCTGTTGCTTCTTTCTGCACCTCTCATGCAAATGTCTGTATCCCTCTTCTCTTTCTGTTCCTCTGTTCCTTCTTTCTGCACCTTTCTTGCCTGCTTCTGCACCTCTCTTGCCTCTTTCTGCACCTCTGTTGCGTCTTTCTGCACTTCTCTTGCATCTTTCTGCACCCCTCTTGCCTCTTTCAGCACCTCTGTTGCTTCTTTCTGCACTTCTGTTGCTTCTTTCTGCACCCCTCTTGCCTCTTTCTGTACCCCTCTTGCCTCCTTGTGCACCTCTCCTGCCTCATTCTGCACCTCTCTTGCCTTTTTATGCAGTTCTCTTGCCTCTTTCTGCACCTCTTTTGCTTTGAGCTGTACTTCACTTGTCTCTTTCTGTACCCCTCTTGCCTCTTTCTGCACCTCTGTTGGTTCTTTCTGCACTGCTCTTGCCCCTTTCTGCACCTATGTTCCAAATTTCTGCATCCCTCTTGCCTCTGTCTACCAACCTGTTCCCTCTTTCTGCATCCCTGTTGCTTCATTCTGCACTTCCCATGCTCCTTTCTGCACCTGTCTTGCTTCTTTCTGCACCCTGTTGTCTCTTTCTGCACTTGTCTTCCCTCTTTCTGCACCTCTCTTGCCTCTTTCTGCACCTCACTTGCTTCATTCTGCACCCCTCTTGCCTCTTTCTGTACCTATGTTGCTTCTTTCTGCACTTCTCTTGAATCTTTCTGCACCTCTTCGTGCCTCTTTCAGCACCTCTGTTGCTTCTTTCTGCAATTCTCTTCCTTTTTTCTGCACCACTCCTGCCTCTTTCTGTTCCCCACCATGCCTATTTGTGCACCTCTCCTGCCCCTTTTGCACCCCTCTGTCCTCTTTTTGCACCTCTGTTAGTTCTTTCTGCACTGTTCTTGGTTATTTCTGCACCTCTTTTTTTCAAATTTCTGCATACCTCTTCCCTCTTTGGCCACCTCTCTTGCTTCTTTCTTCACTTCTCTTGCTACTTTCTGCACTGCTCTTGCTTCTTTCTGCACCTTTCTTGCAAATGTCTGTATCCCTTTTGCCTCTTTCTGCACCTCTGTTCCCTCTTTTCTGCCCCTCTGTTGCATCTTTCTGCACTTCTCTTGCCTCTTTCTGCACCTCTGTTGGTTCTTTTGCACTCCTCTTCCTTCTTTCTGCACCCCTCCCCCTCTTTCTGTTCCCCTCCTTGCCTCTTTGTGCACCTCTCCTGTCCCTTTCTGAACCCCTCTGGCCTCTTTTTGCACCTCTGTTCCAAATTGCTGCATCCCTCTTGCCTCTTTCTGCACCCTCTTCCCTCTTTCTGCACCTCTCTTGCCTCAGTCTGCCCACCTGTTCCCTATTTCTGCACCCCTTTTGCCTGTTTCTGCAACACTCTTGCCTCTTTCTGCAGTTCACTTGGCTCCTTCTGCACCTCACTTGCCTCTTTCTGCACCTCTGTTGGTTCTTTTGCACTGCTCTTGCTTCTTTCTGCACCTCTCTTGCACATTTCTGCACCTGCTTGCCTCTTTCTGCACCCCTCTTGCCTCTTTCTGCACCTCTCTTGCCTCTGTCTGCACCACTGTTCCCTCCTTCTGTACCTCTTTTGCCTGTTTCTGCAACTCTTATGCCTTATTCTGCAGTTCTCTTGCCTCATTCTGCACCTCTGTTGCTTCTTTCTGCACTTCTCTTGCCTCTTACTGCACCCCTGTTGCCTCATTCTGCACTTCCCATGCTTCTTTCTGCTCCTGTCTTGCTTATTTCTGCACCCCTGTTGTCTCTTTCTGCACTCGTCTTCCCTCTTTCTGCACCCCTCTTGCCTCTTTCTGTACCCCTCTTGCCTCCTTCTGCACCTCTGTTGAACATTTCTGCACCTCTCTTGCTTCTTTCTGCACCTCTGCTCCAAATTTCTGCATCCCTCTTGCCTCTTTCTGCACCCCTCCTCCCTCTTTCTGCACCTCTCTTGCCTCAGTCTGCCCACCTGTTCCCTATTTCTGCACCCCTTTTGCCTGTTTCTGCAAATCTCTTGCCTCTTTCTGCAGTTCACTTGCCTCCTTCTGCACCTTACTTGCCTCTTTCTGCACCTCTGTTGGTTCTTTTGCACTGCTCTTGCTTCTTTCTGCACCTCTCTTGCAAATTTCTGCACCTGCTTGCCTCTTTCTGTACCCCTCTTGTCTCCTTGTGCACCTCTCCTGCCTCATTCTGCACCTCTCTTGCCTTTTTATGCAGTTCTCTTGCCTCTTTCTGCACCTCTTTTGCTTTGAGCTGTACTTCACTTGCCTCTTTCTGTACCCCTCTTGCCTCTTTCTGCACCTCTGTTGGTTCTTTCTGCACTGCTCTTGCCCCTTTCTGCACCTCTGTTCCAAATTTCTGCATCCCTCTTGCATCTGTCTACCAACCTGTTCCCTCTTTCTGCACCCCTGTTGCTTCATTCTGCACTTCCCATGCTTCTTTCTGCACCTGTCTTGCTTCTTTCTGCACCCCTGTTGTCTCTTTCTGCACTTGTCTTCCCTCTTTCTGCACCTCTCTTGCCTCTTTCTGCACCTCACTTGCTTCATTCTGCACCCCTCTTGCCTCTTTCTGTACCTATGTTGCTTCTTTCTGCACTTCTCTTGAATCTTTCTGCACCCTTCATGCCTCTTTCAGCACCTCTGTTGCTTCTTTCTGCAATTCTCTTCCTTCTTTCTGCACCACTCCTGCCTCTTTCTGTTCCCCACCATGCCTATTTGTGCACCTCTCCTGCCCCTTTTTGCACCCCTCTGTCCTCTTTTTGCACCTCTGTTAGTTCTTTCTGCACTGTTCTTGGTTATTTCTGCACCTCTTTTTTCAAATTTCTGCATCCCTCTTCCCTCTTTGGCCACCTCTCTTGCTTCTTTCTTCACTTCTCTTGCTACTTTCTGCACTGCTCTTGCTTCTTTCTGCACCTTTCTTGCAAATGTCTGTATCCCTTTTGCCTCTTTCTGCACCTCTGTTCCCTCTTTCTGCCCCTCTGTTGCATCTTTCTGCACTTCTCTTGCCTCTTTCTGCACCTCTGTTGGTTCTTTTGCACTCCTCTTCCTTCTTTCTGCACCCCTCCCCCCTCTTTCTGTTCCCCTCCTTGCCTCTTTGTGCACCTCTCCTGTCCCTTTCTGAACCCCTCTGGCCTCTTTTTGCACCTCTGTTCCAAATTGCTGCATCCCTCTTGCCTCTTTCTGCACCCCTCTTCCCTCTTTCTGCACCTCTCTTGCCTCAGTCTGCCCACCTGTTCCCTATTTCTGCACCCCTTTTGCCTGTTTCTGCAACACTCTTGCCTCTTTCTGCAGTTCACTTGGCTCCTTCTGCACCTCACTTGCCTCTTTCTGCACCTCTGTTGGTTCTTTTGCACTGCTCTTGCTTCTTTCTGCACCTCTCTTGCACATTTCTGCACCCCCTTGCCTCTTTCTGCACCCCTCTTGCCTCTTTCTGCACCTCTCTTGCCTCTGTCTGCACCACTGTTCCCTCCTTCTGTACCTCTTTTGCCTGTTTCTGCAACTCTTATGCCTTATTCTGCAGTTCTCTTGCCTCATTCTGCACATCTGTTGCTTCTTTCTGCACTTCTCTTGCCTCTTTCTGCACCCCTGTTGCTTCATTCAGCACTTACCATGCTTCTTTCTGCACCTGTCTTGCTTCTTTCTGCACCCCTGTTGTCTCTTTCTGCACTCGTCTTCCCTCTTTCTGCCCCCCTCTTGCCTCTTTCTGTACCTATGTTGCTTCTTTCTGCACTTCTCCTGCCCCTGTCTGCACCCTTCGTGCCTCTTTCAGCACCTCTGTTGCTTCTTTCTGCACTTCTCTTCCTTCTTTCTGTACCCCTCCTGCCTCTTTCTGTTCCCCTCCTTGCCTCTTTGTGCACCTCTCCTGCCCCTTTCTGCACCCCTCTGACCTCTTTTTGCACCTCTGTTAGTTCTTTCTGCACTGTTCTTGGTTCTTTCTGCACCTCTTTTGCAAGTTTCTGCATCCCTTTTCCCTCTTTGGCCACCTCTCTTGCTTCTTTCTGCACTTATCTTGCTTTATTCTGCACTGCTGTTGCTTCTTTCTGCACCTCTCATGCAAATGTCTGTATCCATCTTCTCTTTCTGTTCCTCTGTTCCCTCTTTCTGCACCTTTCTTGCCTGCTTCTGCACCTCTCTTGCCTCTTTCTGCACCTCTGTTGTGTCTTTCTGCACTTCTCTTGCATCTTTCTGCACCGCTCTTGCTTCTTTCAGCACCTCTGTTGCTTCTTTCTGCACTTCTGTTGGTTCTTTCTGCACCCCTCTTGCCTCTATATGTACCCCTCTTGCCTCTTTGTGCACCTCTCCTGCCTTATTCTGCACCTCTCTTGCCTTTTTATGCAGTTCTTTTGCCTCTTTTTGCACCTCTGTTAGTTCTTTCTGCACTGTTCTCAGTTATTTCTGCACCTCTTTTGCAAATTTATGCATCCCTCTTCCCTTTTTGCCCACCTCTCTTTCTTCTTTCTGCACTTCTCTTGCTACTTTCTGCACTGCTCTTGCTTCTTTCTGCACCTTTCTTGCAAATGGCTGTATCCCTTTTGCCTCTTTCTGTACCTCTGTTCCTTCTTTCTGCACCTTTCTTGCCTGCTTCTGCACCTCTCTTTCCTCTTTCTGCCCCTCTGTTGCTTCTTTCTGCACTTCTGTTGCTTCTTTCTGCACCCCTGTTGCCTCTTTCTGTACCCCTCTTGCCTCTTTGTGCACCCCTCCTGCCTTATTCTGCACCTCTCTTGCCTTTATCTGCAGTTCCCTTGCCTCTTTCTGTACCTCTTTTGCTTCGTTCTGTACTTCACTCGCCTCTTTCTGTACCCTCTTGCCTCTTTTTGCACCTCTGTTGGTTCTTTCTGCACTGCTCTTGCCTCTTTCTGCCCTCTGTTCCAAATTTCTGCATCCCTCTTGCCTCTTTCTGCCCCCCTCTTCCTGTATCTCTCTTGCCTGAGTTTACCCACCTGTTCCCTCTTTCTGCACTCCTTTGCCTGTTTCTGCAACTCTCTTGCCTCTTTCTGCACCTCACTCGCTTCTTTCTGCAACCCTTTTGCCTGTTTCTGCACCACTCTTCCCTCTTTGTGCAACTCTCTTGCCTCTTTCTACACCTCTCTTCCCTCTTTATGGACCACTCTTGCCTCTTTCTGTACCTCTGTTCCTTCTTTCTGTACTTCTCTTGCCTCTTTCTGCACCCTTCGTGCCTCTTTCAGCACCTCTGTTGCTTCTCTCTGCAGTTCTCTTCCTTCTTTCTGCACTCCTCTTGCCTCTTTCTGTACCCCTCTAGCTTCTTTGTGCACCTCGACTACCCCTTTCTGCACCCCTCTTGCCTCCTTTTGCACCTCTGTTGGTTCTTTATGCACCTCTTTTGCTTCATTCTGCACTTACCATGCTTCTTTCTGCACCTGTCTTGCTTCTTTCTGCACCCCTGTTGTCTCTTTCTGCACTCGTATTCCCTCTTTCTGCACCCCTCTTGCCCCTTTCTGTACCTATGTTGGTTCTTTCTGCACTGCTCTTGCCTCTTTCTGCCCTCTGTTCTAAATTTCTGCATCCCTCTTGCCTCTTTCTGCCCCCCTCTTCCTGTATCTCTCTTGCCTCAGTCTACCCACCTGTTCCCTCTTTCTGCACTCCTTTTGCCTGTTTCTGCAACTCTCTTGCCTCTTTCTGCACCTCACTCGCTTCTTTCTGCAACCCTTTTGCCTGTTTCTGCACCCCCTCTTCCCTCTTTGTGCAATTCTCTTGCCTCTTTCTACACCTCTCTTCCCTCTTTATGCACCACTCTTGCCTCTTTCTGTACCTTTGTTGCTTCTTTCTGCACTTCTCCTGCCTCTTTCTGCACCCTTCATGCCTCTTTCAGCACCTCTGTTGCTTCTTTCTGCACTTCTCTTCCTTCTTTCTGCACCCCTCCTGCCTGTTTCTGTTCCCCTCCTTGCCTCTTTCTGCACC
Organism: Calotriton arnoldi; assembly: GCA_963921515.1. Lineage (NCBI taxonomy): Eukaryota > Metazoa > Chordata > Amphibia > Caudata > Salamandridae > Calotriton > Calotriton arnoldi. The sequence continues at coordinate 174,468 of CAWUFW010012774.1, read as the reverse complement.
TCTCCTGCCCCTTTCTGCACCCCTCTGACCTCTTTTTGCACCACTCTTAGTTCTTTCTTTACTGTTCTTGGTTCTTTCTGCACCTCTTTTGCACGTTTCTGCATCCCTTTTCCCTCTTTGGCCACCTCTCTTGCTTCTTTCTGCTCTTCTCTTGCTTTATTCTGCACTGCTGTTGCTTCTTTCTGCACCTCTCATGCAAATGTCTGTATCCCTATTCTCTTTCTGTTCCTCTGTTCCCTCTTTCTGCACCTATCTTGCCTGCTTCTGCACCTCTCTTGCCTCTTTCTGCACCTCTGTTGCGTCTTTCTGCACTTCTCTTGCATCTTTCTGCACCGCTCTTGCCTCTTTCAGCACCTCTGTTGCTTCTTTCTGCACTTCTGTTGCTTCTTTCTGCACCCTCTTGCCTCTTTCTGTACCCCTCTTGCCTCTTTGTGCACCTCTCCTGCCTTATTCTGCACCTCTCTTGCCTTTTTATGCAGTTCCCTTGCCTCTTTCTGTACCTCTTTTGCTTCGTTCTGTACTTCACTCGCCTCTTTCTGTACCCTCTTGCCTCTTTTTGCACCTCTGTTGGTTCTTTCTGCACTGCTCTTGCTTCTTTCTGCCCTCTGTTCCAAATTTCTGCATCCCTCTTGCCTCTTTCTGCACCCCTCTTCCTGTATCTCTCTTGCCTCAGTCTACCCACCTGTTCCCTCTTTCTGCACTCCTTTTGCCTGTTTCTGCAACTCTCTTGCCTCTTTCTGCACCTCACTTGCTTCTTTCTGCCACCCTTTTGCCTGTTTCTGCACCCTTCTTCCCTATTTGTGCAACTCTCTTGCCTCTTTCTACACCTCTCTTCCCTCTTTATGCACCACTCTTGCCTCTTTCTGTACCTCTGTTGCTTCTTTCTGCACTTCTCTTGCCTCTTTCTGCACCCTTCGTGCCTCTTTCAGCACCTCTGTTGCTTCTCTCTGCAGTTCTCTTCCTTCTTTCTGCACTCCTCCTGCCTCTTTCTGTACCCCTCTAGCCTCTTTGTGCACCTCTCCTACCCCTTTCTGCACCCCTCTTGCCTCCTTTTGTACCTCTGTTGGTTCTTTCTGCACCTCTTTTGCTTCATTCTGCACTTCACTTGCCTCTTTCTGTACCCCTCTTGCCTCTTTCTGCACTTCTGTTGGTTCTTTCTGCACTGCTCTTGCTTCTTTCTGCACCTCTGCTCCAAATTTCTGCATCACTCTTGCCTCTTTCTGCACACCTCTTCCCTCTTTCTGCACCTCTCTTGCCTCAGTCTGCCCACCTGTTCCTTATTTATGCACCCCTTTTGCCTGTTTCTGCAACTCTCTTGCCTCTTTCTGCAGTTCACTTGCCTCCTTCTGCACCTCACTTGCCTCTTTCTGCACCTCTGTTGGTTCTTTTGCACTTCTCTTCCTTCTTTCTGCACCCCTCCTCCCTCTTTCTGTTCACCTCCTTGCTTCTTTGTGCACCTCTCCTGTCTCTTTCTGCACCCCTCTTGCCTCTTTCTGTACCTCTCTGCTTCTTTCTGCACTTCTCTTGCTTTATTCTGCACTGCTGTTGCTTCTTTCTGCACCTCTCATGCAAATGTCTGTATCCCTCTTCCCTTTCTGTTCCTCTGTTCCCTCTTTCTGCACCTTTCTTGCCTGCTTCTGCACCTCTCTTGCCTCTTTCTGCACCTCTGTTGCGTCTTTCTGCACTTCTCTTGCATCTTTCTGCACCGCTCTTGCCTCTTTCAGCACCTCTGTTGCTTCTTTCTGCAGTTCTGTTGCTACTTTCTGCACCCCTCTTGCCTCTTTCTGTACCCCTCTTGCCTCTTTGTGCACCTCTCCTGCCTTATTCTGCACCTCTCTTGCCTTTTTATGCAGTTCTCTTGCCTCTTTCTGCACCCCTCTTGCCTCTTTCTGCACCCCTCTTACCTCCTTCTGCATCTCTGTTGGTTCTTTCTGCACTGCTCTTGCTTCTTTCTGTACCTCTTTTGTCTGTTTCTGCTCTTCTCTTGCCTCCTTCTGCACCTCAGTTGCTTCTGTCTGCACTTCTCTTGCCTCTTGCTGCACCCCTCTTGTCTCTTTCTGCACATCTGTTGCTTCTTCCTGCACTTCTGTTGCTTCTCTCTGTACCTCTATTGCTTCGTTCTGCACTCCTCTTGCCTCTTTCTGCACCTCTCTTGCCTCTTTCTGCACTTATCTTGCCTCAGTCTGCCTACCTGTTACCTCTTTCTGCACCCCTTCTGCCTGTTTCTGCAACTCTCTTACCTCTTCTGCAGTTCTCTTGCCTCCTTCTGCACCTCACTTGCCTCTTTCTGCAACTCTCTTGCCTCTTTCTGCAGTTCTCTTGCCTCCTTCTGCACCTCTCTTGCCTCTTTCAACACTTCTCTTGCCTGGTTCTGCACCTCTCGCCTCTTTCTGCACATCTATTGCCTCTTCCTGCACCTCACTTTCTTCTTTCTGCAACCCTTTTGCCTGTTTATGCACCCCTCTTCCCTCTTTGTGCAACTCTCTTGCCTCTTTCTACACCTCTCTTCCCTCTTTCTGTAACTCTGTTGCTTTTTTCTGCACTTCTCTTGCCTCTTACTGCACCCTTCATGCCTCTTTCAGCACCTCTGTTGCTTCTTTCTGCAGTTCTATTCCTTCTTTGTGCACCCCACCTGCCTCTTTCTGTACCCCTCTAGCCTCTTTGTGCACCTCTCCTACCCCTTTCAGCACCCCTCTTGCATCTTTGTGCACCTCTGTTGGTTCTTTCTGCACCTCTTTTGCTTGATTCTGCACTTAACTTGCCTCTTTTTGTACCCCTCTTGCCTCTTTCTGCACCTCTGTTGGTTCTTTCTGCTTTGCTCCTGCTTCTTTCTGCACCTCTGTTCCAAATTTCTGCATCCCTCTTGCCTCTTTCTGCACCCCTCTTCCCTCTTTCTGCACCTCTCTTGCCTCAGTCTGCCCACCTGTTCCCTCTTTCTGCACCCCTTTTGCCTGTTTCTGCAACTCTCTTGCCTCTTTCTGCAGTTCTCTTGCCTCCTTCAGCACCTCACTTGCCTCTTTCTGCACCTCTGTTGGTTCTTTTGCACTGCTCTTGCTTCTCTCTGCACCTCTCTTGCAAATTTCTGCACCCCTCTTGCTGTATCTCTCTTGTCTCAGTCTGCCCACCTGTTCCCTCTGTAGAAATAAAAACGTTCTTAGGGGTTCACTGATACATCTGGTCCTTAAGACCAACAAAGAAGAGATTGGCACAGAAGCTGTAATATCAAAAAACATGTTTTATTAACCTCAGATGAGGGAGATTGCATCTTACGGTACCCGCAGGCCACTGTAGGAGGCATTCTAATGAGTGCAGAGAACAGGGTCCTTATATATGCATTTGTTATATAGTCAGCATAAAATCAAGGGGAGGTCCTAGCACATACAAGCATGCTTATTGACTAATATGGGTATACAAAATTTGCTTGCTCCACAAAGTGGGAGGGGAGACTAAACTGCTTACATGAGTAAGAATAGCCTGACAGTTCTATACTAGGAGCAGGTGCATTCTACCAGCTAGGCCTCTCTGAACATGTGCAAGACTCTGGAAGAGGGAGAAAGCACATGGCGAGCACATGGCTAACTAAAATGGCTGCCAAGTACAAAATGGATTTCAGCTCATGCTAACAGCGATTCCTGCAATCTTTAACAGATGATCCTTTTAGCATGAGCTAAAGACATTCCCATGATCTAGTAGAGACATAGAAAATATTTTGCACATTTTCTTCTCATAAATTCATCAATATCCTATGCTAGGTGGGCATTTACATTCTAAACATTTCATTAAGCAGGTATATACAAGGTATAAGCAGGAGTACAAAGTGAACAGAGCATTGGGTCATACAGGTAGCAAGAGAGAATAATGACTATTATCTCAAACAGAAATCTCAATATTTTCCAATCCTAAGCAGAAAGCAAATACCAAAACCATCTAGTCTAATTTTAAGTTTCAGGGCTCTGATGTATTTCAGTGACTATTTATGTCAATTTCAAAATAGCCAACAGCACATACCTAATAAAAACATTTTCAATAGACTTTCTCAGTATTTTTTATGAGGGCTAAATTATCAATTAATATACTTAAGGAAAGAGTAAAGTAACATGCTCAGATGAACTTTTCTCGTGCAGAATAAACATTACTCTTAAAAAATATTAAAGCAATCAGACATATTATTACAAAAACAATCCTGGCTCCGGGGGACCAGGTGGACCACACAGGGCCATAGGAATTAGGACAAGGAGCCGCAAAGGGCTGCTCCTCCAAAAAAATGGGACGACCAAAGGGGTACATTACTAACAAAAAAAAAGAGTCCTTGGGAATTTGTAGCTGCTGAGGAACCAACCAACCAGAGGGAGTCTTCTCCCTGTGTCCGTTTTGAGCCTCACAGGCAGGCTCTTGTTGTTCCCACGGTGGAGCTGCACAACTCGCAACTCAAGAATCACGGAGAAGGAAAAGTCTTTTTTTCAGGATAGGGCAATCACCCCCCAGGGCAAATACCCTCAATGATCCTGTCCAGTGTCTCAGGCAGTGCACCAGTTTTCTTCACTTTAATCTAACAGGCACCAAGGGCACAGCACCTGTACCCTAAACTCAAGTCCTTCCCTAACTCCTGTATTGCACCTCTGGCGCACTGCTCTTTTGTTAGGGCCACAAATTGTACCCAGTGTGCTCGGGCATCTCTTGATCAACAAACAAAGGCGTAGACTTGCATTCACTTGGGACCAGGACTCAAAGGCCTGAAGCAACCCTTGTTTCAAAAGGGGTCACCTCAAGCAAAAGCCTCCTTGCCGTCCTTGTCGTTCTGTGACTCTCTCAGCTGGGCATCAAAAACTGGATCCACACAAAGATTTCTCCATCCTGATTTGTAACCCCGTCTTTCGCCCAAGACAGTGGCAGGGGTACACACTTCACGTCCCAGTGCTTCCGCCTTCACTGAGGTCCTAGTTGCCAGCAAGGCCTATGCTGGTTCCTTTCGTTTTGACTGTAGGCTGGACTGGTGCTGACTCCCAGGCTGGATCTGATGTCCGGGCCCCTCTGGCAATGGTTGTAAGGCAGCAAATATCTATTGGTGGACAGAACAAGAGGTCTTTAGACAAGGCACAGAAATAATCTAACAACAGAGAGGATAGTCTCAGAATACTTCCTTAGTCTCGGGGCGCCCCATACATTAGCAAGGCACCCAAGGACCACTTCATCTATCAGAGAGTAGAAAACCCTGGACCTATTGGCAAGTATAAAAGGAACGTTTTGGTGAACTGACAAGAGTAATACATCACCCAATCCCAAACAGCCAAGGAAGTCTGTGTTCATTTACTAAATTCTGAGAAAAAGAGAAAAACAATACAGACATACTCCAAATACTTACATTGGTGTATTCCTATATTACCAATCTGAAGAACCCTCAAGAAAAAGGAAATGTTCTACACTTTTACTCATAGATTTTACATTACTTGTACAGGACTGCAGACACTTGTAAAATAATTTCTTTTACATGTTATGCTTAGGACCATGCTCTCATGTTATAGGTGCAGCAGGAAAATCTAAAACTGCTAATTTAACAGGGATTCTTATTGCAAAAAGAACTAAACTTCAACATAGTGAGTACATTTTCTCCAGCAGAACATGTTATGACAAACAAACTCCTATAAAACAATATTTTCCTTCAAAATGTTTGCTAAGGATCACATGAGCGTCTTTCCTGCATTGTACTTTTCACGATCTGGACTATGCAACATCATTTTCAAAAGGAAAAAAACCCTATCTCCAGCTCTAATAAGGGCTGTCAGCTTATTGACAGAGACTAGCTAATAAAAAACTAGCAATGCCCTTGCAAAACTGTATAGAACATGAGAATAACATAAACAATAATAGTGTTGCCACCTGAGATTTTTGAACAGAAACCCCACTATACAATTTTCCTTAAAGATCAAATAAGGGAACATCAATCTGTTCTACTCATTCTTTCATACAGGATGGGCAGTAACATAACATAGATTTTATCATTTTATTAATGCTAACAATTTTTAAAACAGTATTACTGAATAGCCAATGAAATGTCTCATGGCTATTTCACAGACAGCTTAGACAGACTAAAAAAAGTAAGAAAAAGAAGAGAGAAAACATAATTTTGCGTACCCTTAATTTGTAGAGGAGCTAGCCTCCTTCCCCCATTTTGACAGTAGGAAAACCTGAAACAGGTTTTACTTCTGTCAACACTTTCAACCCCTATTTGTAGCAACTGGGCACAAACAAACCAATGTATCAATTTCTTGAGCAATTGTACTAGATTAACATGAGGGCGCATGAATGCAAACTAAAATCCATTTCCTCCTTATCGTAGCCCCTACACAGTATTCTTTAAACTAAAACCATTATTTTTATATACATGGCAGATCAATGCTCAACTGAAGGCTGCCTTTCCTTCGTTTCATATGACTGCGCAAAACGTGTGTTTGCCAAAAATAGGAAGCAAAGCTTCTCTTTCTCTCTTTGCGCTATCATCTCGTCTTTCAAAAACTTTTCGAAGGTCGAAGTGTCCCAGCAAACATTACCCTTCACCCTGCTAAGTTGCTAAATGCAGAACTCCGACCTTTGACCCGTTCAGCAGCTGTTCATTTTGTTTGTGCAAGACTTGCCATGCGGTTTTCGTAATGCAAAGCAACTCTGGAGAATCACAGCTAAAAGGCAGTCCTGTCTGATCCGTTTGCCAGTAATTTAAAGGTAGGATAATAACGTCTGCTGGTTTCTGTATACTTATTTTCATTTGTGTACAGTGTGTGGTGTGCAGTCTAGTAATACAGAGATCAGCTGTTTGTTTTATACTTGCATATACTTTATTGAAGCCTGAGAGCACGTTAAAACTGCCTTGAGTGGTAGAACTGCTTGTAAAATTGTGAATTTAGCTCAATTTCGACTTTGGTGGTAGGGGCACTTAAAAATGAATATCCTACAATATTTTTGCATTATAGGAACCCCCAGAGTGTTCTCTAGATAGCCCAGGAATGGGAAATCAGAAATGTATAAGATATACCCTTATAAAAATGAGTTTTGTACGGCTGGGTAAAGTGACATTTCACATTTAAGTTCCCTTCTTATTGCGGTACAGCACTGCTTAAATTCAACTTTGATACTAGGAATTCACAGTATGATGATTAGGCTTTATAAAGATGAAAAAACGAATTTAAAGCATTTATGTTTAACAATATATTTTTTTCATATAATTAATTTTATTTATTTTTTTAATCAAAACCAACCATTTTGATGATTCCACATTGGAAAAGCAAGCTTCATTCGTAGCCTATCATATTTAAACGCATTCATTCATAACCCTAAGCACAGAAGCCTTACTTGAAACAGGAAAAGTCTGCGCCACTTTTTAAAAGGACAGTTATCATTTAACATCAGAACCACAGATGTACTTATGTAAAGAAGGCATTAAGAAAGGAAATCCCTACTTTCAATTTTGTTCTCTGTTATCCAAAATAATGAAACTGGTGTTTTGAAACTTTTAAAATAATGCAGGCCCGTATACCAGTTGTACACTGACTTAAAATTTCGCTGACTCAGCATTCCTGTCTGTGGCCGTGATCAGGAATAGCCATATGCTATTTATGCAGCTGTTGTTTGTCAGCAGGCGTCGAATTTTCACCCCTTTCTCAGGAAAAAACCCCTTTATTATTTGAAATACCCTGACAGAGTTAAATCCCCATTTGCTGTGTCAAACAGTTTCTTTTCAGTTAGTCAGTTTAAACACAGCTGTTGGAAAGCTTTTTCTCGGGTGCTGAAAGAAAAGCATGTCACAGTCTATTTAAAAACTGAGGCATTTCAATGCAGTCAAATCTATCTTTCTATAATGTGTATTTAGTTCAGCAACGACCAAATTCACTCATATGATGTGCATGCCTTTTAATGTCTAATACAATGTATTTAAGGAAAATGCTGTAACATGTGTATTTTAGTCTATTGATTAGAAAACACACAATTTCGTTTTTCTTCCTCTGTATGAGGCCTATTTTAATCCTATTGAATACGAATTCTAATTTTATCTTTAGCATTGTGGCAATTTGCACACATGTACAGTGTCTTACTCTGTCAATTTAATAGTAACATGCAGCTGTTTAGCGTATGTTATATAATTCATTTCTGGATTTTTATTTAATATGTAAGTAACTAAATGACATTTTGCATAACAGAATGATGACAGCAAAAAACATAAACAAACTCATTGAGCTCATTCAGACATTTACAGAAGGGGGTCATATACGCAGAGCACACAACACAGCGCGCTTAAAGCTAGCCATTCTTACACAAAGAGTACTCACACAAGTATTACCAATGTCAAACCACAAACCCACATAGACATTTAAACACACATTTAACCCACAAATCAATACTTAGGACTTTAAGACAGCTTACAAACTGTACGCAAGACCAACCTATTTGTAAATACTAATTGTAAGTCATATTTACAAGAAGAGCTCTCAAAAGTAGCCCAAAAAACTGTTCCATGGTCAAGAAGCCAAAATACACCAAATTCGCCAGTTTTGGCTGGTAGAACACTCAAAAGCGCTCTGCATATCACCACTTATGAATGTTACTAAGTGCGCAGATCCGGATCCGTTTTATGTACATATTTAGTTCCATGGGGTACTTAGTCACCAAGGAAGAAATATCTTTTTACTATACGTAAACCTATTTAGGTATCCCCTCTGAGGGGAGTCAACTAAGTACTTACTAAATCCATATCGGTACCTCCAAAACAGCAACACTTTCTGCGAAGTGTACTGGAAACAGGCATGCCAAAAATAGTGCAGAATATGCAGTATTATAATCAAAGTAGCGCTTAAGGTACTCTTTGTACGTTGCGCTGTTCAAACAATTTCAAATAGAGAAAATCTCCTCATTACCCGCCTATATGTATTGCAATGCATATATAATTACAAAACAAATTCCAAAATTGGCCAATCATACAAACAAAGCCACAGTAAGTGTTACTAAAACTACCTTACCAATCAAAGGCATCAAACCAACAGCAAGTGCCGCAAAACGGCTCTTACCAATCAAATGGTGTCCAGGTTCCAACTGCCAAGTTCTGAGTGACCTAACGGTCGTTTTAAAATACTCACGCCAAAGAAGTTCTCAGTCGGGAGCGGCAAACACTTGGAGGATCAGATCAGGAAGACCAGAAATATACTGGGCTGGAAGACAAACAATCTCCGTGCGCAGGGTACCTCCTCAGTAGATTCCTGTCCTGTACTCCTCAGTAGATTCCTGTCTCCCTTCAAGACCACTCCCTTGGATAGCCGCTGCACCGATGAGGTCCCTGTTCGGGCGCCATTTGTAGAAATAAAAACCTTCTTAGGGGTTCACTGATACATCTGGTCCTTAAGACCAACAAAGAAGAGATTGGCACAGAAGCTGTAATATCAAAAAACATGTTTTATTAACCTCAGATGAGGGAGATTGCATCTTACGGTACCCGCAGGCCACTGTAGGAGGCATTCTAATGAGTGCAGAGAACAGGGTCCTTATATATGCATTTGTTATATAGTCAGCATAAAATCAAGGGGAGGTCCTAGCACATACAAGCATGCTTATTGACTAATATGGGTATACAAAATTTGCTTGCTCCACAAAGTGGGAGGGGAGACTAAACTGCTTACATGAGTAAGACTAGCCTGACAGTTCTATACTAGGAGCAGGTGCATTCTACCAGCTAGGCCTCTCTGAACATGTGCAAGACTCTGGAAGAGGGAGAAAGCACATGGCGAGCACATGGCTAACTAAAATGGCTGCCAAGTACAAAATGGATTTCAGCTCATGCTAACAGCGATTCCTGCAATCTTTAACACCTCTTTCTGCACCCCTTTTGCCTGTTTCTGCAACTCTCTTGCCTCTTTCTGCAGTTCTCTTGCCTCCTTCAGCACCTCACTTGCCTCTTTCTGCACCTCTGTTGGTTCTTTTGCACTGCTCTTGCTTCTCTCTGCACCTCTCTTGCAAATTTCTGCACCCCTCTTGCTGTATCTCTCTTGTCTCAGTCTACCCACCTGTTCCCTCTTTCTGTACCCCTTTTTCCTGTTTCTGCAACTCTCTTGCCTCTTTCTGCAGTCAGTTGTCTTATCTCCTTCTGCACTTCTGTTGCTTCTTTCTATACCTCTCTTGCAAATTTCTGCACCCCTCTTGCCTCTTTCTGCACCCCTCTTGCCTCTTTCTGCACCCCTCAATACCTCCTTCTGCATCTCTGTTGGTTCTTTCTGCACTGCTCTTGCTTCTTTCTGTACCTCTTTTGTCTGTTTCTGCACTTCTCTTGCCTCTTTCTACACCTCTGTTGCTTCTGTCTGCACTTCTCTTGCCTCTTGCTGCACCCCTCTTGCCTCTTTCTGCACCTCTGTTGCTTCTTTCTGCACTTCTGTTGCTTCTTTCTGTACCTCTATTGCTTCTTTCTGTACTCCTCTTGCCTCTTTCTGCACCTCTATTGCCTCTTTATGCACCTATCTTCCCGCAGTCTGCCCACCTGTTACCTCTTTCTGCACCCCTTCTGCCTGTTTCTGCAACTCTCTTACCTCTTCTGCAGTTCTCTTGCCTCCTTCTGCAACTCTCTTGCCTCTTTCAACACTTCTCTTGCCTGGTTCTGCACCTCTCTTGCCTCTTTTTCCACATCTGTTGCCACTTTCTGCACCTCACTCGCTTCTTTCTGCAACCCTTTTGCCTGTTTATGCACCCCTCTTCCCTGTTTGTGCAACTCTCTTGCCTCTTTATGCACCTCTCTTCCCTCTTTCTGTACCACTCTTGCCTCTTTCAGCACCTCTGTTGCTTCTTTCTGCAGTTCTCTGCCTTCTTTGTGCACCCCTCCTGCCTCTTTCTGTACCCCTCTAGCCTCTTTGTGCACCTCTCCTACCCCTTTCTGCACCCCTCTTGCCTATTTGTGCACCTCTGTTTGTTCTTTCTGCACCTCTTTTGCTTCATTCTGCACTTAACTTGCCTCTTTCTGTACCCCTCTTGCCTCTTTCTGCACCTCTCTTGCCTCAGTCTGCCCACCTGTTACCTCTTTCTGCACCCCTTTTGCCTGTCCTCAACTCTCTTGCCTCTTTCTGCAGTTCTCTTGCTTCCTTCTGCACCTCACTTGCCTCTCTCTGCACCTCTGTTGGTTCTTTTGCACTGCTCTTGCTTCTCTCTGCACCTCTCTTGCAAATTTCTGCACCCCTCTTACTGTATCACTCTTGCCTCAGTCTACCCACCTTTTCCCTCTTTCTGCACCCCTTTTGCCTGTTTCTGCAATTCTCTTGCCTCTTTCTGCAGTCAGTTGTCTTGTCTCCTGCTGCACCTCTGTTGCTTCTTTCTATACCTCGCTTGCAAATTTCTTCATCCCTCTTGTCTCTTTCTGCACCCCTCTTACCTCCTTCTGCATCTCTTTTTAAAAAAAAAAAATTATTCTTTTTTTTGGTCCTCATTCTGCCAATGTACTTGTTGGCAATACTCCCTTTCCTTACTGAAAACCGGACGGGAATGAAGTCGTTCCACTCAAGAAATCAAGCTGCTTCCCCTCCTACCCCTCTCAGCATAACATACAGAAGAGGGGGACCAGGACCGACAGCTATTTATTGGCTTAATCATTGGACCCCAGTTCTTTGACACCAATCGACCAACATAGCCCATATCTTTCCCGACTTCTGGGGTCACATGCCATGTCCTGTTGACTTATGTGTATAATGTTATTTTTACACTCCAAAAAAAGGGGTGAGACAGCTGATTTCCATGCTCTACAAATCTCCCGTCTTCCCATTAGAATGACATAAAAGATTAATCTCGCAGCCGTTTTATTTGAGACAAAAATACTGTCTTGGCATCTTCCGAAAAATATAAGTAAGGGACTTACTTCAATCCGTGTTCCAATTACATCCGACAGGAATTCGCAAAGATCCAACCAAAATTTAGATATCTCTGGGCAGGTTAAAAACATATGGCGGTCGTCTGCTAAAGGATCCCGACATCTTGAACAAACATACTGAGTTCCAGAAAATTTTGTTAATTTTGCAGGGGACCAATATACGCGATATAGGGTAAAGAGATGGTTACGTTTAAGAAAGGCAGGTTTAACTGTCTCTCGGAGCAATGCAAATGAACCCATCCAAACCTCACTCAAGTTAGTGTTAACAACATCATCCCTCCAGAGCTTTTGGATATCCTGAACTATATCATCTTCTGCTTCCACCAAAGTTCGATACCACAAAGCAACTTCTTTATTGATAACACCAACTTTCATAGCTTGATTTAACCAAGAATCGTCCTTCTGTTCCTCCCAATTTTGCCTAGCCCACCAAGCAGAGAGTTGATAGAATTTGAATCTGGTTAATTCCCCCCGGTGTACATAGCGTCAAAGTTTCCCAGGTAACCAGATCTGTCCCTATTCTCAAATCTCCCCAACGTGAGATACCCGCTTGCTTCAATGGTAGGCTGAGCTGGTCATCTAAACAGTCTGGGATACCAGGGGAACCCCAGATCGGTGCGAAATCCGAGTAGTAGGATATTCCAAGTTTTTTCCGTATATAAACCCAGTTCTACACTGCCTGCAACAAGATCTTCAATCTTATTATTTTTTTTAATTTTGTGTCCCCGAACTTAAAAAGGAACTGCTCCTGTTCATCCCCCAAATCGCTAAGCATTGCCGCATAGAGGATACCTGATGCAGAGTCATCTGGTTTATTCAAGAGCATCCGAAAGTTCTTAAAATGAAAAGCGTGCCCATATAGCCACAAATCTGGAAGTGCCAGTCCCCCCTGCTCCAGCTTTCTCCTTAGCCTTTTCCATGATATGCGGGGGCCCTTCGAGGCCCAGATGAAGCTGCCAATCTTGCCCTGTAGTTTTGCTACCTCACCTTTATCGAATGGGAGGGGGATAGTGTTAAAAAGAAAAGTGACCTTTGGAAGAACAATCATCTTGATCAGATTGACCCTACCATAAATATTAAGGGGGAGATTTGCCCATCTGACCAAGAGTCTCCCTACCTCCTGACTAATCTTCCTCCAATTAACAGTGGTAACATCAGCTAACTTCTGGGTGATTATGATCCCTAAATAGCGCATCTGGTGTTTTACCCCGGAGGTCTGGGATGCTTGGTTCCACTCCATAATTTCGGTTTTATCTCTATTTACCCTATACCCCGATATCTTCCCAAATAGTTCTGCTTTAGCCATCAATATGGGGATAGCTTCCTTAGGATTAAGCGTGTATAAAATAAGATCATCTGCATATAGAGCTAGTTTGACCTTAAAGTCTCTATAGCTAAATGGAACAATGGCGGTATCTTGTCTTATTAAAGCCGCAAAGGGTTCAATATAAATGTTAAATAACAAGGGGGACAGCGGACATCCCTGTCTTGTTCCTCGCATAATGCTAAACCAGTCCGTTAGCTCCCCATTTACTAAAACCCTAGCTCAGGGTGCGCAATATAAAGACTGTACAGCTTTTATTAAATTGTTAGGAAATCCAAAGGTTCTTAGAGTCCCCCAAAGATAGGGCCAATGGACCTGATCAAACGCCTTGGCGGCGTCAACTGCGACCACTGTTACTGGCAAGTTACAAGATTCCGCCAGGTTAACTACGCCAAGCATTGTAAAGGTCAATTCATTAAGCTGCCTTCCGGGAATGAAACCCCTCTGATCTCTATGCACTACACTCTTAATTATCTTAGCAACCCTTGCTGCCAATATCCCTTGAATACTTTATAATCCGTATTCGATAAGGATATAGGCCTATAGGGTTCAACAAGCAACGGGTCTTTATTTGGTTTTAATATTAATACTACAGTTGCCTCAGCCCAAGATGGCGGGGGGTCCTCCCCTTCCGTCAAGATAGTATCAAAAAGCTTTTTAAAAACTGATATAATGCTATCTTCAAAAGACAAATATATCTCTATCGGAAGGCCATCTGGCCAAGCAGCCTTCCCTCTTGCCATTTTTCTCATCTGAACCCGAATCTCCTCTTCACTAATCTCAGAGGCAAGAAACTCTCTTTGATAATCGTTCAGATGGGGGAGTTCAACATTTTCCAAGAACTCCTCTATATTTTCCATCCCTGGCATAATATCCTCTTTATATAGCTTAGCCATATATCGACAAACTTCGACCCCTATTTTTATGTTAGTATCTACTATATGACCTGTTGAACTCTCTTGTAGGCTGCTAATTTGATTTAGCGCTTTATCGCTTTTGGCTTTCCAGGCAAGAAGGCGGCCGCTCTTCTCACCATATGAAAAATTCTGAAGTTTACTGACCTTCCATCTATTTAATAACATTTTATTGAGGGCACTCTGGTACTCTTCTTGGAGATGCTCTAACTCCTTAGTCAGAAGGGGGACTTTACTAAAGCATTCTAACGATGCCTTTTGCAGCTCCAACTCTTTGTTTTGGATGTTTTTCAAGATATAGTTCTCTCGCTGCCTAGAGCTACGATTTTTCCCAGCCATAATAGAGGAGCCCAAGGCTCTCAAAAATGCCTTAAAGGCATCCCAGATTATTTGGATTTTTGCGGACCCAGTATTGTGATTAAAGAAAGTTACGACCTCCTCTCGCATCTTAAGTTGGACTTCCTCATCTAACAAAATTGTCCGATCCAAGGTCCATCTTGTTATACCCCTCTTAGCTTGGAACCTCAAAGACAGGCAAACCGCAGAATGATCAGAAAGGGTAGCAGGAAGATGGTTAACCTTTTCAACTCCCTCAAATAAAAGTTGATCTATTAAAAAATAATCAATGCGGGAGTGGTGACCATATTTCTTACTAAAAAGGTATACCCCTTCTTGTCCCCCATCTTAATTCTCCAAACATCAACTAAATTTAGTTCCTGAATCAAAGTTTTAAGTTTTGCCGTTGACTTTGGAGGGGTAATATATTTTACCTTAGATGTTCTATCCAAGTCTGGTCTTTGGACTAAATTAAAATCACCTCCAATTATCACAGGGCTATTGATTACCAAAAGAGCAGCCTCTAATTTGATTAACGCATCAGGGTTGTCCTGGTTCGGACCATAATAACTGACACAGACTAACGCCCTATCTTGAACCTTTACATTGGCTAATATCCATCTCCCAGATGTATCTGTGTGGTAGCTTTCCAATTTAATACCGCTATTTGATCTTATAATTATAGCTACTCCTCTCGTACTACCTCTCTGGTTGGAACAGACAATATCCTGAACCCAAGCCCATTTTTTGAATACACTCATACATTCACTTTTTTCTAAATGGGTTTCCTGTAGGAGAATGACATTTGCCTCGGATTTCTTAAGGAATTCCATAATACCGGCCAATTTCCTCATAGATCTCACCCCCTTCACATTCCATGAGGTGAGATGCACTAAATTGTTACTCATTTATCAAATATAGAGGCCCATTTCCTCTTGGTCTAAACAAATAGGAATTCCGTTAACTCCCCTTTAATAAGGAAGGCCAAGACTACAAAAGGTTTTATCAAAGTGAACGTACGCCAAGTATATGGCAGATTGAGGACACTATTTTTTTCTTTTTCTCCCACATGCTCCCAACCCCTGTGAACCCTCCCCTTCCCACCGCGGGGAACCCCTATCTATCTCTTAAGGCGCAAGCGCCTTCGAGATACCCCTATGCTAACGAGAGAAATCCAACAGCCCAAATGAAACCTATATCCCCAAACATAGATATTGATGTCGTGATAAAGAAAGAAAAGTATATATAAGGTGTATGAAATATATGGATATATAAGATATATCCTAATAGAAAGTGAAGGACGTTTATCAACATTAGTGTTAAACTAAATATATTCTTCTATTCCTCTAACAGCCCCTATTACAAAACTCAGTGTTATAGTATCTATGTTACTATTTACATACTATTTACCTTCAACTAGAATGGATCAAACTCTATTCGGAACCTCCCATCTGTTTTAAGAGGGTGTCTACCTCATCCGGCTCTCGAATGTTATACAACTTATTCTGCCACATTATCTTCAACATGGCGGGGAATTTCATATGTACTTGCGCCCATCTGGAGCGGAGTTCATTCATTTTTGAGCCTAAAAGCCACTGCCTTTGCCCATGTCAGACCGAATTAGGTAGACAGAACCCCCATAAGTCAAAGATCGTTCTTTTAATGCCCGGGTCAGGACAAGCTCCTTGATTGAGTATGTAAGAAAATAAATCAATATCTTCCTAGGACCTTTCCTCCCGATCTGTAACCTATACGGATCTCTATGCACCCTCTGGAGCTCTTTCTCCCAATCTATATCCGTTCTATCTGGAAACAGCTCTCCCAGCAATTTACAGACAAAGCCTTTAATGTCCACCCCTTCTGCGTTTTCATTAATACCCAAGAGGCAGATGTTATTTTGCCTGGCCTGAAGCTCAAGCCTTTCCATATCTTGCTGTAGTGCCTTATTCCCTTGTTTGAGTCTCACAATCTCACTGAGATTAGAAGCAGTGGCCTCGCCCAAACCCTTCACCTCCTCCTCAAGGCTCTCCGTGCGTTTAGCTAATCCATCTATCTTCTGTGCAAGGATCTCTCCTCTATCTTGGATGTCCTTCTGTTTGCTTTCAGATTTCTCAAATTTAGCTAAAATGTCTTGTCTCAAAGAGCTTATCAAATCGATCAGCTGGGTCCCTGAAGTTGCTTCTTCCCGTATATCATAAGTCGAGGCGAGACACACACCGCTATTCAAAGTTGTTCCACTTGCGTCATTATTTCCAGGCGTTAAGCCATTTTGAAAATGACCGGATATACTTTCATGAACCTCTGCAAGCGGAGAAAAGCGGTTCTCAAGCCTCACTGGGTTACCCTGCTTTAATGGGGAAGTCGTTTTCTCAACTGGTTTTGATAGACTCTCACTTTCTCCCCCAGCTGTTGGTAACCCTGCGACCTGCTCCATTATTTTGAAATACGACCTGAGGGAAGGGGGTGGTTTAGGCTGAGAGCACACTCCTCTTGACTGACACTTTTTATTCTTAGCTCTTTTAGAGGTTTTCTTAACAGGAGTTTTAAAGGTCAGCACTGAGGGGGATTTATCACCTTTCTCCTCGCCTGTCGTCTTTTTTTTTTTTCCAGGAGCTGATCACAGTAGATATCTACTCCTTTCTGGTATAGACCTCCCCTTCTTATCGGTATCCCGACAGAAATTCAGGTCATCAACAGAGTCGTGATCAAGTACAGACGCCCCAGCCTCCATCCTCTAGGACTCATAGGGCACGGTACATTAGAGGTTGGGAAATGGGGGTGAGACTTCTTCTCCATCCACTCCTTCCCCCCTTTAAGAGAGATGGTGACTCCGTCCCTTTGCTGTTAGGACTCTGAAAGGGACAAGATTGGGCTCAAGGAATTACTAGTAAGCAGACCAGGCAGTCCAAACTTAACAGTACTGTTCTCATATCCCTTATGCCTCTGCCCTTTTTGATCCAGATTTTTAAACCCGCCGATGGTCAAGTGAATACATCTCTTACCCGCACGAATCCACTCAGCTGCACGGAATCTCCTCCAACACACTGCCGCCCGACTCCAACTCCCCAGGAGGACGGAGCTGCGTCTCTCGGCGGTAGGAAGGCCGAGGTCCCCGCCCATACACAACCTTACTGTAGCAGCGGTGACTACAGCTGATCTGCGGTGTTATAGAAAAGCGTTGTCTGCCGCTGCTTCCTCGTCTCCGTTTCCGATTCGCTCACACCTCACTCAGTATACCGCGGTGTATCACGGCAGCACTGACCAGCACTTGCCAGAGCTTGTACTCCGCCATTCACTGCCATTCACTGCATCTACGCCGCTGGACCAACAAGCCGCCATGTTCCCCGACCACGTGATGACGCTTCAGCACTGCTCTTGCTTTTTTGTGTACCTCTTTTGTCTGTTTATGCACTTCTCTTGCCTCCTTCTACACCTCTGTTGCTTCTGTCTGCACTTCTCTTGCCTCTTGCTGCACCCCTCTTGCCTCTCTCTGCACCTCTGTTGCTTCTTTCTGCACTTCTGTTGCTTCTTTCTGTACCTCTATTGCTTCTTTATGCACTACCCTTGCCTCTTTCTGCACCTCTCTTGCCTCTTTCTGCACCTCTCTTGCCTCAGTCTGCCCACCTGTTCCCTCTTTATGCACCCCTTCTGCCTGTTTATGCAACTCTCTTACCTCTTCTGAAAGTCTCTTGCCTCCTTCTGCACCTCACTTGCCTCTGTCTGCAACTCTCTTGCCTCTTTCTGCAGTTCTCTTGCCTCCTTCTGCACCTCTCGTGCCTCCTTCAACACTTCTCTTGCCTGGTTCTGCACCTCTCTTGCCTCTTTCTGCACGTCTATTGCCTCCTTCTGCACCTCACTCACTTCTTTCTTCAACCCTTTTGCCTGTTTATGAACCCCTCTTCCTTCTTTGTGCAACTCTCTTGCCTCTACCACTCTTGCCTCTTTCTGTATCTCTGTTGCTTCTTTCTGCACTTCTCTTGCCTCTTACTGCACCCTTCGTGCCTCTTTCAGCACCTCTGTTGCTTCTTTCTACAGTTTTCTTCCTTCTTTGTGCACCCCTCCTGCCTCTTTCTGTACCCCTCTAGCCTCTTTGTGCACCTCTCCTATCCCTTTCTTCACCCCTCTTGCCTCTTTGTGCACCTCTGTTGGTTCTTTCTGCACCTCTTTTGCTTAATTCTGCACTTAACTTGCTACTTTTTGTACCCCTCTTGCCTCTTTCTGCACCTCTGTTGGTTCTTTTGCACTGCTCTTGCTTCTCTCTGCACCTCTCTTGGACATTTCTGCACCCCTCTTGCTGTATCTTTCTTGCCTCAGTCTACCCACCTGTTCCCTCTTTCTGCACCCCTTTTGCCTGTTTCTGCAACTCTCTTGCCTCTTTCTGCAGTCAGTTGTCTTGTCTCCTTCTGCACCTCTGTTGCTTCTTTCTATACCTCTCTTGCAAATTTCTGCACCCCTCTTGCCTCTTTCTGCACCCCTCTTACCTCCTTATGCATCTCTGTTGGTTCTTTCTGCACTGCTCTTGCTTCTTTCTGTACCTCTTTTGTCTCTTTCTGCACTTCTCTTGCCTCCTCCTACACCTTTGTTGCTTCTGTCTGCACTTCTGTTGCCTCTTGCACCCCTCTTGCCTCTTTCTGCAACTCTGTTGCTTCTTTCTGTACTTCTGTTGCTTCTTTCTGCACTCCTCTTGCCTCTTTCTGCACCTCTCTTGCCTCTTTCTGCACCTATCTTGCCTCAGTCTGACCACCTGTTACCTCTTTCTGCACCCCTTCTGTGAGAAGTTGGCCTGGTAAATGCTGTCCACTAATTAAAGTGGGCACCTTGTACCAGTCCAAACAACCCCTTATGGAGATAGGTTAAAGACAACCTTTATTGAAAGCTATCCTAGTGGTAGCTATGGAGAGCAGCCTTCAGGCTAAGTCTTGAAGGAATGTAAAGCAGCTTGTTTTACCAGTCTATAATCTCTTGAGTGACCAAATGAAAGAGGACCACACCAGGTATATATATAAAATATATGTATTTAGTCTTAAACACACCCCTCTAGTCTCTTTATGAGGCTAGAGTTCGAAGTACATAGTTTACGAGTCAAATATCAACAGTAATAGCACAAATACACGTTTGAGCCCTAGGGGAGTACCAAACCATATACCAAAAAAGTGGTATAAGAACCACGACTGAGCTAGACACAAGGCCTAGAGCCTGTAGAAGTGCTTGGACCCCAAGGAACCACCCAAGGTAGTGACACAGGGGACCCACGGGGGACACGTGCAGTGTGAGAACACAGCCGTGAGCCAGCGTTGACTTCTATGGGGAAAGTCGCGGTTGGATTTTTAGAAGAAAAGGACACTTAGAGGAGGACTTGGAGCAAACCCCTTTAGAACTAGGCAGTTCTAGAGTCAATACCCACGGGAGCACCGGAGTACTCGAGTTACCTCACCCAGGGAAGCCGGGTGCATAGGTGTCTTTGGCGTCGGGTTTCGCCGTCGTTTTCAATGGCGATCTGCTGCAGCAGGCTGCTGGCGACCAAGTCGAAGTGTCCGGGTGGATCCAAGAGTGGATCAAAGATCTGAAGAACCTGAAAGCAGAGGGGACAGAGTCTGGGTCACTAGCCAGTGACCAGGAAGGCGATGAGCAGATGCCCACCGATGTTGGGTGCTTCAGGTAGGTTGACAGTCGTCTTGACTCTTCAGCCAAGAGGTCCAGGAGGCGTCGACGATGACCAGGAGCTGGGTTTGAGCTGTCCCACGACGTTTGTCGATTGCTGGGGTGTTGGCGACCGGATTGGACCCAACAAGCCTTGGCAACGGCAAGTCACGTGGAAACAAATAAAGGACGTTGATGCAGACCAGCAAGGTCTGGGGACTCACCCAGCGAGGGTAAGCCAGGGCACGTCTGGAGCAACCAGGAAAGCCCAAACAGAAGAAGAGTTACTGTGACGTGGCACCTCAGTTACTAATGAGGTCACTGTCAGAACCTTGAGTGAGCTCTCGTCTTAGAGAGTTCGGTGATTTGGCAGTTGCTGGCCATCGCTGTTGGCTGGGGTGTACGAGAATAAACGCCTCTTACCTGTCATCCGTCTCGTCTCATCCTTCCTTGGCACGACACTACAATTTGGCGACGTCGGACGGGATAAGTGTTCAGACTGTTGTGGTCTCCATGGTACACCTCAACAAGGCAGGCTGCTGGCGTGGAGTTCTGAGGGATTCCTGTTTTGGGATTCACCAGTGACATCGATCTGGGTCGGTGCTGCCGTGGAGGACTGGGTCACGACCTTCCTGAGCTGTGTTGACGGCTGGTGCGAGTTTGGCCGCTTTTAGGTACGTGACGGAACCTCACTCCGGGCTCAGAGGAATGACTATTCGCCCTCTAGCCGTTTTACATTTCTCGCAATGTTAGGAGGAACGACTCTTCTCCCTCCTACGATGTGAGTTTCCGATTTGTGCACGCATGCGCAGATCGGCAGGAAGAGGATTATTTTTTTTAATTTATCCAGCACAACTAGTGAGCGCTAGTGGCCGGAGGAGAAATACTCTTAGTGTGCAGCTCAAGGAGGAACGACTCTTCTCCCTCCTGTTTGTGGGCTGTTTGTTGTCTGGCGCACGTGTTTGTCAGAAAGGAAGGGAAGTAATTTCCTGCCTTCTCTCTCACGATTTGATGACTTGTGCATTAAAGCAGTAAAGGAATACAGTTTGGAGGAACTACCTTTCGCCCTCCAATCATTTATTTGCATTCTTAAGGTCACGGCACAACTTGTTCCTTGTTGAAGCTCTGTCAAAATAATTGGGGCACGGAGGAACGTCCAGTTCGCCCTCCTGTCTCTCTCTACATTACTTCAGAGTCACACTCTAGTGATGGCTTCATAAACAACTTTAGTCTTTGTTGTGTCTTCTGATTGTATTACCAATCTAGTTGAGTTTACATCACCATTATTTTGTAAGTTGCTATCCACATATATTTTTTTTGTGTAAAGTACAATGCAGAATGTGTCGTCACCCCCCTTTTTCCTCTCTTCCCCTGGTGAACCATCCATAGGGTGGCCTAAGTGGAAAAAGGTATTTAGCAACTATGCAAGAGTTTGTGGCACTAATCTAAGTGCAGAACGGAAACACGCTCTGTTGTTACATTGTTTAGGGGCAGAGGGGCAGGATGTTTTGGAAAATGTACCTGATCTTCCGCATGCAGAGGCACGTGACTTGAATGAATATGAAATTGCATTGGGAAAGTTAGATCATCATTATTTGCCACGTGTGAGTACAATTTTAGAAAGGTATCATTTTGGTTTAAGAGGTCAGGCTAAGGACGAATCTGTCGAAGATTTTGTAACTTCCTTAAGGAAGTTGGTGTCTAAATGTAAATTTGGGGGTGCAACGGAGGAAAGGATTAGAGACCAATTCCTGCTCCGCTGCAATTGTGATAAGGTACGTGAGGAACTGTGGATGAAAGACGAATCACCTCTTGAAGAGGTCCTTATTGTTGCTAAGCAAGTGGAGCATATGATGAGGTGTGTTAGTGAACTTAAGACTGGGAAAGAGGTACATACCCCCAATTCCACTGAAACGGATAACACTATTGAGGTCCATGTTGTCAAATCTCATGGTGTCAAACCCCAGAGTGTTCCGTATGTGAAACAATCCCCTGAGGTCAGGGGTGCCAGGAATAAGGAACACAATCTTATAGTCACTTGTTTCAGATGTGGGTATGATGGCCATAGAGCCAATGATAGATTCTGCCCTGCCTTGTCCCAGGTCTGCAACTCATGTGGCTTCAAGGGTCATTTTAGCAAATGTTGCAGGAACCGAAATAAAAGATACAACAAAGGCAGAGACAAGGAATCTTGCCAAGAGATTGTATTACATGTTAGTGAGTCAAAAGGAAATTTTCCATCTGAAAAAGTCAGCATTGATGGGAAAGACACCATAATGAAGTTTGATTCTTGTTCTCGTATCACCATCATCTCGAGACAAACGTTTTTGAATTTTTTCCCAGATGGTAAGTCTCTTAATGAGATCGATATACTACCAGGAGGGTATGGGGGGAGCAAGATTGATATGATGGGCTATTTTATAGAAACTATTGGTGTCTGTGGCAAGGGCACGTGTGGGAAGGTATATGTTTCCTGCAAAGGTGATGATCTTTTGGGCTGGGGTCACCAGAAGGAGTTGGGTGTCAGTTTACACCCGAGCAAAAGTCCACAGGTACAGGTTGACCAGATTGATCATAATGGTAATAAGTTTGTCAAGGAATTCAAAGGGTTGTTTCAAAATAAACTTGGAAGGTTAATTGGCTACAAGCACAAGATCAGACTTAGAGATCATGCCACTCCTGTGGTAGCCAAGGCAAGAAGGATTCCCATACAGTTACAGACAGCGGTGGACAAAGAGCTTAAGAGGTTGGTAGAGTGTGGAGTCATAGAAGGAGTTGAGGCTACGAACTGGTTGGCTCCCATTGTCGTCGCGCGCAAAGGGAATGGAGCCTTTGTGTGGACTTGAGGGCTCTAAACAAAGAGGTTGTGGTCGACAGATTCCCACTTTCCAACATAGAGGAAATGATCACTACCTTTTCTGATGCTAAAATCTTCAGCACTCTGGACCTGATATTGGCCTATCATCAGGTTGAATTGCATGAGAGTTCACAGGATCTCACAGCCTTCACGACTCCTTTTGGCATCTTTCGTTTCAAAAGGATGCCATTTGGTTTAGTTTCTGCTGCCGCAGTTTTTCAGAGGATTATGTCTATTATTTTGAAAGACCAGCCTGGTGTGAAATGTTATCAGGATGACCTAATCATTTATGCGTCAAACAATGTAGAGCATGATCTACGAGTTCGTCAGGTCTTACAAAGACTTCAGGATGCTGGGTTAACACTCAAAGCAGAAAAGTGCAGGTTTGGAGTCAATGAAGTAAGCTACTTAGGTTACAATGTTACTGCTACAAGGATCAAGCATAAGAAAGAACTAGTTGATACCATAAAAGCTTTGAAGGAACCTGTAACAAAAGAAGAACTCTCATCTTTCTTAGGAATGGTTGAGTACTACAGTCGTTTCATAAAAGACTTTGCAAGTAAGACTTATCACATGAGAAAACTGTTAAAAAGAACACTGACTTTGTGTGGGGTGAAGAGTGTAATCAAGAGTTCACTAATGTGAAGCAGAATTTAAGCAATGCTCCCTCCCTGCAATCCTTTGAGGCTTCGTCTGACACTAAGATTGTGTGTGATGCGAGTGGCAAGGGTTTAGGTGCTTTACTTATTCAGACTAGGAATTGAAAGGAAAATTTGATTGCTTGCATATCAAGAACTCTCAGGGATGCTGAACGCAATTATTCGGTAATCGAACGAGAGTCATTGGCTGTGTTCTGGTCCATAATGAGGTTCAAGCAGTTTCTCTGGGGGATCAAATTTGGTGTGCAATCTGATCATAAACCCTTAGTGGAGATATTTGCAAAGAAGGGTCTTGATTCCATTTCGTCACGTATTCGAAGATGGGTAGTAGGATTACAAGACTTTTCCTTCTCTGTCCTGTATGTCCCGGGTGCGAGCAACTTTTCTGCTGACTGTTTATCCAGGCTTGTTGACTTGAATGTTGTTCAGTCTGATAGTTGTGATGATTTGGACCAAGAAGAGGGTGTGAGTGTGTGCGAGGTGACTGAAGGTTCCATTAGTGAAGAAGAATGGTTAGATGAACTCACGAAGGACACTACTTTGTGCAAAATTAGAGACGTTGTCGCTTCTGGTGCAAAGTCTAAATCTCAGCTTAAGGAGTTTGCAGGATGTTGGGAGAGGATTTTGGACGAGCTTGCTGTTGACAGAGGGTTTCTGTTGAGAGGGACCAGACTAATCCCTCCAGATAAATTGAGAGGTAAAATTTTACGGCTAGCCCATGAAGGACACATGGGCATTGTGAAGACTAAAGGCAGACTTAGGAGAGATTTTTGGTGGCCTACGCTTGATCATGATGTTGAATGTTTGATTAGAGAGTGTGTGGAGTGTGCAGTTTCTGACAAGGGTCTCAAGACAAATCAACTTCCCATGGTTTGCAGAACTCTACCCAATTATCCTTGGGAAGAAGTTGCAATGGATATCTTTGGACCTATAAGAGGTGAACATGCCACACCTTATGTCATTGTTCTCATGGATCTATATTCCAGGTGGGTTGAAGTGTCGTGTGTACAGGACATTTCTTCTTTGGCAGTTATCAGGTTTTTGGAGGGCGTGTTTAAGAGAGAGAGTTTTCCTAGGTATCTGCTTACTGATAATGGCGTGCAATTCTGTTCTCTCGAGACAGAGTCATTCTTGCAGAAGTGTGGTATTGTTCACAAAAATCGGCGCTTTACCATCCTGAGACTAATGGTGCCATTGAGAGGGTTATTAAAACTTTAAAAGAAGGTATTCAGTTAGCCAGAGTGAATGGCTTAGATTGGAGAAAAGAGTTGTCCAATAGACTTCTGGGTTACAGGTTCTCACCTCATGGCTCTACTGGGAAGATCCCCTTGAGTTGTTCAAAGGTAGGTCTCCTTCTACTCTTGTGTGTCCTGGGTGGATGAAGTGGAGCAAAGGTTGTGTGGACAATTCTCCTGGTTTGTGGAGAATGAAAGAGTTAGCCCTACAATGCAAAAGGAAGGAGGACTTTGATTCCCATAAGCGTGTGAGTGATGTGGAGGTCAGTGTGGGTGATTTTGTCAAAATCAAAGCTCCCAAAGGGTGTGCGGAGTGGTCTAAGTTCACCAAGGAGCTACAAGTAATTAAATGTTTCAATAATGCTGTTAAGACGCATGATGGTCGCATTTGGAACAAAAGCAGAGTTTCCATTACTAGGAAAGCTTCTAATCCCACTCATCATTCAATGTTGAGGCCTCAACCAGTTGTAAGTGGAGTTGTGAGGGCCCACTAGCCAACGGACTAGTGACCGTGAAGGAGCCTCAAGTGGACGCGCTTGGAGCTGGCTCACAGGACATTCGTGGAGTGGAGGCCAGTGATCTTCGGTGCAGTCAGTGCTGGAGGCGGGGGCTACTCGGAGCCCAAAGCACAACTTCGTGGGAGACCAGGAAGAGGATGCACTTGCAAAAGTTCTCAGTGCCCAGGGGTCATGGTTCCACGTTATCCACAACAGCTACGTGCCTCAGCTTTGCTGGGGTCTCAGGGCAACCTCAGGAAAGTCTGGAAATCCACCTCTGGTGTTGCAAAGACTTCGGCGTCCGGCGGGAGCTTCAGCGATGCAGACCGGACAATTGCTTCTTAGGTGCCTGCCAAGCAGGGGAGTCACTCCTTGACCCCAAGGGAGATTCTTCAGTCCTCTAATCTTCAAGTAGAGCGTCGAAGGTCCAGGATTTGGCTTCAGAGTTTCGGCCAGGGTAATCTAAAGTCCTAAGGACTGGGGTCCCATACTTATACTAAGTTAGGGGGTTGGACATACTCTGGGGACCCACCTATGGGAGGGTCAGGGAAGAGGGGTGGTTACACCCATTCCCTTTGTCCAGTTTCGCACCAGAGCAGGGGCAGGTAGCCCCTGCAACCGGTTTGAACTGGACTATGCACAGGACACCAAATGTGCCCCCAGTGCAGGACTTCAAAGCACCAGAGAGTGCTCCCGCCCAGCCCCAATACACATTGTCCTGTCTGGGAGGTGGTTACACCTCCCTGCGACAGGAAACCTATTGTCCAGGCCTCCCTGCCGGAGTTTCGGTCAGCATCAGGAGGCCAGACCCGTGTCTGTGGCATCGGCATCCATTTTGTGATGCCAGGGCTCTGTGAAGTTAATACCGGGCAGGCCGGTGGGTACATGTCTCTCCCTCTAGAAGGGTGGAATGCTACCCCCGCCGCCAGGACTGGCGGGGGGGTAGTATTCCAAGGTGTTTGACACCAAACACGACATGTTTTGGTGCTGCCAGTCCAAAGTTAGCATTCTACCACGAGGATATAATGCACTTAAGAGTATATGGTCAGGCTGTACCACAAACAGCATCAGAGGATGGACTCCGAATGCTGCAGAGGGGCTCTGCTCATGCAGGGGCACCCTCTCACATAAAAACCAAGCCTTCAGGATTGTTAAGGCCTGCCATAGGAGTGACTCATAGGTTTATATGTGTGTGCAATGGTAGTGATATAGGTAGCCTATATCACAGTAAGGGGTGCATGCACCACCTTACCCAGGCTGCAGTAGCAGACCTGTGGTGTCATTTTGTAGGGCCTCCCAGGGGTGGCATAATACATGCTTCAGCCCCTGGTAGGCCTCTGGAGTACCTATGCCCTTGGTACATAGTATACCATATACTAGGGACTTATAAGGGCACTCCAGAATCCAATCAAAGATGTACCTAAGGCACATGGAATCCATTTTAGGGAGGAAGCAGCTAGGCTGGGGTTCTGATTAGCAAGGCACCAGCCAGACTAAAGTCGAAAAACAGTGAAGCATCAGCAAAAAGTGGGGGTACCCATGTGAAGCAGATCCTACTCTCCTACACCTTCTGCCTGTTTCTGCAACTCTCTTACCTCTTCTGCAGTTCTCTTGCCTCCTTCTGCACCTCACTTGCCTCTTTCTGCAACTCTCTTGCCTCTTTCTGCAGGTCTCTTGCCATCTTCTGCACCTCGCTTGCCAATTTCAACACTTTTCTTGCCTGGTTCTGCACCTCTCTTGCCTCTTTTTCCATGTCTCTTCTCTCTTTCTGCACCTCACTTGCTTCTTTCTGCAACCCTTTTGCCTGTTTATGCACCCCTCTTCCCTCTTTGTGCAACTCTCTTGCCTCTTTCTACACCTCTCTTCACTGTTTCTGCACCACTCTTGCCTCTTTCTGTATCTCTGTTGCTTCTTTCTGCACTTCTCTTGCCTCTTACTGCACCCTTCGTGCCTCTTTCAGCACCTCTGTTGCTTCTTTCTGCAGTTCTCTTCCTTCTTTCTGCACCCCTCCTGCCTCTTTCTGTACCCCTCTAGCCTCTTTGTGCACCTCTCCTACCCCTTTATGCACCCCTCTTGCCTCTTTGTGCACCTCTGTTGGTTCTTTCTGCACCTCTTTTGCTTCATTCTGTACTTAACTTGCCTCTTTCTGTGCCCCTCTTGCCTCTTTCTGCACCCCTGTTGGTTCTTTCTGCACCTCTGTTGGTTCTTTCTGCTTTGCTCATGCCTCTTTCTGCACCTCTGTTCCAAATTTCTGCATCCCTCTTGCCTCTTTCTGCACCCCTCTTCCCTCTTTCTGCACCTTTCTTGCCTCAGTCTGCCCATCTGGTCCCTCTTTCTGCACACTTTTTGCCTGTTTCTGCAAATCTCTTGCTTCTTTCTGCAGTTCTCTTGCCTCCTTCTGCACCTCACTTGCCTCTTTCTGCACCTCTGTTGGTTCTTTTTCACTGCTCTTACTTCTCTCTGCACCTCTCTTGCAAATTTCTGCAGCCCTCTTGCCTCTTTCTGCACCCCTATTGCCTCTTTCTGCACCTCTCTTGCCTCTGTCTGCACCACTGTTCCCTCTTTCTGTACCTCTTTTGCCTGTTTCTGCAACTCTCTTGCCTCATCCTGCAGTTCTCTTGCCTCATTCTGCACCTCTGTTGCTTCTTTCTGCTCTTCTCTTGCCTCTTTCTGCACCCCTGATGTCTCTTGCTGCACTTGTCTTCCCTCTTTCTGCACCTCTCTTGCCTCTTTCTGCACCTCACTTGCTTCTTTCTGCACGCTTCGTGCCTCTTTCAGCACCTCTGTTGCTTCCTTCTGCACTTCCCTTCCTTCTTTCTGCACCCCTCCTGCCTCTTTCTGTTCCTCTCCTTGCCTCTTTGTGCACCTCTCCTACCCCTTTCTGCACCCCTCTGTCCTCTTTTTGCACCTCTGTTAGTTGTTTCTGCACTGCTCTTGCTTCATTCTGTACCTCTTTTGTCTGTTTCTGCACTTCTCTTGCCTCCTTCTACTTCTCTGTTGCTTCTGTCTGCACTTCTGTTTCTTCTTTCTGTAACTTTATTGCTTCTTTATGCACTACTCTTGCCTCTTTCTGCACCTCTCTTGCCTCTTTCTGCACCTCTCTTGCCTCAGTCTGCCCACCTGTTCCCTCTTTCTGCACCCCTTCTGCCTGTTTCTGCAACTCTCTTACCTCTTCTGCAATTCTCTTGCCTCCTTCTGCACCTCACTTGCCTCTTTCAACACTTCTCTTGCCTGGTTCTGCACCTCTCTTGCCTCGTTCTGCACCTCTCTTGCCTCTTTCTGCACGTCTATTGCCTCTTTCTGCACCTCACTCGCTTCTTTCTGCAACCCTTTTGCATGTGTATGCACCCCTCTTCACTCTTTGTGCAACTTTCTTGCCTCTTTCTACACCTCTCTTCCCTCTTTCTGCACCACTCTGGCCTCTTTCTGTATCTCTGTTGCTTCTTTCTACAGTTCTCTTCCTTCTTTGTGCACCCCTCCTGCCTCTTTCTGTACCCCTCTACCCTCTTTGTGCACCTCTCCTAACCCTTTCTGCACCCCTCTCGCCTCTTTGTGCACCTCTGTTGGTTCTTTCTGCAACTCTTTTGCTTCATTCTGCACTTAACTTGCCTCTTTTTGTACCCCTCTTGCTTCTTTCTGCACCTCTGTAGGTTCTTTCTGCTTTGCTCCTGCTTCTTTCTGCACCTCTGTTCCAAATTTCTGCATCCCTCTTGCCTCTTTCTGCACCCCTCTTCCCCCTTTCTGCACCTCTCTTGCCTCAGTCTGCCCACCTGTTCCCTCTTTCTGCACCCCTTTTGCCTGTTTCTGCAACTCTCTTGCCTCTTTCTGCAGTTCTCTTGCCTCCTTCTGCACCTCACTTGCCACTTTCTGCACCTCTGTTGGTTCTTTTGCACTGCTCTTGCTTCTCTCTGCACCTCTCTTGCAAATTTCTGTACCCCTCTTGCTGTATCTCTCTTGCCTCAGTCTACCCACATGTTCCCTCTTTCTGCACCCCTTTTGCCGGTTTCTGCAACTCGCTTGCCTCTTTCTGCAGTCAGTTGTCTTTTCTCCTTCTGCACCTCTGTTGCTTCTTTCTATACCTCTCTTGCAAATTTCTACACCCCTCTTGCCTCTTTCTGCACCCCACTTACCTCCTTCTGCATCTCTGTTGGTTCTTTCTGCACTGCTCTTGCTTCTTTCTGTACCTCTTTTGTCTGTTTCTGCACTTCTCTTGCCTCCTTCTACACCTCTGTTGCTTCTGTCTGCACTTTTCTTGCCTCTTGCTGCACCCCTCTTGCCTCTTTCTGCACCTCTGTTGCTTCTTTCTGCACTTCTGTTGCTTCTTTCTGTACCTCTATTGCTTCTTTATGCACTACTCTTGCCTCTTTCTGCACCTCTCTTGCCTCTTTCTGTACCTCTCTTGCCTCTTTCTGCACGTCTCTTGCCTCAGTCTGCCCACCTGTTCTCTCTTTCTGCACCCCTTCTGCCTGTTTCTGAAACTCTCTTACCTCTTCTGCAATTCTCTTGCCTGTTCTGCACATCACTTGCCTCTTTCTGCAACTCTCTTGCCTCTTTCTGCAGTTCTCTTGCCTCCTTCTGCACCTCTCTTGCCTCTTTCAACACTTCTCTTGCCTGGTTCTGCACCTCTCTTTCCTCTTTCTGCACCTCACTCGCTTCTTTCTGCAACCCTTTTGCCTGTTTATGCACCCCTCTTTGTGCAACTCTCTTGCCTCTTTCTACACCTCTCTTCACTCTTTCTTCACCACTCTTGCCTCTTTCTGTATCTGTGTTGCTTCTTTCTGCACTTCTCTTGCCTCTTTCTGCACCCTTTGTGCCTCTTTCAGCACCTCTGTTACTTCTTTCTGCAGTTCTCTTCCTTCTTTCTGCACCCCTCCTGCCTCTTTCAGTACCCCTCTAGCCTCTTTGTGCACCTCTCCTACCCCTTTCTGCACCCCTCTTGCCTCTTTGTGCACCTCTGTTGGGGGTCGTTCTGCACCTCTTTTGCTTAATTCTGCACTTAACTTGCCTCTTTCTGTACTCCTCTTGCCTCTTTCTGCACCTCTGTTTGTTCTTTCTGCTTTGCTCTTGCTTCTTTCTGCACATCTGTTCCAAATGTCTGCATCCCTCTTGCCTCTTTCTGCACCCCTCTTCCCTCTTTCTGCACCTCTCTTGCCTCAGTCTGCCCACCTGTTCCCTCTTTCTACACCCTTTTTGCCTGTTTCTGCAACTCTCTTGCTTCTTTCTGCAGTTCTCTTGCCTCCTTCTGCACCTCACTTGCCTCTTTCTGCACCTCTGTTGGTTCTTTTGCACTGCTCTTACTTCTCTCTGCACCTCTCTTGCAAATTTCTGCACCCCTCTTGCCTCTTTCTGCACCCCTATTGCCTCTTTCTGTACCTCTCTTGCCTCTGTCTGCACCACTGTTCCCTCTTTCTGTACCTCTTTTGCCTGTTTCTGCAACTCTCTTGCCTAATTCTGCAGTTCTCTTGCCTCATTCTGCACCTCTGTTGCTTCTTTCTAAACTTCTCTTGCCTCTTTCTGCACCCCTGTTGTCTCTTGCTGCACTTGTCTTCCCTCTTTCTGCACCTCTTGCCTCTTTCTGCACCTCACTTGCTTCTTTCTGAACCCCTCTTGCCTCTTTCAGCACCTCTGTTGCTTCTTTCTGCACTTCTCTTCCTTCTTTCTGCACCCCTCCTGCCTCTTTCTGTTCCCCTCCTTGCCTCTTTGTGCACCTCTCCTGCCCCTTTCTGCACCCCTTTGTTCTCTTTTTGCACCTCTGTTAGTACTTTCTGCACTGTTCTTGGTTCTTTCTGCACCTCTTTTGCAAATTTCTGCATCCCTCGTCCCTCTTTGGCCACCTCTCTTGCTTCATTCTGCAATTCTCTTGCTTCTTTCTGCACTAATCTTGCTTCTTTCTGTACCTTTCTTGCAAATGTCTGTATCCCTCTTGCCTCTTTCTGCACCTCTGTTCTCTCTTTCTGTACCTTTCTTGCCTGCTTCTGCACCTCTCTTTCCTCTTTCTGCCCCTCTGTTGCGTCTTTCTGCACTTCTGTTGCATCTTTCTGTACTTCTCTTGCATCTTTCTGCACCCCTCTTGCCTCTTTCAGCACCGCTGTTGCTTCTTTCTGCACTTCTGTTGTTTCTTTCTGCACCCCTCTTGCCTCTTTGTGCACCTCTTCTGCCTTATTCTGCACCTCTCTTGCCTTTTTCTGCAGTTCTCTTGCCTCTTTCTGCAGCTCTTTTGCTTATTTCTGCACTTCACTTGCCTCTTTCTGTACCCCTCTTGCCTCTTTCTGCACCTCTGTTGGTTCTTTCTGCACTGCTCTTGCCTCTTTCTGCCCTCTGTTCCAAATTTCTGCATCCCTCTTGCCTCTTTCTGCACCCCTCTTCCTGTATCTCTCTTGCCTCAGTCTACCCACCTGTTCCCTCTTTCTGCACCCCTTTTGCCTGTTTCTGCAACTCTCTTGCCTCTTTCTGCAGTCAGTTCTCTTGTCTCCTTCTGCACCTCTGTTGCTTCTTTCTATACCGCTCTTGCAAATATCTGCACCCCTCTTGCCTCTTTCTGCATCGCTCTTGCCTCTTTCTGCACCCCTCTTATCTCCTGCACCTCTGTTGCTTCTGTCTGCACTTCTCGTGCCTCTCCCTGCACCCCTCTTGCCTCTTTCTGCCCCTCTGTTGCTTCTTTCTGCACTTCTGTTGCTTCTTTCTGCACCTCTCTTGCTTCTTTCTGCACTCCTCTTGCCTCTTTCTGCACCTCTCTTGCCTCTTTCAGCACTTCTCTTGCCTCCTTCTGCACCTCTGTTGCTTCTTTCTACACTTCTTTTGCCTTTTTCTGCACCCCTCTTGCCTCTTTCTGAACCTCTGTTGCTTCTGTCTTTACTACTCTTGTTTCTTTGTGCACCTCTCCTGCCCCTTTCTGCACTCCTCTGGCCTCTTTTTGCATCTCTGTTAGTTCTTTCTGCACTGTTCTTGGTTCTTACTGCACCTCTTTTGAAAATTTCTGTATCCCTCTTCCCTCTTTGTCCACCACTCTTGCTTCTTTCTGCACCGCTCTTGCTTTTTTCTGCACCTCTCTTGCAAATGTCTGTATTCCTCTTGCATCTTTCTGCACCCCTGTTCCCTCTTTCTGCACCTTTCTTGCCTGCTTCTGTACCTCTCTTGCCACTTTCTGCACCACTGTTGCTTCTTTCTGCACTTCTCTTGCATCTTTCTGCACCCCTCTTGCCTCTTTCAGCACCTCTGTTGCTTCATTCTGCACTTCTCTTGCTTCTTTCTGCACCCCTCTTGCCTCTTTCTGTATCCCTCTTGCCTCTTTGTGCACCTCTCCTGCCTTATTCTGCACCTCTGTTGGTTCTTTCTGCACTGCTCTTGCTTCTTTCTGCACCTCTGTTCCAAATTTCTGCATCCCTCTTGCCTCTTTCTGCACCCCTCTTCCTGTACCTCTCTTGCCTCAGTCTACCCACCTGTTCCCTCTTTCTGCACCCTTTTGACTGTTTCTGCAACTCTCTTGCCTCTATCTGCAGTCAGTTCTCTTGCCTCCTTCTGCACCTCTGTTGCTTCATTCTGTACCTCTCTTGCAAATTTCTGTACCCCTCTGGCCTCTTTCTGCACCCCTCTTGCCTCCTTCTGCATCTCTGTTGGTTCTTTCTGCACTGCTCTTGCTTCTTTCTGTAGCTCTTTTGTCTGTTTCTGCACTTCTCTTGCCCCCTTCTGCACCTCTGTTGCTTCTGTCTGCACTTCTCTTGCCACTTTCTGTACCCCTCTTACCTCCTTCTGCACCTCTGATGCTTCTTTCTGCACTTCTGTTGCTTCTTACTGCACCGCTCTCGCCTCATTCTGCACCTCTGTTGCTTCTTTCTGCACTTCTCTTGCCTTTTTCTGCACCCCTCTTGCCTCTTTCTGCACCTCTGTTGCTTCTGTCTGTACTTCTCTTGCTTCTTTCTGCACCTCTCTTGCTTCTTTCTGCTCCCCGCTTCCATCTTTCTGCACCTCTCATGCCTCTTTCTGCACCTCTGTTGCTTCTTTCTGCATTTCTCTTGCCTCTTTCTGCACCCTTCTTCCCTTTTTCTGCACCTCTCTTGCTACTTTCTGCACCCCTGATCCCTTTTTCTGCACCACTCTTGCCTGTTTCTGCAACTCTCTTGCCTCTTTCTGCAGTTCTCTTGTCTCCTTCTGCACTTCTGTTGCTTCTTTCTGCACTTCTCTTGCCTCTTTCTGCATCCCTCTTGCCTCCTTCTGCACCTCTGTTGTTTCTTTCTGCACTTGCTCCTTTCTGCACCTCTATTGAAAATTTCTGCACCCCTCTTGCCTCTTTCTGCACCCCTCTTCCCTCTTTCTGTACCTCTCCTGCCTCTATCTGCACCCCTGTTCCCTCTTTATGCACCTCTATTGCCTGTTTCTGTAACTCTCTTGCTTCTTTATGAACTTCTCTCGCCTCTTTCTGTACTCTTATGGGAAGTACAAGCTGTCAAGTTTAAAGGTCTGCGTGCTTTCGTGACTGAGGCATATGTCTCCTTGTATATGTATTCTTACATGTGTTATGCATCTGAAGATGGTAGCTTAAAAAGCGGGTAACTTCTCCTATAGGTGGTCAAATTTTCCCAGTTCTGCTCTGTCATTCAGTTGCACAAGCAGACATGTCTTATGTATATATGTGTTATAGAGCCCTCAAATATACTATTGAATACTCATGTGCCCTGTATTGTGAGCAGAAAGAAATGCATACACCTTTTGACACACATTTACAGAGTATGCTGTTTGAAACACAGGTATTCAAGTGTTTGTATGTTTATTTTCATTTAACATGTCACTAGGTAAAAGCATAGACACACATGCATACGTTTACAAACTTGGTCAGACTTACAACAGTGATATGCTTAGGATTGCTGTTTTATATTTGGTAGGCCTAACATTCTGAGCAGTCGATTAATAGTGAACCTTCAAGAGAAAAGTGAGGTCTAAGACATCTTCGGAAAAAGATTAGTGATTAGGGTACTTTGTATGAGTCTGTTGTAAGGTACAGTCAAAGTAGGCCTCTTTCTGCACCTCTGTTGGTTCTTTATGCACATCTCTTGCTTCTTTCTGCACCTTTCTTCCTCTTTCTGGACTTCTGCTGCCTCTTTCTGCATTTCTCTTGCCTCTTTCTGTACCTTTGCTCCTCTTTCTGCACCTCTCTTGCCTCTTGCCTCTTTCTGCACTTCTCTTGCTTCTTTCAGAGCCTTTCTTCCTCTTTCTGCACATGTCCTACCTTTGTAGGCATAGTTAGAAATTAGCATATAAAAAACCTTAGACATTCACTGAAAAAACCAGAGGTTTCAGGGACGTTATAGTTAGGGATTAGCATTTAAAAACCTTCGAAATTCACTGAAATAACCACAGGTTTCAGGGACGTTATAGTTAGGGAATAGCATTTAAAAAAAACCTTAGATATTCACTGAAAAAAACCACAGGTTTCAGGGACGTTATAGTTAGTTGGACATTTCACTCATATAAAACCAGAGAAATTCAGCCATTATAGTTAGTAGAGCTAACTATAACTCCCGCCCCCACAATGCACTGCTGATGACGTCACATATTACATCACTCATGACATGGTCAGTGACATCACTGATGACATCTCAAATGACATCAATGATGACATCACTGATGACATCATCCACGTGATCATCTGATGCATCGCTTCACACCCTAATAAAACCTTTGATACACCCACTCTAGAATACAGACTACCAATATCGAAAGCATAGACAGACCAATAGCAGTTTGTACATACCCGCTCGGTGATTCATATGTCTCCACACACATCCACTCACTAACCCATACACTCACTCATACACGCAGTCATTCATCAATACAGCCACTGATATAAACACTCATACACCCATATAGATACTCACAGACTGCCACTCACCCAAAGAGTTCCTCAAACACCTAGTCAGTCACCCAAAGAATTAATTACACTGCCATTTACTCACCTATACAGTGGAATTGGTGAAATTGGTGTAAGTCCGTTCAGCGGTTCGGGCTGTAGAGGTGGTTAAATGTTCCTATAGGAATTAATATTACAAACGCAACCTTATTTCACACCCCAAATTCTTGGTCCCCACTGCACGGAACACCCTCAAACTTTCCCAATTGATAGTACCATGACACTTTTTTGGCAACATTTCATGCAGATTAACCAAACGACGCCAAAGTTATAACCAAGTCAAAAATGCTTTTCCTATGGAAACGAGGTCCTAACTATAACTACCTACTGGTGACTGCCAGTAGGTAATATATAAATATACTATATATATATATATATATATATATATATATATATATTACCTACTAGCAGTCGCCAGTAGGTAGTTATAGTTAGGACGTAGTTTCTATAGGAAAAGCATATATATATATATATATATATATATATATATATATATATGTATATGTATATATATTTTTTATTATCCAATATGCCCGGAGCCTTGAGAGAGCACTCCCAGCGCTCCCCCCAAGGGTATTTAGATGCAGCTCGCCTCCTTATTCCTCTATTTACATGTAATGCCGACACGTTTCAGGGCTTCAAGCCCCTTCTTCTTGGGATGCTTGGAAATGACGCATACAAAGATCACCTTTGATTTCAACATGCTATTTATTCATTTCCGGCCCTCAGTGGGCGTTGCTATGTATAGTCCATTGTAGATGCATGATGGGACATGTGGTTCCCAAGGTGAGTAAACATAAGAAGGGGATTGAAGCCCTGAAAAGCGTCGGCAATGCATGTAAATAGAGGATTAAGGAGGCGAGCTGCATTTAAATACCCTTGGGGGGAGCGCTGGGAGTGCTCTCTCAATACTCCGGGCATATTGGATAATAAAATTTTACACGGCAGCCCAGCCGTGGAGAAGAGCACCATTGATATTAAAGAGGCTGCGGAATTGAACCTTTCATACCGTGTTTGTGGAGTTGAACTTTTCACACCATGACAGCGCAGCGCTCCGGATGCTGACTGAGCTCATCATTATACCTCTAATCCTACAAAGGAAATTAAATGAGAGCTTGAATTTTGATTTGCGCATCCAACTTACTAAAGAAAATTAATGTTTACTCACCTTGGGAACCACATGTCCCATCATGCATCTACTATACATAGCAACGCCCACTGAGGGCCGGAAATGAATAAATAGCATGTTGAAATCAAAGGTGAGCTTTGTATGCGTCATTTCCAAGCAGCCCAAGAAGAAGGGGCTTGAAGCCCTGAAACGCGTCGGCATTACATGTAAATAGAGGAATAAGGAGGCGAGCTGCATCTAAATACCCTTGGGGGGAGCGCTGGGAGTGCTCTCTCAATGTTCCGGGCATATTGGATAATAACATTTTACACAGCAGCCCAGCCGTGGAGAAGAGCACCATCGATATTAAAGAGGCTGCGGAATTGAACCTTTCATACCGTGTTTGTGGAGCTGAACTTTTCACACCATGACAGCGCAGCGCTCCGGATGCTGACTGAGCTCGTCATTATACCTCTAATCCTACAAAGGAAATGAAATGAGAGCTTGAATTTTGATTTGCGCATCCAACTTACTAAAGAAAATTAATGTTTACTCACCTTGGAAACCACATGTCTCATCATGCTTCTACAATGGACTATACATAGCAACGCCCACTGAGGGCCGGAAATGAATAAATAGCATGTTGAAATCAAAGGTGAGCTTTGTATGCGTCATTTCCAAGCAGCCCAAGAAGAAGGGGCTTGAAGCCCTGAAACGCGTCGGCATTACATGTACATAGAGGAATAAGGAGGCGAGCTGCATCTAAATACCTTTGGGGGGAGCGCTGGGAGTGCTCTCTCAATGCTCCGGGCATATTGGATAATAAAATTTTACACGGCAGCCCAGCCGTGGAGAAGAGCACCATCGATATTAAAGAGGCTGCAGAATTTAACCTTTCCTACCGTGTTTGTGGAGTCTAACTTTTCACACCATGACAGCGCAGCGCTCCGGATGCTGACTGAGCTCGTCATTATACCTCTAATCCTACAAAGGAAATGAAATGAGAGCTTGAATTTTCATTTGCGCATCCAACTTACTAAAGAAAATTAATGTTTACTCACCTTGGGAACCACATGTCCCATCATGCATGTACAATGGACTATACATAGCAACGCCCACTGAGGGCCGGAAATGAATAAATAGCATGTTGAAATCATAGGTGAGCTTTGTATGTGTCCTTTCCAAGCAGCCCAAGAAAAAAGAGACTTGAAGCCCTGAAACGCGTTGGCATTACATGTAAATAGAGGAATAAGGAGACGAGCTGCATCTAAATACCCTTGGGGGTAACGCTGGGAGTGCTTTCTCAATGCTCCGGGCATATTGGATAATAACATTTTACACGGCAGCCCAGCCGTGGAGAAGAGCACCATCGATATTAAAGAGGCTGCGGAATTTAACCTTTCATACCGTGTTTGTGGAGTTGAACTTTTCACACCATGACAGCGCAGCGCTCCGGATGCTGACTGAGCTCGTCATTATACCTCTAATCCTACAAAGGAAATGAAATGAGAGCTTGAATTTTCATTTGCGCGCCCAACTTACTAAAGAAAATTAATGTTTACTCACCTTGGGAACCACATGTCCCATCATGCATCTACTGTACATAGCAACGCCCACTGAGGGCCGGAAATGAATAAATAGCATGTTGAAATCAAAGGTGAGCATTGTATGCGTCATTTCCAAGCAGCCCAAGAAGAAAGGGCTTGAAGCCCTGAAACGCGTCGGCATTACATGTAAATAGAGGAATAAGGAGGTGAGCTGCATCTAAATACCCTTGGGGGAGCACTGGGAGTGCTCTCTCAATGTTCCGGGCATATTGGATAATAACATTTTACACAGCAGCCCAGCCGTGGAGAAGAGCACCATTGATATTAAGGAGGCTGCGGAATTGAACCTTTCATACCGTGTTTGTGGAGCTGAACTTTTCACACCATGACAGCGCAGCGCTCCGGATGCTGACTGAGCTCGTCATTATACCTCTAATCCTACAAAGGAAATGAAATGAGAGCTTGAATTTTGATTTGCGCATCCAACTTACTAAAGAAAATTAATGTTTACTCACCTTGGGAACCACATGTCTCATCATGCTGCTACAATGGACTATACATAGCAACGCCCACTGAGGGCCGGAAATGAAAAAATAGCATGTTGAAATCAAAGGTTAGCTTTGTGTGCGTCATTTCCAAGCAGCCCAAGAAGAAGGGGCTTGAAGCCCTGAAATGCGTCGGCATTACATGTAAAAAGAGAAATAAGGAGGCGAGCTGCATCTAAATACCCTTGGGGGCAGCGCTGGGAGTGCTCTCTCAATGCTCCGGGCATATTGGATAATAAAATGTTACACGGCAATCCAGCCGTGGAGAAGAGCACCATCGATATTAAAGAGGCTGCGGAATTGAACCTTTCATACCGTGTTTGTGGAGTTGAATTTTTCACACCATGACAGCGCAGCGCTCCGGATGCTGACTGAGCTCGTCATTATACCTCTAATCCTACAAAGGAAATGAAATGAGAACTTAAATTTTCATTTGCGCATCCAACTTACTAAAGAAAATTAATGTTTACTCACCTTGGAAACCACATGTCCCATCATGCATCTACAATGGACTATACATAGCAACACCCACTGAGGGTCGGAAATGAATAAATAGCATGTTGAAATCAAAGGTGATCTTTGTATGCGTCATTTCCAAGCAGCCCAAGAAGAAGGGGCTTGAAGCCCTGAAACGCGTTGACATTACATGTAAATAGAGGAATAAGGAGGTGAGCTGCATCTAAATACCCTTGGGGGAGCGCTGGGAGTGCTCTCTCAATGCTTCGGGCATATTGGATAATAAAAATACATATATATATATATATATATTCCACAGCAGGATCCCAGGGGTACCACCATCCAAAGAAAGGCGCAACACCAGGAAACAGACTCCAAAGGCAAAGTTAGAAAGTTAAATGATGATTTATTCAAGCATCAAATGTCCAAATGACGTGTTTCGGCCGCCAGACATGCAGCCTTGATCACATAGCGCTCTACTGGTGAAAGGGTGGTATTTATACAAGTGTGTTAGTGGCAGTGTTTCTACTATGTTCATGGTGGTGACTGAGGAGTTTTGCAGCATATGACTGTGGGCAAAATGCAGTAAAGCACATGTGTGACATCATGTTTTACTCCAGTGAGTACCACAAGTGTATGCAGACTATAAATTAGCTGCCTGTCTGCTGAAGCCAGTGATTGCCCCAGTCCTCCCGCATATGTATCCTGGAAGCTGAAATCGGTGCCAATGGCGTCCCCTTGCAATCATCCGAGCGTGTAAGTACACAAAGCAGCGGAAAGAATGCCAAATTGTGAGCAGTTTGAGAAACAATTACCGTGTGCTAATACATCTAAAACACAAGTTAAAATCCCCACACTGAGCGAGTCAGTAAATTACTGCTCTCGGCGCGTTTCTAAAGATAAATAAAAAATGCCTGTGGAACAACTAACGTGTCTAGACGCGGTGCACATTAAGACGGGAAGCATGTCTCTGTTAAGAAAACATGCTGAAGTTTCCCAACTGCTCATAGTACGAAGTTGAGTCATGCCCAAACAATGTGTGTGTCAGTGGTATTATGTTCACGGTGCGACACAAGCAGCACTAAATGTTAGCGCTGCGTGTAAAACCAAGGCTAATGTGGAAATGTCCAAATAAAGCTTGGTGCAAATAAAGATACAAATGAAATAACTGCATAAATGCAATGTATCTTGAAACTGCCACTAAATATAACAAAAAGTTAAAAGTGCGAGTGAGGGTGAAATGTGCACATCGGCGTGTATATACATATTGAGGAAAGCGTGAGTGCGAAAATAAGTAAAGTTACTAAAGTGTGGTGTTTGTGCCTCCTCAAGAGCATTTAAGTGACATAAAAATGCAAAGAATGTACTGAGGAAAAAATGTGTGCGCAAGCGCAAGAAATATTCCAAAGACTGTCCGTGCTTGAACAAAATATGACTAAAGCAGCAGTGGGTGTATAACACAGCATATTGAGAAAAAGTAACAATCTAATTCATATTCATACGCAGTCATGCTATATGTACGTTAGTTGCTGTTCAGCATAGGTTACAAGCCTGCAGTGCCTATGTTTGAAAAACAAAATTTAGACAAATAAAATGACAGTATGAATACTGGGTAATGTCTTTGTGGTCGCACATAGCATAAATGACGGGAAACCCAACTACATGTAAATACAATGGGTGCACGGGCAGAGCCTAATAATGGAATATAAACAGTAGATGTAAAAAGTGAAATATATACATGTGATAACATAGATATACAGCTGTGAAGCGATGGTATGCTCACTAAGGATGTGACTGCCACGTTACACTATAGGAAGTGGTGCAGATCCTCCGTGGTGTTGAGCCCAGCGGGCGACTTGGTATTAAATTGCAGAATGTATCTACTCTCCAACTGCCTCAAAAGCTTCTCCCTGTTACCACCCCGTCTGAGTGGTGGGACACAGTCAATGACTGAATAGCGGAGGTGCTCTAGATTGTTATTATGCACGTCCTTAAAATGCCTGGCTACGGGGTAGGCTGGGTCATTGTTAACTATTGCTCTGAGGTGCTGGAGAATGCGCAGGTGCACTTGCAATTTAGTGCTCCCGATGTAGCGCAGCCCGCAGTTACATTCTAACATGTATATATATATATATATATATATATATATATACAAATACAATTTGGGTGACAGTTTTAGCCCGGCGCTTAGTATCCCAGTTACTGGTCCCCACCGGTATTTTTTATAAACATATAAAACAACAAATTACTGAGATGTCCACAATCGCAACAATTCACAACAAGTCTTCTTGGTTGATACTTTAAGTTGTGTTTATTCTTTCTTTAACTTAATTCTCCATGTCAATACATTGTAAGTGATCAGACAGAAGCCAACACGTGTTTCGCGCTCCACTTTGCTTCTTCAGGGCTGTCACAAACATAGAATACAATAAATTAGAATCTTAGCAAAATCTTAACAGAATCAATCTATTTAACCCCTTCGCTGCAAGGCCTTTTCCCCCCTTGTGCTAAGCCTTTTTTTTGCTATTTTGGGTAGTTCGCGCTTAGGCCCCTATAACTTTTTGACCACATAAGGTATCCATGCCAAATTTGTGTCCTTTTCTATCCAACGTCATGGGGATTCTAAAGGTACCCAGGGTTTGTGGATTCCCCCTGAGGGGACCCAGAAATTAGCCAAAATACAGCTAAATTTAGGGTTTTTTGGGATAAATGGGAAAAAAGGGCTCCTGATGAAAGGGTCTGGTTTTTTCCCTGCAAATGGTATCAAAAAGGGGTTGTGGTGCTGAAATCATCATCTTCCCAGCTTTCAGGGACAAGCAGACTTTTGTCAGACAACCAAAATGTTTTACACAGTTTTGGCATTTTTCTGGGACATAGCCTATTTTTGCTATTTTTTGTGCTTTCAACCTCCTTCCAGTTATTGGTAGAAATGGGTTTGAAAGCAATAATGGATCCTGGAAATCTATACATTTTAGAAAAGTAGACAAGATTCTGAATTCAGCAAGGGGTCATTTGTGTAGATCCTTCAAGGTTTCTTCATGGTATCTAACAGTTAAATATAGGAAAAATTGAAAATTAGTTGAAAAAAACAGCCATTTGTGTCAATGTTTTCACCTGTAACTTCTTATAATTATGACAGCTGTTTGAAAGCAATATAAATGTTACATTTGCTGGACCATTTTGGTTGTGGGGATATATAGGACTTGTAGGTTCACCAAGAACCCGACGAACCCAGAGCCAGTAACTGAGCAGAGTCTTGCAATGGTTTTTTATTATGTACCGGGTATATAGCAAATATTTTGGGAATATGTATACATGGAAAAATCGGTATGAAAGACACCTATGTAATTCTGAAATGAGAACATAATATAGAGTTTAAAAACAGTAGATATTTGCACATTTCCGAAATTGGGAGTACCCATACTAGCATGAGAATTATAGGTCATTTTTCAAAATGACTTATTTTTTACACATTGTCTTTCATTTGGAAGGCAGACATGCATCAAAAGTCAATAGGTAATAACAGTTGCTCTACAATTCTGTGTTACCCTAAGTCTCCCGATAAAAATGGTACCTCACTTGTGTGGGTAGGCCTTGTGCCCACGACAGGAAACGGCTCAAAACGCAACGTGGACACACCACATTTTCACAATGAAAAATGACCCTTTTTTTGCAAAGTGCCTAGCTGTAGTTTTTGAACCCTAGCTCTGCCTGCACCTAGGGAAACCTAGCAAACCTATACATTTTTGAAAACTAGACACCCAGGGAAATCCAGGATGGGATGAATTGACTGGCTCTCACCAGGTTCTGTTACCCAGAATCCCTTGCAAATCTAAAAAATTGTCCAAAAAAACACATTTTCCTCACTTTTCTGCTGTGGAAAGTTCTGGAATCTGCGTGAATCCACAAAATTCTACCCACCCCGCGTTCCCCAAAGTCTTCCGAGAAAA
The DNA here is from genome assembly GCA_963921515.1 of Calotriton arnoldi. Classification (NCBI taxonomy): domain Eukaryota; kingdom Metazoa; phylum Chordata; class Amphibia; order Caudata; family Salamandridae; genus Calotriton; species Calotriton arnoldi. The sequence goes on along the minus strand of CAWUFW010012774.1, from coordinate 131,612 downwards.
ATGGTACCTCACTTGTGTGGGTAGGCCTAGTGCCAGCGACAGGAAATGGCCTAAAACGCAAGGTGGACACACATTTTCACAGTGAAAAATGACCCTTTTTTTGCAAAGTGCCTAGCTGTAGTTTTTTAACCCTAGCTCTGCCGGCACCTAGGGAAACCTAACAAACCTATACATTTTTGAAAACTAGACACCCAGGGAAATCCAGGATGCGGTGACTTGACTGGCTCTCACTAGGTTGTGTTACCCAGAATCCCTTGCAAACATAAAAAATTGTCAAAAACAACACATTTTCCTCACATTTCTGTGGTGGAAAGTTTTGGAATCTGCGTGGATACACAAAATTCCACCCACCCCGCGTTCCGCAAAGTCTTCCGAGAAAAATGGTACCTCACTTGTGTGGGTAGGCTTAGTGCCAGTGACAGGAAACTGGCCCAAAACGCAAGGTGGACACACCACATTTTCACAGTGAAAACGGACCCTTTTTTTGCAAAGTGCCTAGCTGTAGTTTTTGAACCCTAGCTCTGCCGGCACCTAGGGAAACCTAGCAAACCTATACATTTTTTTAAACTAGACACCCAGGGGAATCCAGGATGGGGTGACTTGACTGGCTCTCACCAGGTTCTGTTACCCAGAATCCCTTGCAAACCTAAACCTTTGTAAAATAAAACCACATTTTCCTCACATTTCTGTGGTGGAAAGTTCTAGAATCTGCGTGGATCCACAAAATTCCACCCACCCCGCATTCCCCAAAGTCTTCCGAGAAAAATGGTACCTCACTTGTGTGGTTAGGCCTAGGGCCCGCGACAGTAAACAGCCCAAAACGCAACATGGACACACCACATTTTCACAGTGAAAACGGACCCTTTTTTTGCAAAGTGTCTAGCTCTAGATTTTGAACCCTAACTCTGCCTGCACCTAGGGAAACATAGTAAACCTATACAATTTTGAAAACTAGACACCCAGGGAAATCCAGGATGGGGTGACTTGTCTGGCTCTCACTAGGTTCTGTTACCCAGAATCACTTGCAAACCTCAAAATGTGTCCCAAAAAAAACACATTTTCCTCACATTTCTGTGGTGGAAAGTTCTGGAATCTGCGTGGATCCACAAAATTCCACCCACCCCGCATTCCTCAAAGTCTTCCGAGAAAAATGGTACCTCACTTGTGTGGGTCGGTCAAGTACCCGCGACAGGCAAGGGCCCAAAACCTATTGAGGCGACTTCAAAATTACCTATCACAAAACAACCTGGTTTTGAAAGGGGGGGTCCCATGAGTTTTTGGCCCCGGGCTCGGTGGCCATCTAGGGAAACCTACCAAACCCACACATTTCTGAAAACTAGACACCCTGGGGAGTCCAGCAAGGTATGGCTTGCATGGGTCCCCCAACATTTCCCTACCAAGAATCCCCTGCAAACCTCAAATTTAGCTGAAAAAAAATCACTTTTTTCTCACATTTCTGTGTGGGAAAGTTGTGAATCCACAAATTTCCTAATACAAAGCATTCCCCCAGGACTCCCAATAAAAATGGTACCTCACTCGTGTGGGTGGGTCAAGTACCCGCGACAGGCAAGGGCCCAAAACCTATTGAGGCAACATCAAAATTACCTATCACAAAACAACCTGGTTTTGCAAGGGGGGTCCCATGAGTTTTTGAACCTGGGCTCGGCGGCCACCTAGGGAAACCTACCAAACCCACACATTTCTGAAAACTAGACACCCGGGGGAGTCCAGCGAGGTATGGCTTGTGTGGGTCCCCCAACGTTTTCCTACTCAGAATGCCCTGCAAACCTCAAATTTAGCTGAAAAAAAAATCACTTTTTTCTCAGATTTCTCTGTGGGAAAGTTCTGGAATCTACGTGGATCCACAAATTTCCTACCACCCAGCGTTCCCTCAGGTCTCCCGATATAAATGATACCTCCCTCGTGTGGGTGGGTCAAGTACCCACGACAGGCAAGGGCCCAAAACGTATTGAGGAGACATCAAAATGACCTATAACAAAACAACCTGTTTTTGCAAGGGGGGTCACCTGGGTTTTTGGCCCCGGGCTCGGCGGCCATCTTGGAAAACTACCAAACCCACACATTTCTGAAAACTAGACACCCGGGGGAGTCCAGCGAGGTATGGCTTGCGTGGATCCCTCAACGTTTTCCTACCCAGAAGGCCCTGCAAACTTCAAATTTAGTTGACAAAAATCACTTTTTCCACATATTTTTGGGTGGAATCACCGTGCCGGCACAAATGTCCTAACCCACAGCATTGCCCCAAGTCTCCCGAGTAAAATGATACCTCACTTATGTGGGTGGGGCAAGGGCCTGTGACTTGGAGGAGCCCAAAACATAGGGAATAAGGGTATAGCACTGAGAATTCTAAGCGCTACATTTTTTTAAAAATACGTTTTTAGCCAATTCTGCATTGGACACCCACACAAGTGAGGTATCATTTTGAAGTCTCCACAGTACGATTTGGGCCATTTCCTGTTGCAGCCACTATGCCTACCCACACAAGTGAGGTACCATTTTTATCGGGAGACCTGGGGGAACGCTGGGTGATAGGAAATTTGTGTCAGCCCGGTGATCCTACAACTTTCCCACACAGAAATGTGAGAAAAATAGATTTTTTCAACAAAATTTGAGGTTTGCAGGGGATTCTGGGTAGGGAAATGTTGGGGGACCCAAGCAAGCCATACCTTGCGGGACTCCCCCGGGTGTCTAGTTTTTAGAAATGTGTGGGTTTGATAGGTTTCCCTAGGTGGCTGCCGAGCCCGGGGCCAAAAACTCATGGGACCCCCCTTGCAAAACCAGGTTGTTTTGTGATAGGTAATTTTGATGTTGCCTCAATAGGTTTTGGGCCCTTGCCTGTCGCGGGTACTTGACCGACCCACGCGAGTGAGGTACCATTTTTATCGGGAGACCTGGGGGAATGCTGTGTATTAGGAAATTTATGGATCCCCGCAGATTCCAGAACTTTCCACCACAGAAATGTGAGGAAAATGTGGGTTTTTTGACAAATTTTGAGGTTTGCAAGGGATTCTGGGTACCAGAACCTAGAGAGAGCCAGTCAAGTTACCCCATCCTGGATTCCCCTGGGTGTCTAGTTTTAAAAAATGTATAGGTTTGCTAGGTTTCCCTAGGTGCAGGCAGAGTTAGGGTTCAAAATCTACAGCTAGGCACTTTGCAAACAAGGGGGTCCGTTTTCACTGTGAAAATGTGGTGTGTCCACGTTGCGTTTTGGGCCGGTTCCTGTTGCGGGCCCTAGGCCTACCCACACAAGTGAGGTATCATTTTTCTCAGAAGACTTTGGGGAACGTGGGGTGTGTGGAATTTTGTGGATCCACGCAGATTCCAGAACTTTCCACCACAGAAATGTGAGGAAAATATGTTTTTTTAGACAAATTTTAAGGTTTGTAAGTGATTCTGGGTAGCAGAACCTGGTGAGAGCCAGTCAAGTCACCACATCCGGGATTCCCCTTGGTGTCTAGTTTTAAAAAATGTACAGGTTTTCTAGGTTTCCATATGTGCCAGCTGCGCTAGGGCCCACAATCGACAGGTAGGCACATTGCTAAAAAAAAAGTCGGTGCCTAGTGGGCTTTCTGCTTCCCTGTGGGGGAATCGGGGGGGGGGGTTTGCCCCGATATGCCCCCAAGGGGGGCAGAAAGAATGTGGCTATTTTTTGTGGGGGTGGGGGCATTGGTATGCCCATTCTGGGCAGCCCCCACGCATAAAAAAAGCCAGCGTACTCGCTGGCGCCTTGTGGGGCAAATCAGGGGCCACTGCCCACATCTGCCCCCCCAGGGGGGCAGAAAGACTGGAATTTCTCTGGGGGGGTGGGAGTATTGTAATGCCCTTTTTGGGCAGCCCCCACCCCTACACGAATAAAAAAAAATCCCTGGTTTCTAGTGGGTTTTCTGCCCCCCCGGGGGGGGCAGATTGGGGGCTACTGACCCATATGCTCCCCAGGGGGGACAGAAAGACTGTAATTGTTGCGGGGGGTTGGGGGAATTGGCATGCCCGTTTTGGGCAGCCCCCACCCAAATTCAAATTGCCCCCCAAAAAAATCCCTGCCGTCTAGTGGGCTTTTTGCCCCCCCTGGGGGGCAGATTGGAGACTACTGCCCCCATATGCCCCCCAGGGGGGGAAAGGCTGTAATTGTGGCAGGGGGGGGGCATTCGCATGCCCATTTTGGGCAGCCCCCACCCTAATTAAATTGCCCAAAAATAAATCCCTGGCGTATAGTGGGCTTTCTGCCCCCCAGGGGGGGCAGATTGTGGGCTGCTGCCCCCATCTTCCCCCCGGGGGGGGCATAAAGGCTGTCATTGTGGCGGGGGTGGGGGCATTGGAATGCCCATTCTGGGCAGCCCCCACCTTATAAATAAGTGCCTATAAAAAAATCCCTGGCGTTTAGTGGGCTTTCTGCCCCCCCCGGGGGGGCAGATTGGGGGCTAATGCCCCCATATGCCCCCCAGGGGGGGCAGAAAGACTGAATTTGGCCAAATGTGTTGGGGGAGCAAAGGCCCTTGCCCAAGGGGCCACTCCCCCCTCCCTTGTGTCTAGTGGGTGGATCCTTGCTTGGGGATCGCCCTCCTGGGGCGATCCCCAAGCAGGGATCCACTGGGCAGGGGTACCATTGGAAAGGGGAGATTCTCCCCTTTCCAATTATACCTCTTCCGTCTTCCTACGGGCTCAGGGGCTGAGATAGCCCCTGAGCACGTAGAGTGAAACTGAAATGAGCCTAAAGGCTCATTTCAGCTTCGATTTCTGTGAAATGACGTCAGCGCGACGTGCCTGCTGATCGTCATTTCACAGAAACGGGGTGGGGGGCCTCGGGAGCTGGGGAGGCTCTTCCCCAGCTCCTGAGGCTTTGGGGGAGTGAAAGAAATCCCTCTGGTGCCTGCACCAGAGTGATTTCTTCTGTAATGGCGTCGGACGCGCAGGAGCCGTCCGACGCACACAAGAACTTATACATCGGACGGCTCCCACGCCTCCGACGCATGGAAAGGGTTAACAACACACTCCTGAACTAACTAACACTGTTTTTCTACACATGCAGTAAGGCTACATAGAGTACACTGACATCCTCATTACCACTACATGTCTTAACATATTTCAATTGTGATCCCATCACATAATTTCTGATCAACCTTCACATCCCCATATTAGCATCTGATATGTCATGATCCACTTTAGTAAAAAGCTTTATTCATTTTCGTAAAAACTACAGAAAACCTTGAGTTTAAAGAAGTCTAAGTTTATCTAATATTATATACGCAACTTTTAATGGCCTTCCTAAGGCCCACTTGGTCATTTATTCTAGAGTATGGTGTTCAGTAACGAATCTGGATCTATTAGTTTACCTCCAATTTTGAGTTTAGATAATTTTATTCCATCACTCCCATTTATTAAATTATTCTCATCTTCCGTTTATTACTATCTGTGGTAAAAAAAACACACAAAGTTGCCTTGATTTATCTAATCATATTTCTTTTTTAATTTCTTAAGTGAAATCCTCTCACTCCCTAAATTTCTTTTAAGGCATGTAGAGTTTCTCCTTTTATATCAATTCGAAGTTAATGTCCTTGTGCATGGTCTATATTCCAGAACCCCCTTGATACGGGTCTAAACATAAAAAAGAACAGTCACTAGTTTAAGAATATGCATAATGACTCCAAATTCAGAGCGTAAATTTGCTCTTCCACCCAGTTAAACTACAAACATACTGGCGCTTTCAGTGTCTCTTAAGGAGTAAAGCACCCTTCAGACTGACTCCCATTCCAACCTCCCAGGATACGCTATCAATCTAACAGTCCCAATGCTTACCGGCTGCAGGCAGAAAGCCTCTCGATCCTTCTCCTTCACTTCCCGGATGCGCACTGGGCTCATTACATCCTTTCTCCTTATATACTTTTGTTTGTACTTAATCACCCACACCTGTGTGCCGCGAGTGTTACCAATTTTCTACTTGAGGCTCATTACCCCAAGGTACTCTATACTATACGGCATTGGTTCCCTTTCAAATTCTATTTTGATCTATTGCAATGCAGCACACCAACTAAAAACAAAATAAACCACAAATACAAAGCACCGTTTAAACTTCAAGGTGAAAAATAAAAAATAAAAAATACAAATATATTTATACTGTGTCAGGATTCGAACTCATGACCTCCTCAACAGTCATCCCTCTATTATCATTCAGTGCTACCGTACAACCTTGAGAATTGTTATGAAAGTGAACTAATAACCACCTCAATCACATTTTCTGTGAAAGAATCATTGTTGCAATTCACTTCCGTGCACTGTTAAACTTCAAAGTGAAAAATAAGAAATAAAAATAAAAACATATTTAAACTGTGTCTATATCAGGATTAGAACTCATGACCTCCTCAACAGTCATCCCTCTCTTATCATTCAGTGCTACCGTACATCCTTGAGAATTGTTATGAAAATGAACTATATCAACCTCAATCCCATTTACTATGAAACAATCATTGTTGCAATGCACTTCCATGCACTAATTCTTGTATAAATTAGTTTCCAAAGCATTGGTTTATAATACATTTAAAGTATAGCTCCTTATAGAAAAATCTTTGTAAACTTGGTTATTACTTTTACAATCATTCTCAACTGGATTCAAACCCATGACCCTAACCTTGAGTCACCTCTCTCTTAACAGTGTGTACTGCAGTTCCCTTGTGAGAGCATCCAGACTTCCAGTCTGTATAGTTCCTTTCATTTATTTATCAGGCTATTGCTCCTAATTATAACAGTACACCCATGTCCCTACTCAAAAGTTGGAGTCATTATTATAGTTAAATCTTATGAGAAAAAGGCTTGAGAGCTAATAATTGCTGTGATCTTCTCTATCATTTTTTAGTTAATTTCACTTATTCATTCGTAGCATCCCTAATCTTACTACGAATGATACTCCACAGGTCACTGTGTTGTACCATGTTACGGCGGGAGATAAAGACACGTTACATAGCGAGGGAATGTAATTCTACTTTCTCATATCTAGTTTACCTATTGGTTTTCCCAAAAGCCTGGTGTATTCCCTCTTACTTACTGTTCACATAATCCAGTCTTAAATTACTGTGTAAAGTTCCCTATCAATGTTCAAACCGTGTTGAACAGTTTGTAATTTATTAATCCAAAAGGTTTGTCTCGTGCGTAATTTAGTTTCAAGGGTAACCTGTTCAATCCCCATAAAACGGATTCCTCCTATGTCTGTCAATTTGTGCGTATCCTTAAAGTGCACAGCCATTGGGTATTTTAAATCACAATTTTTGATAGCACGGAGATGTTCCATCCATCTGGTTTTCAATTTCCGCACAGATGAACCTATGTACATCTTCCCACATATGCATGTCATTGCATAGACACAATTAATCGTGTTACAATTGATGAATGAGCCAATTTTATAAGCCTTATGATGTTTGCTATCATAGAAAACCTGTGTCTTATCTACTACATGTTTACAGCATATACAATTGTTGCATTTATAAGAACCTGATGGTAACGTGCCTCTTGTCCTAATCGCTGTTCTACTCCCACCACTTGGAACTTCATAATGCACAGTGTCACTAGGACTCAACAAGCTCCTGAGTGTAGGTGCTTTTTTATATACCATAATGGGTTTCCTACGCACTATTTTGGCAACATCTTTATCCAAAGTTAACACATCCCAGTGTCTACATAGAGTGTTAAACACTCTACTATTTCCCTCACTATAGGTAGCAATGTATCGTACTGTATCATCTTCACCACTTCTCACCTTACTCTTGTCCTGTAATAATTCATCCCTCGTAACTTTTAGAGCCCTGTTTCTGGGTCTATCTACGCTGTTCTTATCATAGCCCTTCTCAAAAATCTTTGTGTAATGTCCCCAGCTACAGCATCATACTCTTTCAGTTCACTGCAGTTCCTTCTTGCACGTAGGAATTCTCCATACGGGATATTCTCAATTTGCCTATTAAGATGTCCTGACCTAGCATACAATATTGAGTTCACTGATGTAGATTTCCTGTGCAACTTTGATTCCAAACGTCCCTCCCTGAAATACAGTTCTACATCCAAGAAAACAATACTTTCTCTGCTGTAGTCCAAAGTTAGTGTGATATTGTATTTGTTATTATTCAGGTAGTTATGATATGATTTTAATTTCTCTTCATTTCCCTTCCAAATTAAAAAAATATAATCTATGAATCTGCCCCAATATATAACATTCTCTTTATGAACTTCACCAAATTTCCAAGCATGTTCCCTCTCATAGTAGCCCATGAACAGATTTGCATATGAGGGTGCTAATCTTGAGCCCATTGCTGTTCCTGTAACTTGATGAAATAGGTCTTTCCTGTAGTAAAAGAAATTATTCTTAAGGACCAATTCTACTAAGTCCAAAATCATTTTTGAGTGTCATAGATAACTGGCTGATTTGGTGTATAAAAAGTATCTTACAGCCTCTATCCCTTTCTCGTGCTCTATGCTGGTATAAAGACTATTTACATCCATTGTGACCATGAACATATCTTCCTCCCAGCTTAAATCCATCATTTGTTTCCAAAAATCCTAAGTGTCCTTAATGTATGAAACCAACATTCTCACAAATGGTGCCAAATATATATCAACATACTCAGAAATGTGTTCATCAAGTTACAGGAACAGCAATGGGCTCAAGATAATATATTAATTAAAAAACAATTCGAAAACGGAAAGGCCAGCCGAGGGGGATGGGGTCCCCGGGGCCATAATTGGCCTGAGGAGGGGGGCCACGCGGCCCCCCTCCAAATAATTACAAAATTAAATATAAAAAAAGTCTGGCCATGCCCCGGGGGATGGGGTCCCTGGGGCCGAATTTGGCCTTGGGAAGGGGGCCACGCGGCCCCCTTCCCGATTTAAAAAAAATAAATAAATGATAAAAAGGGGTCAGGCCCTGGGGGATGGGGTCCCCAAGGCCCCAAAAATGTAAAAGAAGGGGGGCCACACTGCCCCCCTTGTAAAAAAAATATATTTAAAAAAAGGCAGCATCTATTCAGAGGCCACGCCCCCTTTCTCCACCACTCTGCAAACGCGCCCCCTGGCGCGTTGTTAGTTGGGGAATTAATTCCCCTTGAATACTAAGGGTCCCTGGGGGCCAACTAGCCCACCAGGTACCTCCAGTATGTGCCACAGAGCTGCGTTGCAGAGAGGTGGTCTGAGGCCATGCCCCTTTTCACACCACTCTGCAAACGTGCCTCTTGGCGCACTGCTGGTGGGGCGATGAAGTCCTCTTGTGTCCTCAGGACACAAGTGGACTTCATCCCCCAAGCAGCAGTGCGCCAAGAGGCGCATTTGCAGAGTGGTGTAACAAGGGGGCCTGGCCTCGGACCACCTCTCTGCAATCCAGCTGTGTGGTGCTTACTGGAGGTACCTGGTGGGCTAGTTGGCCCCCAGGGACCCTCAGTATTCAAGGGAACTTAATCCCCCAACTTAGAACAGCGCCAGGGGCGTGTTTGCAGAGTGGTGGAGAAAGGGGCGTGGCCTTTGTCCACCTCTCAGCAATCCCACTGTGTGGGGCTTACTGGAGGTAAGAGGTAGGCTAGTTGGCCCCTAAAGGCCCCCAGCAGCGAAGGGACTTCAATCCCCATCCAAGAGCACGCCAGGAGCGCGTTTGTAGAGTGGTGGGCAAAGGGGGCATGGCCTGCTATGAGTACTTACCAATGCTGCTCTGTGGGACTTACTGGAGGTAATAGGAGGGGTAGTTGGCTCCCAAGGATGTCTTTGGGGGGCAACTACCCCTCTTGTTACCTCCAGTAAGTCCCACACAGTGGGATTGCTAAGACGTCTTCGGAGGCCATGCCCCCCTTTCTCCATCACTCTGAAAACGCGCCTCCTGGCAGACTACGGGATGGGGGATGAAGTCCAATTTACTCCTGAGGGAGTTTGGGGGCCAAGAAGCCCTCCTGGTACCTCCTGTAAGTCCTACGCAGCGGAATTCCTGAGTGCTGGTCGGAGGGCCAGCACCCTTTCTCCACCTCTCTGCAAACATGACTACTACTTAAAGAAGCATCTTTCTGCACCTCTGACTTATAGGTAGTTTTAATCCCCCTGCCCTATTATATACTAGGGCCTTACAGAGGAGGTCATGCCAATCACAGGGGTACCCCAACCCATAGTGTACCCTAGTGTATGTAGGTGATTTCACTGTATTCTAAGTGTCTTTTAGCATAGCACTGGCTCCGGGCCTGGTTAGTCAGAGTCAGTTACCACCAGTACCAGTCAGCAAAAAGTTGAGGGCACAGGATGACTTTGCAACAAGGCCTCTTTCTGCACCTCTGTTGGTTCTTTCTGCATATCTCTTGCTTCTTTCTGCACCTTTCTTTGTCTTTCTGGACTTCTGTTGCCTCTTTCTGCATTTCTGTTGCTTATATCTGCGCCTTTCTTCCTCTTTCTGCACATGTCCTACCTCTGTAGGCATAGTTAGAAATTAGCATTTAAAAAACCTTTGAAATTCACTGAAAAAACCATAGGTTTCAGGGATGTTATAGTTAGAAATTAACATTTAAAAAACCTTTGAAATTCACTGAAAAAACCATAGGTTTCAGGGACGTTATAGTTGCAAATTAGCATTTAAGAAACCTTTGAAATTCACTGAAAAAACCACAGGTTTCAGGGACGTTATAGTTAGTTGGACATTTCACTCGTACAAAACCAGAGAAATTTGTCTGTTATAGTTAGTTCAGCTAACTCACGCCCTGCAATGCACTGCTGATGATGTCACATATTACATCAATCATGACATGGTCAGTGACATCACTGATGACATCACTGATGACATCTCAAATGACATCACTGATAACATCATCCACGTGATAATCTGATGCACCTCCTCACACCCTAATATAACCTTTGATACACCCACTCTAAATTACAGACTACCATTTTCGAAACCATAGACACACCAATACCATTTACTACATACCCACTCATTGATTCCTAGGTCTACACACACATCCACTCATTCACCCATACAGTCACTCCTACATGCAGTCACTCATCAAAACAACACTATCATATGCACTCATACACCAATACAGACACTCATACCGCCACTCATCCAGAGTTACTCACACACCTAGTCAGTCATGCAAAGAATCAATCACACTTCCATTTACTCACCTATACAGTTATACACACACCACCTCACTTATTCATACAGATACTAACACATACTTACTCTCTTATACAATCACTCATACAAGTACACACTCATCCATACAGCCACTCTCACAATCATTCACTCTCACGTATAGTCAATTATATACTCCAACTCTCACATACACTGCCTTTTACATATGTAGTTCACGGACATGTACCACTGAGACATCCATTCACTCACCAACACACCCATACCCACACTCACCCACCCACCCATACAGCTGTTTCCATATGCACTCTTGAACCCATACACCCAGTGAATCAACCAGTCACATATCTATGCACAGAGTCACACACCTCCCACCCATCCACACACACACTCAGGCACCCATACAGATACTCAGATAACCAATCAATAACCCATATACATGCTCATGTAGCTACTCACCAACCGATGCAGCCACTTACACACCAACTGACATACTGATACCGACATTTACACAGTTTAGTCACTAACCCATGCATTCAGTAAGACACATTTAATCACTCAATTATACAGTCAGTCACGCACCTACTAAATCATCTATTCAGGCACTTAACACCCACTAATTCTTCAATACACCTTGGCATATATATATAAAACATATTTAAACTTTAAAGAAACACACATTCACTGGATGATGTCATCAGTGATGTCATCAGTGATGTCACTTGAGATGTCATCAGTGATGTCATCAGTGATGTCACTGACCTTGTAATTAATGATGTAATATGTGATGTCATCAGCAGTGCATTGCTTGAGCGCGAGTTATAGTTAGCTGAACTAACTATAACGGCCGAATTTCTCTGGTTTTGTACGAGTGAAATGTCCAACTAACTATAACGTCCCTGAAACCTGTGGTTTTTTTCAGTGAATATATATATATATATATACTACTGGCAGTCGCCAGTAGGTAGTTATAGTTATGACCTAGTTTCCATAGGAAAAGCATATTTATATATATGTGTATTCAAAACAAATTCCAGTGCAAATGGGAAGACACACGCTCCACGCTCCAAATGCTTGCACAGCAATTTATTGCCATATTACGACCAGGGTTTACAGCACTAGGAAGGGACAAATAACACCAGACGCATTTTTGCGAGCACATCAACTTGTTTACAGGTGGGTGATTGCTGCCTCCTTACAACTTTTAAAAGGTTCGTCATCAACAACCAGCTGCAGTGTAACACAAACAAAGGGCCAACATTTCCTCTAAACTTGCATCATAACAGGGCAGCCAATTTTGAAGTGGAACTCGTAACCACAAAATATATGATTAATATGATTGAGAAGCTCATTTAATCAATGATTACATTGCATGGGTAATGCAAGTGAGAAACTTTATTTTTTTATTGAGCAGAATCATCGATAAAACAGGGAATTCATGCAATCAATTTGATAAATATACATACCTGTATATATATTGAATTAGACACAACAAATATGTGTAAAGTGCAACATGCCAATTTTAACAAATGAATATTACTACATCAAATTTAACGTTAACTTCTATGAGTGGATCTTTCCATAAAGTACAACGTGTCAATTTACCATCCGAATATGGTTTTAGAGATTAATCTCCAACGCAAATTTACTAAAGTGCAACCAGTTGCAATTTAATGAAGTGCAGTGCTTACCAACCCTAATAATACTAAAGTGCAGTGCTAAAGTGCATTTTTTTTTGGTTCTGATAGAGACTTCGCATCACATTACGGTGCTAGTTTTCCAAAATGATCTCTAGTCTCTCTATATATTTCCATACAGTAGTAAATCTTTTATTGGCACCTACTCTCTTAGCATGGATCAGTGACTAAATATCGAGGGACACAATATCGAGTGTCCAGAATATAGAAGCAAAAATATCGAGGGACATAATATCGAATCCCTATCTACAAACAGGTAAGTACCAAAATGTCGAGTACAAAATATCGTTGTTAAAAATATATGTAACTAAAATATCAATTTTTTAAAATATATTAAAACTAATATAAAAGTAATTAATTAATAAACACAAATAAAAAAATATAGTTAAAATAATGTAAAAAAGCTTAAAATGTAAAAATAGTAAATGTAATGTAAAAAAAAAAAAATTATTTTTAACAGATATATATTAACTTAATAACATTAAAAAATAATTAATATTCTTAATGATAAAATATTTAAAACATTATTAAAAATATAATTACATATACATATAAATAAACATATTATATAAATTTAAAAATAAATAATATACAATAATTTAAATAATAATATTAATATTTTTTATGCAAATTAATATTTAACACTACCTTAAATGGAACAATAATAAAAATGTTGCATAGCGTAGTGAATAAAAATAGTATTCACACTACAAGTGCAAAAGTATGGAATATGTTGGATAGCGGGTGGGTACAAATTACTATTCCCACTCCAATGAGTGGAACAGTAGGGTAAATGTTGGATAGCGGGAGGATAAAAATTACTATTCTCACTCCAATGAGTGGAACAGTAGGGAAAATGTTGGATAGCGGGAGGATAAAAATGACTATTCCCACTCCAGTGAGTGGAACAGTAGGGAAAGTGTTGGATAGCGGGAGGGTAAAAATTACTATTCCCACTCCAGTGAGTGTAACAGTAGTGAAAGTGTTGGATAGCGGGAGAATAAAAATGACTATTCCCACTCCAGTGAGTGGAACAGTAGGGAAAGTGTTGGATAGCGTAGAGAAATAATTTAGTAGTCCCAGTCCTACAATTTAATTAAATTATCGTTGTTAAAAATATAGGTAACTAAAATATCGATTTTTTAAAATATATTAAAACTAATATAAAAGTAATTAAATAATAAACACAAATAAAAAAATATAGTTAAAATAATGTAAAAAAGCTTAAAATGTAAAAATAGTAAATGTAATGTAAAAAAACAAATTCATTATTTTTTAACAGATATATATTAACTTAATAATATTAAAAAATAATTAATATTCTTAATGATAAAATATTTAAAACATTATTAAAAATATAATTACATATACATATAAATAAACATATTATATACATTTAAAAATAAATAATATACAATAATTTAAATAATTATATTAATATTTTTATGCAAATTAATATTTAACACTACCTTAAATGGAGCAATAATAAAAATGTTGCATAGCGTAGTGAATAAAAATAGTATTCACACTACAAGTGCAAAAGTATGGAATATGTTGGATAGCGGGTGGGTACAAATTACTATTCCCACTCCAATGAGTGGAACAGTAGGGAAAGTGTTGGATAGCGGGAGGATAAAAATTACTATTCCCACTCCAGTGAGTGAAACAGTAGGGAAAGTGTTGGATAGCGGGAGGGTAAAAATTACTATTCCCACTCCAGTGAGTGGAACAGTAGGGAAAGTGTTGGATAGCGGGAGGGTAAAAATTACTATTCCCACTCCAGTGAGTGTAACAGTAGTGAAAGTGTTGGATAGCGGGAGAATAAAAATGACTATTCCCACTCCAGTGAGTGGAACAGTAGGGAAAGTGTTGGATAGCGGGAGTGTAAAAATTACTATTCCCACTCCAATGAGTGGAACAGTAGGGAAAATGTTGGATAGCGGGAGGATAAAAATTACTATTCCCACTCCTACGAGTGTAACAGTAGTGAAAATGTTGGATAGCGGGAGAATAAAAATGACTATTCCCACTCCAGTGAGTGGAACAGTAGGGAAAGTGTTGGATAGCGGGAGTGTAAAAATTACTATTCTCACTCCAATGAGTGGCACAGTAGGGAAAGTGTTGGATAGCGGGAGGGTAAAAATTACTATTCCCACTCCAGTGAGTGGAACAGTAGGGAAAGTGTTGGATAGCGTAGAGGAATAATTTAGTAGACCCAGTCCTACAATTTAATTAAAATTAATTAACAAATAATTAATTATTTAAATTTAATTTACCTCCCACTAATTTCCCCTATAAACGTCACCTCCAATAGTCTAAAATATTAATAAATTAACTTAATTAATTAACATTTAATTAATTAGCTAATCACAATTAACAATAAAATAATAACAATTATATCTAAATTAATTAACACAATTAAAAGTATGAATTAACATTGATTAAATATTATATAAATATTAATAAAAATGTATTTTCAATTAATTTAATACACACCAGTGAGTGGAACAGTAGGGAAAGTGTTGGATAGCGGGAGTGTAAAAATTACTATTCCCACTCCAATGAGTGGAACAGTAGGGAAAATGTTGGATAGCGGGAGGATAAAAATTACTATTCCCACTCCTACGAGTGTAACAGTAGTGAAAATGTTGGATAGCGGGAGAATAAAAATGACTATTCCCACTCCAGTGAGTGGAACAGTAGGGAAAGTGTTGGATAGCGGGAGTGTAAAAATTACTATTCTCACTCCAATGAGTGGAACAGTAGGGAAAATGTTGGATAGCGGGAGGATAAAAATTACTATTCCCACTCCAGTGAGTGGAACAGTAGGGAAAGTGTTGGATAGCGGGAGGGTAAAAATTACTATTCCCACTCCAGTGAGTGGAAACAGTAGGGAAAGTGTTGGATAGCGTAGAGGAATAATTTAGTAGACCCAGTCCTACAATTTAATTAAAATTAATTAACAAATAATTAATTATTTAAATTTAATTTACCTCCCACTAATTTCCCCTATAAACGTCACCTCCAATAGTCTAAAATATTAATAAATTAACTTAATTAATTAACATTTAATTAATTAGCTAATCACAATTAACAATAAAATAATAACAATTATATCTAAATTAATTAACACAATTAACAGTATGAATTAACATTGATTAAATATTATATAAATATTAATAAACATGTATTTTCAATTAATTTAATACACACCATACTCCCCTATAAACACTCAACACACTCCTAAAAAATGACCATAATTTAACATATTAATACATTAATTATTAATAATTAATATGTAATTAATTACTAATTAATAAAAAACGTACACAATTTACATAATTATAAATTAATTAAAAACTTGTATTAATAACTTTTTAAATAAAAATAAATTAATTAACTTAATTAACAATATTAATTATTAACCATAAAATTATTAATTAATTAATTATTATTTTTTGTAATTTAAATTAAATTACTTCCCACTCTATTCCCCTATAAACTCACAACCCACTACGGAATTAATATACGCAAAAATTAATTACCAATATTAAAGGCCCATTACGATACCGGGCGTAAAAAAATCCGCCACCCATGAAAGCGGCAAAAATCCGCCCGCCTACACCTTCTGAATACCGACCCAGCAATTATGATGCCTCGAACCGAAAACCGCCAGCGGCGGTAAAAACACACAAAATACCGCCCGCCCATGCCCGAGTCGGAGTCAAACCGCCCGCCACGGACGGAAAAACGCACGACAACACAAAACCGCCCGCCCTCACGGTCGAGACACCGCACGTGAAATTACGATCGCACCGACATGAGCGTGGAAAAACAACAAATACACCGCCCGCCAGCGGAAACAACACAGAAGAAAATGGACACGGCAGAAGCCATGGCGGCCACGTCCCTGCACAGAAACAGCCCCGGACTCAAACAAACACACACAACATGGCAAACAAGTCCACACAGCAACCCACGCACAAATACACAGACAAAGTACACATCCCGAAAACGCATCACCCCTGGACAAACAAATAAACCACAAAGCCCAGAACACCAGCCACAACACACCTGAAAACAACAGACCATCAGGACACACCCAAACAGGTAAGTACAAAAACAGCCCCTCCACAGACCACAACCCCTTGCAACATTGCAAAGCAGAGAGGAGAGGAGAGGACACAGTGACACAGCAAGGACAGCAGCACACCACAGATACGCACACATCACACCCACCACCACCACCACCACCAAACACCGGCACCACAAACCCCCTGCACATCACACATCACACACCGCACCAGCACCACAAACACCATGGCATCACACAGAATGCCCAAGTTCACTTCCACTGAGCTGACGGTCATGGTCGACGAGACCGTCAAGGTGCACACACAAATCTATGGCAACCAGGTCCAGCACACACCACTAGCCACCAGAAAAAGAATGTGGAACAGAATTGTAGACCAGGTCAATGCAGTCGGGACCGTACTCCAGAAACAGAGGAGAGATAAACAAACGGTGGAACGACATCAAAAGCCTGGTCAAGAAGAAGGAGAGCAAAAATCGAGAGCTGGCTGCCACGACTGGCGGAGGGAATCCCGCGCATTACAAGACCTTCAAAGCGTGGGAGGAGAAGGTGCGAGTCATCATCCATCCGGAGATCCTCACCGGATTACCAGGGGGAGTGGAGGCTGGTAAGTACAAACAAATGTATACCAGCACACCGCTATGTACTCACATGCACTACCACCATGCCATAGCTCCGAGGGACAAACACCCCCATGTCCAGTACACAATACACAACACATCACTCACACATGCAACAGGCACCACCACACACACAGCCCAAACATATCAACTAACAGAACCATGGGGGCATGTGTACACCCAGCCAGCCACGTAACTACCAACAGGTCCCCTAGTACTCCAGAAGCGCCACAACGAGCACCCCCACACCCATGTGGCAGCCGTAGCTGCACCAACCGACAAGTAACAGGTAAGTAGCCGCAACACAAAGGCAGTGGGTGGGAGGGGGACAGCTGAAGTACAACACCCACCAGGCCCCTAGTCCTACAGCACAGCAAGGCGGAGCACCCCCACACCCATGTGGCAGCCGTAGCTGCACCAACCGACAAGTAACAGGTAAGTAGCCGCAACACAAAGGCAGTGGGTGGGAGGGGGACAGCTGAAGTACAACACCCACCAGGCCCCTAGTCCTACAGCACAGCAAGGCGGAGCACCCCCCACACCCATGTGGCAGCCGTAGCTGCACCAACCGACAAGTAACAGGTAAGTAGCCGCAACACAAAGGCAGTGGGTGGGAGGGGGACAGCTGAAGTACAACACCCACCAGGCCCCTAGTCCTACAGCACAGCAAGGCGGAGCACCCCCACACCCATGTGGCAGCCGTAGCTGCACCAACCGACAAGTAACAGGTAAGTAGCCGCAACACAAAGGCAGTGGGTGGGAGGGGGACAGCTGAAGTACAACACCCACCAGGCCCCTAGTCCTACAGCACAGCAAGGCGGAGCACCCCACACCCCACACCCACGTAGCAGCCACTGCAGTGCACACCGGCAGCCGACAGGTAGACATCCCGCCCCAGGACAAACGGTGTCAGTGGGTGTCCAGCCATCACCACGACCCATAACACCGCCCCCACCCCCACAGACCTGCAACATGGAGCACCCCCCGCCCATAACCATGTTGCATCCAGTCCAGTGCACGCTCAAAAACAACCTGCAGGTGGGAAACTGGACAGGGCGGGGTGACTGGAGGCATGAGGACTGAATTACGACTAACACATGGGACATGTCAAGTAGCAGAGGAACACGCAGCACTGCTCCCTGTCACAACCATGTGAACAATGTGCACACGGACATGAACCACAGAGTCACACCCCACATGACCCATCACAGACACAGCAACACCCAAGGAGCCACGTCTGCATGCACAAGTCACACTGATTACAGAACCACACGGCAGGCACAGTGCAACCCATCACACACAACTGCAACACCATCGAAGTCCTGTCCATGGAGCCCCAACTGCCTGTCAACCACCCATCCCACAACTACGCCCATGTAAGACATACCACACTAGACGCAACAGCGTGGAACAACATAAATGCACACGAACACCACTGGACCCATCAAACACACAGACACACAATGCACATACAACATACCATCCATCTCATCCGTCAGCCCCAGACACATGAAAGGTATGTCATCCGAACAGCTGGTCCACATACAGTAGTCACGCAAAGAAACATGCCCATGACAAATCATGTGCCAGAAGTGAATGAAGCGCACATCACACTGTGAGCAACAACACACATAACATGGGCCACACACCCCCGAGCACTGCAGTGATGCACATGGCACAGGGCAGCACGCACACCAAGGAATTGGACCATCTGCAATACGTCGTGTGGCACACAACCATCACTCACTCATAACAATGCGTCCAATTACATGGCCAGAAATCACAACAGACAGCAAATATGCAGGGTATGTCAGACATACACACACCCCAGACCATGCACTGTCATGTTGCCACAACACATGTCACGTTCTGCACCCATGGCACACAGTATGTACCCCAAAAGCATAGTTCATCTCAAATGCGTTTCAGGGGCTGACCCCCATTTTGCCATCTGCGTTTCGAAGCGTTACATTTGAACCCCAAGAGCGTAGTACAAACCAACCTCCACGATGGGTCTGGAGTCCGCATACACCAGAGCCACAAAAAGCAGGAGCACAGCAACACACCCATCGGCATTGCCAATCCGTCCCATGCCACATGTCCACAGCACACAGTCCCATTGGCATGCCCACACAACAACAAATAGCACAGCCACACACACGGCTCCGGGAAACCTGTGCACGACTGTGCACGAACTGTGGATGTCAGACAACCTATACATACTTTGTCATGTGCAACACAATAACATATCTCATTCCCCCCACAGGTGACGAACTGCTGGATGCTGGAGATGGAGACAGCAGCCAGCACAGCCAGCCTGCAAGCCCCCAACAAGGACTCACGGATGTGGAGGATCTGTCCTCCTATTCGGACACGGACCACCCAGCAGGTCCATCTGGTGTGGCAGGGCCCAACCGCACCCCAGGCACCCTCCCACCCACCAACCCATCATCCAGGGCTGATGACCACTCACAGCCCCCTGCTGCCACTGTCGTAGCGGCCACTACCACTGTTGTGGCGGCCACTCCCACGGTAGTTGCGGCCACTCCCACTGCCGCAACCACCACCACGTCATCACTGGCCCCAGCCCCAGCGCAAGTGGTGGTCCGGCCGACTGGGTCCACCCTGGGAGCCACAGCGAGGACCGTGGTGAGCAATGTGGCTAGTGGGCAGGTCGGTGGCAGCAGTACTTGTAGGAGGAGCAGGGCCAGGCCAACGCCAACTGTGCCTGGGAGCCAAGCCCTGCCGCCAATCGACAGAGTCCTTGGGGCCTATGAGGAGGCCCAAGGCGAATGGGCCAGGTCGGCAAGCGACACGCGGGAGGTCCTGGCGGTGTTGAGGTCCATGGACGCCCACATGGCCCAAATCGCGGACCTCATGGGCCAGCTGGTGGTGGGGGAGGGCACAAGCAAGGCCAGCAACACCACCTCCGCCACCACCTGCTGTGGCGCAGGTTCGTGCAGCATCGCGTTCCCTGCGTCCACAGCGAGTGAGCACTCCTCAACCACCACCAGCGGAACATCAACACCCCCTACCAAACGTGGAAGGGGCCGTCCGAAGAGGAAACAGGTGTCCAGAGAGGACTTCGCCCGCACCAAACGCCAGTGAGTCAGCCAGCCACCTTGACCACCTACTGCATTGACTTGTAATACGATCCTAGCCCACACTGCCATGTGAATGGCATGTGTCTGTTGGACTGTGGACATAGAACTCCATGGGTACACCTTGACCATCACGCAGCCATGACCGTCAACTCATTGTCACAGCATGCACCACATTTGTCATCACCTTGCACACAATCACATGTCACCGCTGTTAATAAATACACCTTGATCACAATCGGCTTAATGTGTCCTGGGTTTATTCCAAGATGTGCAATCGCCACCATGAGCAGAATAGCATCTGCTGTGTGGCATGTCGATGGGACAGGAGAGGCTGCAGGGACCTAGGGGTGAAAAACAGAACAAGAGTACATTCAATGAGTGTGTCACACACTCATCACACAGTACTTGTCACCAACTACAAGCAATGCACACACATCTCAGAGAGCAACAGGGCACAATGCTACAGCCACTGACAGTGGCATACCAACCTGGACATGGACCATTGACACACAGCACTCAGTGAACAAAAGGCCCCAGTAACAGAGCACACATACACCTGCACAACTACAGCTACATCAGCCATCGTACATGGTCACTCACCGTCAAGTGAAGTAGCGGGCGATGAGCTGCTGACGCACATTCACAGCTTCATCCTCTCCACTGTCCTCTTCACTGGAGCTGTCCTGGTGTGCAGGCTGGGGCCCTGGTTGATCTCCGTCATCCACAATTAGGGGATCTGCTTTCGAATGGCCAGATTGTGCAGCATGCAGCAAGCCACCACTATCTGGCACACCTTCTGTGGGGAGTACGCCAGCGCACTCCCGGTGCGGTCCAGGCATCTGAACCTGGACTTGAGGAGGCCAAAGGTACGCTCGACCACACGTCTGGTCCTCCCATGTGCCTCATTGTAGCGGTCATCTGCTGGGGTCCGAGGATTTCGTAATGGACTGAGCAGCCAGGGCCCATTTGGGTAAGCCGAGTCACCTGGGCGTGGGGGACACAGAGAACCGTTGCAATTCAAACAGGACAGTAGACAGCATCCTTAAGCCAGCACGCTACACAACTCCACATACTCACCGACAATCCAGCCACGGTCCTGTTGCAGATTGGTCATCAGTCATGGTAATATGCTGTTTCGCATGATGTGCGCGTCATGGGCCGAGCCTGGGAACTTTGCACACACGTGGGAGATGACCATGTCCGCAAGGCACACCACTTGCACATTCAGGGAGTGCGTGTGCTTCCAGTTGCGGAAGAGCTGCTCAGTGGCCTGTGGTGGGACAAGGCCAACATGGGTGCAGTCAATGGCACCAACGACGTGTGGGATCCGTCCAAGGGCATAGAATGCACCCTTCACTGCCGCCAACTCACGTGCCCTGGGGAATCTGATGTACCTGTTCCTGTACAGCATCATGGCTGCCAGTACATCCCTCAGCACCATGCTGAACATGGGCTGGGACATCCCACCTCCACTGCCCACTGTGTGCTGGAATGACCCAGTGGCGAAAAATGCAGTGCAGCCATCACCTTAGCCGTGGGGGTGAATGCTGTCGGATACACCCTGCGAGGACGGAGGTGGGGTTCCAACATGGCACATAGTCGATGCAGGGTTGGTCGGTCCAGACGAAATTTCCGGATGACCTCAGAATCCTCCATGTCCGCCAACAATTGGTAAGGGCGGTAAATGTTTGGTCTCCGCCTAGGAAAGATGGGAGTGGACACATGTCAAAGCAACACGCCACATGGCATTTTCACATACACATAACTGATATGACAGAGCAAGAACATGAGTCACAGAACAGCTGTCATGCAGGGACAGCACAGCCACAATACACTTACACAGGTCTCCCACCAATAGCAATGAGCAGTGACACAAACCATTGCTATGTGCATGCACATGGGGATCCAGGCCTCAATGACCTGTGAGGCGTGCTGATGGGGACTGACTGCATATTCGGCAAGCGGCAACACCACGGCAACATGACTGGCTGCTGTGCATCACACTGCTTCCGAGGCTGGATGAGTATGGCACACACCAACGACGATGTGTGCACAGGCTGAGCGGCCAAGACAAGTGGGACCTGTGGCACGAGGGGATATGAGACAGTCATTGATGTCACCACTGCACCCTATGTGCAGCACTGTACGGATCACACCTCCAGAAGCATTGTCAGGTGTACACATTGACAGCCCCATGCCAACACGGCTGTGTGCTTGCAAATACACATCACATGTGACACGTAACCTTGCACGTGCCAAGTGGCAGATGTACATAGTGAGAGATGACATGCGTGTGCATATGCGTATACCATGCACCCATGCCAATGTGCAGATGATGACATGCTAACAGACATGTGGGGGCCGGCCACTGGCCGTCCCTGCCTATGCACACGGCATGTTGTGGCCCCGTCCATTGTGCACCTGCACCCACGCGCACATCATGGCCACACCTGAAGATGCAGTGCGCACATCATACTGTGTGGTGCACATGGCATCAGCGGACTGTCACCAACATGGGCCAGGCCATTACGGCCAACTCCGATGACCCTCGCGGTTGCACCCTGCGTGTTCCACTATGGAGGTAGGCGTCCCGGGCCAGCTGGGTGCAGGCCAACGTCTGCAATTGCCAATGCAGGTCTCAGTGCACTTGTTGCTCGTGTGAATGTCAGGCTGGGCCATGCTGCCCCTCTCAGTCCCAGCAAGCCTGGCCTGCACATTGACTGCACAATGCCAGTAGGTGACAGCACCGACTGCCTAGTGGGTTGCATGTGTCTCCTGTTCAGGACCCTCCAGATGGGCGCTAACTCAGTACTGACTATTGGACACACCATGTCTCGTGATAGGGATGTGTGTGTGGGATGGTGGCACTGAATGTGACCTCCTTTGTGTGGTGGGCCATGCACAGGGCGAGTACGTCGATGATTGCGCAGTGTTGGTCACAGTGGGTGCACCCACACAGATGTGTTGCCCTATGTTCATTTTCTATGTCCGCATGATAATGGACTGTAGATGTGGGCAGACTACACATTGGTCGATGTGCTGTCAATTTGAATGTGCCTTCACACCAGGCACAGCTGCCCCTGCACATGTGACCCCTGCTGCACTCGCTGCTGGGTCTGTGGAGCTGATGCACCATCTGTGCGTGGGGCGGACAGCTCTCCTCACTTCCGTCATTGCGCATGTCATCACTTGGCCGCAGGTGACATGGATCATGGAGGGCCCACATGTACGCGTGGGTGGCCTCAACAAGTGTGTCCAATGGTTGTCACCCCCAGTCAGTGCTTCGAATGTGAATGATGTTGTGCTGGTGCTAATTTCAATGTGGTGGGTGGGCGGGGCTAGGTGCGGGCTTACATGCAGGACATGGGAGGGTGATCGGATTAGCGACTAGTTGCAATACACACGGGGCACGTCTTTTCCTGTCCACATCAGGGTCATTCCTTGAACTCACTGACAGTAATACAGTCGTCTTTGTCCCTGTCCTCATGGCCTCCCCTCGCTCCCCCAATATGCATTTGCAACTGTGGGGCTAGCGCATGCAGATGCAGCCCCAAGCTCGCCCCGGAGAGGCCAAGGAGTGTATGTGTGGGTCCAGTTGAACGAGTGGTCTGTCTCACGGCATGATGTGTGGCGGGACGCCGTCCACCTGCGTGGTGCCCCGACTCGAGACCCGGGCAACATAGACAATGCATAGCAGTCTCCGCAGTCCGGATACACCACCTGCGACACACAGAGGCTGTAGCTGCCCTAGCGGCCCATGCCGCGTCCATCTGGGG
This sequence comes from Calotriton arnoldi, assembly GCA_963921515.1. Classification (NCBI taxonomy): domain Eukaryota; kingdom Metazoa; phylum Chordata; class Amphibia; order Caudata; family Salamandridae; genus Calotriton; species Calotriton arnoldi. Next base: position 107,206 of record CAWUFW010012774.1, on the reverse strand, counting down.
CTGATGGACCCACACATTCACTCTTTTGCCTCACTGGGGCGGGCTCGGAGGTGCTTGCGCACGCGCTGGCTTCTCTGTTGCAACGGCATGTGACGTGTGTGGAGATGTAGGCAATGGGTGGGATGGTGCGAGCCACCTTCCGTGACGTCACTCCTGCTCGTGATGTGTGCGTCCCCCAATACTTCCATATGACTTGAGCCATGCTACACATTGAGGATGTTTTGCCTGCGTGATGTGTCCCGGAGGAGCGTGCAGAGTCCTCTCCCCCACCATGCTCCACTGCCATCCCGTGCCCTGGATTGCCTGTGCAGGTTGACAATGTTGGGGATACACCTGGTCGGCAGGGGCTGTGTGTGCCTTGTCAAGGGCCTGGCGGGCGCACAACAGGATCCAGCTTGTCCACAGAGGGTGGGCTGACGTGTACGCCTGATACCGCATTGTTCGTGTGCCCGGCTGCTGTGCACACACGTGTTCACATCCCCCCGACATGTGGCCTTTGACATTGCCCAGGGTAGCGGTAATGTGCAGTTCCGGACCCTCCCGACACAGCGTGTTTCAACTTTGCATGTGCGCATCTACCCGTCACACCCACCCACCTGAGCGAAGCGTCACTACCGCTTCACACGACACATGTGTGTCTTCCACAGTTGTGCTACTCATTTGCGTTGACATCGAATGACAGTGGACTACATAGTCATGTCACGACTGCCGTGTACATCACACACTCTCATCATCTCACATTCGTACTTGTGAAAGGAATCAGCAGAGACAGTTTCTTTCTTCAAACCATGTATTGTGACTTATGTCCTCTGTGATGCAGTATAGTGGACACTACTGGCAGCGGTATGCATGTGGAGGATATACTGAGCATGATTACACATAGCTAAGGGTGTAGGGGTACATGTGATTAGCTGTTGCATGTGGGATGTGGGCTTCAGAGTTACATCTGCTTGGCTGTTGCTGTGCTAATGTTCATTTGCAAGTAGCTGCGGTGCTGCGGACTTTGACACAGACGGTATACATTTAGCCTACCAGACCGCTTGGCATCATGGGCACAGTCCATCTCAGTTCCATGTGACAGGTGTGCTGCTGTTGTTACTCATGCACGCGTGCGTGTGAGTTGACATCAGGGCATGGGCTTACGTGCATGCAACGGCGTCCCACTTGTTGTTGCCATATGGTGGATACTGGACATGTCACAGTCACTGGGGTCGTGTTGTTGTTGTATGCACTTGTCATCCATGCAAAGGTCCTGTTACGGGATTTCCGGGAGGGGGAAAAGGGGTGCAGCTCTCACATACTCCAGCCGGGCGATTCCTGTCCACTGTGCGGTGCATATGTCCATGGGCGCAGGATCCATGTCATGGCATAGTTGTACGTGCAGTTCTGTCCATGTGGGTGCGATACACATATCCCATGCCACTGCCTCCCCGATACATGCAGAGTTCCTGGATGTGATGGGGAACGGAGTGCATGTCCCGGACACATCCGATGTCATGGCAGTGTCGTTGATGGTGTGGTATCAGTTGCAGGTCGTTTGGTATGGCTGTTGTGGTGGTTACTGGCCAGTCCGTGCGGAAGCTAAGCATGGGTACAGTGTCAGACATCATGGCTCAATTGGGGGATTGCGCCGGGGTCCTACGAATTGACAGGTTGTCAGGTATGCGATGGCTTCCTGCAGGGCTTCCATTTCATTGGTGGTATACATGTTTGCCAGCCAATGTAGCGGATGGTGGCTGTCACGGTGTTGTTCGTAAGTTGTCCCTTGTAGGAGCATGATGGGGCCTGCTGGGTGACATTCGATGTAGCTGTGATCCATGATCCGTCGTGTGGAGGTACAGTGGTCCCATTGCAGTGTGGGTCCGATGTTCGCCACATACGCCATGCCCCCATAGGCTGAACAGGCCCTGTCGTGTGCGTCCAGAGGGTGGAATAGTGGAAGCAGGTCCGCCCTTGGACATGCCGGGTTGGAGAGGCACAACTCCACAGGATGGTGGAAGGGACACCTCCGACAGTAGAAGACGGGTATGACGCAGCTGAACAATGCGATGCGGTAAGTCAGTCGGTAACTTACGTTCAGCAGGGATAGGGGTTCGCATCCCAGTAGCTGTATCAGGTTGTGTTTGTACAGCTTGACCTGTTTGGCGTAGTTGGGTAGGTGTGTTGTAGGTGCCATTTTGCTGCGGGCGATGTGGTGGTGTGCTCCGGCTGTGTGTGCAGTCTGCAGTGTGCAGGCTCCGAGGTTGCTGTGAGATCTGTGATGGTCGTAGGGGGGCAGGACTTGTGTTCTGTTAGCTTGTGCGGAGGACACGGGCCCTCATCCCACGTGCTTCTCTGAATGTTCAAGGTCAGTGGTGTGTGACTCCTTCCAGATAACTTGCATGGGAACGGCATGGGGGAGTTTTATATATTTTTTTCTTTCCCGTTCGGTATGTTCTTAGGTGATATGCGCTATCTGCCCTGTGGTCGGTTTCCTCTGCATGCCTGTGTTGGTCTTTTTTGGGACAATGGCTGTATTCTCCGGCTTGTTTAGTCGGGATGTGGTTTCTGGAGTTGGAATGGAAGGTCATTCAGTGCTGTCTGCTCTCCCGTGTGTGGGCGGCAGGCTGTGTTTCCGCTATGCGTTGGGCCTTGTGTGTGGGTGTCATTCTTGGGTCCACCTGTTGTCGGTCCCCGGGCTCTTTGGTGTTCCGCTTTGTATGTCTGGTTCATGGGTGCAGGGTGGTATGGGTGTTTCTGTGTGGTACTGGCGTACCTCTTCCCGACGGGGCCCATGTTCTACTGGGTGGTGTTGCCGCCGCTGTGTGCTTCGCCATGTTTGTCACACAGGGGTGTGTCCTGATGTTGCGTGACTTCACTGACATGTGGGCGTCGGTTGTGTGACGTTGGGTGTTGTCCGTGAATTGGGCGATGGGGTCATGACTGTGGCAGACCTGTCACGTGTCATGTGCGTTCTGGGTGTGGCTGGTGTGTGTGGTGCTTGGTTGTGTCCCTGTGTTGTTTGTGTGCGACGCATACATGGCGTTATGGTTGAGCGCTGAGTTGTGCGCATGTGTGGCTGCGTCATCGCCGCTGTGCTGCGGCGCCGTGACGGGGTCGTTAGTTCCTGGTCCCAGGTGGTGTGCCCATGATAGTTACGAGATGTTGCACTTTGCCCTGTGTTACATTTGTGGGTGCAGTGGTGGATGTTTCTTGTCCACGCATGGGTGTTGGGGGTGCCATGTCCTCCTTTTCCGCACTTGCACTGTGTGCGCTGTTTGCGTGCCCTTGTTGTGTGTGTGCCTACCTGCGTCTCCGCGGTACGTTGCCTCCTTGGTGGTGCATCAGGTATAGCATGGGGAGGGCCTGCAGTGCTGGATTCATGCTCGGGGGTCGCCTCTTCGGTGTCTGTACTCGGCGTTCGGGTTTCCGCCTCACTTTCGCGTGCGGTGTCTCTTAGCCGTGGGAGCTGTTTGTTTGCGGCATCGTAATTTGTACGCCGGGCGGTACGTGATTTCGTCTGGCGGTGTGTCTCCATTAGCTGCGCCGCTACGTGAGCGGGCGCACTTTGATGGCGGACGGCGTCGCTGGCTTGCCGGCGGTGTTTGGCTGCCTTTTCACATCGTAATTTGGCGGGCGTGTGGGCTGCGGCATGCGGGCGGTAACTGGTGGTTTTTGCATCCGCCAGCACGGCGGTAGTGCTTCCGCCCGCCATCGTAATGGGCCCCTTAATTATTAACCATAAAATTATTAATTAATAAAATATAATATTTTTTAATTTAAATTAAATTACTTCCCACCTTATTCCCCTATAAACCCACAACCCGCTACAGAACTAATATACGCAAAAATGAATTACCAATATTAATTATTAAACAATAAATTATTAATTAATAAATTATTATTCTTTTAAATTCAAATTAAATTACTTCCCACCCTATTCCCCTATAAACCCACAACCTGCTACGGAACTAATATACGCAAAAATTAATTAACATAAAATTCATTATCTTAAAAAAATTGTACCATACATTAAAAAAATATTATATACTTTTAACACATATACTAACATATAATACAATAAAAAAATCGATATAATGACATTCTATATAATGACATTCAATATAATGACATTCTATATAATAACAATCGATATAATGAAATTCGATATTACTTACCTATATGTCGATATTATTTCCAACTATATTATGTCTATTCTATATTCTGTCCTCTCAATATTTTTGATTCGATATTGTGTCCATTCGATATTTTTAATTCTATATTTTGGGTGTTTACCCTTAACATATGCTTCTTCAAATTTCCTAGTACGTCTCATTTTATTAAACCATTCCGGATAAGTGGGTACTTTGAGGAATATAGCATGTTACAACACATGCTATTACATCATGTGCTTTTACAACGTGGTCGTTACAAAGACCGCGTTGTTAGTACTCGATACCTTTACATCGCAAGTCATTAGAACGACTTGCTATAGGGGGCAAGCTGGATTTAGGAATAGTAATATTTACTATTCCTACTCCAGTTTACGCAACAGCAGGGAAGGTGTTGGATTTCATATCCAATACCTTAGCGCCCCCTACAGCAAGTTGTTCTAATGACTTGCGATGTAAAGGTATCACGTACTAACAACGTGGTCGTTGTAACGCGCATGTTGTAAAAGCACTGCGATGTGATGACAGCGTTGTAAACACTGTTTCCCACTTTGAGGGACCTCCGATTCTGAAGTATCAGAGAACGCGCAACAAGGGCAGCAATTGCTATAAATGACTCCTCCCCTCTCAACATTGCTAGGTTTTGTCTTTAGCTAGCTATACCAAAAAGTGCTACAGATGCCTCAGGATCCAATCTTTTCTGTAATCCAAGGCTTAGCACAGAAAAGATCCTTTCCCAGAATTGCCCTAGCTTTGGGCAGGTGAAAAAAGTATGGAGCCAGGCATCTATTCTCTGTTTCCGAATGCATCTTATGAAGAGCTTTGGGGGTATAGTACACCATCCAACATGACACAATCAAACGTTTTGTGTGTTAACAGCAAATAATAATGGTATTACTCTGTTTTTACATAATAATGGTAATTATAATGTCATTTACATTGTTTTGACGCACAGCATACACTCAATCATGCCCACGCTGACTAACAGGCATTGAATATTGTACCGAAAGTAACTCAAATGCGTCATTCTCTAAAATTGCATAATAACATAGCCGGCTATTGTAAAGTAAAGCTTGTGGCTTCAAATACCTGAATAACTGTGGATATAATGTACATATCCATTCTTACATTCAGTACATCACAGTTCAGTTTGTACTCAGAAAAATTTTATGTATGTTGTAACGTCCAATACTTTGTGTAAGTGTAGCCTTGCACAAACAAATTCTCAATCATGCCCAAGTGGGCTGACAAGCAATGAATAAGTGAAGGAATATGAGAAGTTCTAAAAGATATATCAAATGGCTGCTCAAAAGTACACAATGTAATGCTAAAATCTGATGTATCATAATGCATCCCGTAAATGCCACTGTACAAAAGTACATGTCACCTCATATGAACAGCAACAAGCATTAGCCAGTGATAACATATTAAATCAAACATAATGAGAAATAAGCAAAATGATATAATAAAATGAGGACACCACATTCTGCATACTAACAGACCACCGGAGAAAGTCCTTAGACCTACGAACTTAACAACAAGTGAAATTGATTTATTACACACCTTCAGTAATCTTGATGATGATTCATTTTCCAATACAAATTCTATTTTAAATGTGGAAAATGTGGATATGCCATTGGACTACAATTGTACCATACAATGGAATAGATATGTTTGAGAAGAATATACTGACAGAAGCTGAGATACATCAAATCACAGGGCACATACAACTTGTCTAGAGCACATCAAAATGCTCTAGAAGAGCTACAAACCATTCCAAATATTGTCATTAACCAATCAGACAAGGGAGGGGGGTAATATAGTCATTTTGTCCCCAAAAAGATATGACAGAAGGTTACAGACAAGTAAATGATAAGACCTGCTATGAACTGATGAATGAAAACAAGGTGAATCAAGCCAGCCTAGTATACTACAATAAACTAATGGAGTGGCAAACATCAGGTCTTATAGAGTGGGAAGAGTACCAATACTTAAAATGTACCCACCCTATAGTCCAATCATTTACTTTTTTCGGTAAAAGAAAAAGAGATCATGATCAATAGGTTTGCAGAAAGAGGTTATAATCCCAGTGTAATTCAGAAAGAAATCACCAGAGAAGATGGGACAAAAAGATAGGACACTATAATTAGAGGCCAAAAACGAGAAGATTCTAACATGATCAGATTAATTACCACTTACAATAGGAAAGTGCCTAAAATCAGACAGATTTTCAAAAAACATTGGACATTCTTCAGACTGATGAAATTTTGGTGAAACATTTAGATCATCCATAGTTTTGAGAAATGGAAGTCACTGAGGGACATGCTGTGTTAAAACATGATCACAACAAAAGAACAGAATTAAAGTAGTTTACCCATAGGGTTTTTTTAACAGCACAAAGAGCAAAACATGTACATTTAGTGCCAATATCAAACAAGTACTCATGCCTGATAAAGCTTCGTTATATGTAAACAGCTTACATGCAACACTGACTTTTGTGAATACAGTCTGAAATGCAGTTGTAACAAACTTTATATCGGAAGTACTATTCACAAAGCAAAAAAGAGAGTGCTAGAACACATCTGAGCAATCACTAATGATGTAAGACAATACTCTGTCACTAGGCACTTCAAGGAATTCCACTCGAGTGACATCACACAATTACAAATGATGGTAATTGATAGAATAGCACTAAGCATCAGAGGAGACATTGGAATTCTGAATCTAAGATGTTTAGAATCACAGTATATAGTCCAATTCAACACCAAAATTCTAGTTGGTCTTAATTCAGATGAGGAATTCGCAGTACATTTAGGGTATAAACTGTATGTACACCTGTTGTAGAAATGATTTTATGGGATCAACATGTTCATTAAATTAGCTTGGTTTTCTGTTGAAAGTGGAGTGCGTACACTTCAGTTTTAATAGAATTTTTAGTGTTTTTTACACAGGTGTAAGAAAACGTTCCGGGGCAACCTGACATTTTGAAAGTTGAGTCATAAGTAATTTCTTAATTTGTATAGTGTGCTTAATTGCTGATAGTTGTACATGTAAGAACAATGTGACTAGAAGCACAAATACTCATTTTTTGTATGTAGATAGCACTTTCATACTTATTAGTATAGAATATGAAATGACTAGTTCACTGATGTTTAGATCACTTATATCAATTATAAGCATGTGACATACTTTAAGCCCACTTGGGTGGAATCTTATATCTATGGAATATATCTGTAACAGCAGAATGTTTACAGTATTGAAAGCATTGTCCTGCAGAATCCCTTTTGGGGGTAAATCACTGGCCCACTTGGGGATGAGTAGTAAGTAAAAAATATGAAAGATCAATGTATTTTAAAACAATGTGCGTAAGTCTGTTTGCCATATTTCGGCAAAATTGGCCAATTATTTTTACTATAAGATGTGGAGTACTATTCTTATTTTCTCTCATGATAATATTGTATGTATATCTGAACTAGGTGCATACACTGTGACAAACACTAATTCATGGGCTGTTATAAGCATTTGGCACAATGCATGGTACAACAAGTCCATGATGTCGTCTTCACTACCAAACGTTCATATATTTTGTATATGTGTCCACTTGGGCAATATTATGAATTCACAATTTGAATGATTACAACATCATATCAGGATGTGCAAAATATAGTTTTGTTTGCCATATGAATAACATTTAGACAACACTGACAGATTAATTTCAAACAAAAGATGTGCAGTAATGTTCACAGCCATTGTCAAGAAGCAGGACATAATTTTGATAATGTGGTATACATACCATCATTAGATGCTTACTTTGTGAAGAAAACTAGTTCATTGTAAGTAATTTTCATCCCCAAGTATCCAAACCTTTTCACGTCACTTTTTGCACAGTCCATTATACTTGTTTATTTCAATGTCACTTTTAAAATCACATCCAGAAGTATTCACTGTAACTTGACCCATGAGCAAGGAGAGCAATTTCCAAAATGTGTTGGGTATGTAGGCCTAATAATTTACCTAGCACTTTTCCTCATAGTGCTTGTGGTGTATGTTCTTTCATTGAGGAGCGCTGCTTGTTTCATGAGCATTTCTGGGTATTTCCACACCTGGTCCATGAGCCACCACCACAAGAGGACAGAGGATTCAGTGGAAGTTAGTTGCTTGATATGTATATATATATATATATATATATATATATATATATATATATATATATATATTCACACAACTCCAATCTTCACTCGGTTGACGTCAGGAATGGAAAACAGGAGCACGGACCACAATTCGGTGCAGGTTTAAAATGTATTCTGCTGTTCCAGCAAACACTGCAGCATGACGCGTTTTGACCCCGGAGGGTCTTGATCACATATATATATATATATATATATATATATATATATATATATATATATATTCACTGAAAAAACCATAGGTTTCAGGGGCGTTATAGTTAGTTGGACATTTCACTCGTACAAAACCATAGAAATTCCCCCGTTATAGTTAGTTCAGCTAACTATAACTCGCTGCGCTCGCAATGCACTGCTGATGACGCCACATATTACATCACTCATGACATGGTCAGTGACATCACTCATGACATCACTGATGACATCTCAAATAACATCACTGATGACATCACTGATGACATCATCCTTGTGATAGAGTGGCAGACCTCCTCTCATCCTAATATAACCTTTGATACACACACTCAAAAATACAAACTAACATTTTCAAAACAATGGACATACCAATACCAGTTACAACACACCTATTCAGTAATTCCAAGATCTACACACACATCCACTCATTCACCAACAGTCCCTATACAGTCACTCATACATGTACTCACTCATCATGTGTACTCATACACCTATACATCCTGTTACACACCGCCACTCATCCATAGAGTTACTCACACACATAGTCACACATGCAAACAAAGTATCAAACATCCATTTACTTGTATATACAGTTATACACACACTACCACACTTACTTCTACAGAAACTTAGACATACTTACTCTCTTAAACAATCACTTATAGAACCACCTACTTATTTGTACAGGAACTCTTCCAATCTCTCACTCTCACATATACTCACTTATATACACCAATACTCACATATACTAGTTTAAATCATATGTAGTTACTCATAAAGACACTATTGAGACAGTCATTCACTCACTAACACACCCATACACATACTCATCCACCTATACAGTCCTGCACACATGCTGTGTTCAACACATACAAACAGTGAGTCACTCATTCATGCATCTATGCACTAAGTAATACCCCCACCGAACCATACAGACACTCAGACACTCATACTGATACTCAAAAAACCAACTAATAACCCATATAGACACTCATGTAGCTACTCACCAACCCATGCAGCCACTTATACACAAAGTGAGAGACTGATACATATATTTTCATATTTAAACATTACTCACTAACCCATGTATTCACTAAGATACACTTAGTCAGTTATACAATCAATTTTACAAAACAAAATCATCCATTTAGACACTTATATACCCATTTATTCTTCCATCGACCTTGAGATATACATATATAAAACATATTTAATTTTCAGAAAAACACACATTCACTGGATGATGTCATCAGTGATGTCATCAGTGATGTCATTTGAGATGTCATCAGTGATGTCATGAGTGATGTCACTGACCATGTCATGAGTGATGTAATATGTGACGTCATCAGCAGTGCATTGTGGGCGCATAGGTTATAGTTAGCTGAACTAACTATAACGGGGAATTTCTATGGTTTTGTACGAGTGAAATGTCCAACTAACTATAACGCCCCTGAAACCTATGGTTTTTTCAGTGAATTTCTAAGGTTTTTTAAATGCTAATTTCTAACTATAACGTGCCTGAAACCTATGTTTTTTTCTGTGAATTTCTAAGGTTTTTTAAATGCTAATTTCTAACTATAACGTCCCTGAAACCTATGGTTTTTTCAGTGAATATATATATATTTATTATACTATGTATACATGTGAAAATGTCTCGGTCCCCTGTTTGCCTCGGTGGCACGGAAAAAATGGGTGGAACTGACGTCAGCACGCCGACGAGGTTCTCTTATGGCTCCGATGACGTCATACGGTGTCGCGAGCGGAGCCGTGCTATTATGACGTCCTCGTTGATGTGGGAGAGCTAGAAAAGAATTTCCGTGGAATGCTGGTGATGGGGCTATTCACCTAAGTGTTCAGGCTAGTCCTTTGGGAGCAACTGTGTATGTTGCCACTGCAGAAACCGAAACAAGTGATCCGAGGGCAGAGGCCCTGCAGATGGCACACGAGGTGGGGTGCCCAGTCGTGTGCACCGGCGGGGCAGCGAAGTGACAAGCACCACAACCCACAAAAAAGGTAACGAGGGCACTGAATAACACAGGATCTTCTCTTTGTATCTGGCAGGAACAACGAAGTTAAAATGCCCTAGTACCAAAATGTAGAATTAGTGCTACAACGGTCTTCAAGAGGACCTGCGATGCCGCTTCTGCCTCCCGTACCCTGGAGGTGGCACATGGGTCACGCGGTACGGTCATACTGCGGTGGGACGCACACTCGTTGACCTCTCATGGCACTGCTCCACACTTCAGGGAGGACGCTTTCCATTAGCTATGTTTTCTGATGACATGTCGCGCCGGCCCCGTTCAACAACAGAACTCCTTTAGATTCAAACAGACTCTTCCACTCTCTCACCGGAAGTGAAACCAGGCCACGTGGACACTTTCACAATACAACAGCCGGGAATGCACTTTTCGGTAAAAAACACATTCCTTCCTCCTAATTAATCAAATAAACGTCTCACTGAAGAACAGGGGCCAGCTTCGATCGGTAAACAGCCGTTACAACGACTTTTTTACTTTGTGATACCATTACAACGCATGCATTACCACGCATGCGTTGTACATCACGAAGTCATTACTACGCATTTTTAGAACGCATGGTCATTTACCACGCATGCCTTTACAACGAATTTTGTTGTAAAGGTATGTATTGTAAATGACCATGCGTTCTAAAAACATGTAGACGATCCATGTCGTTGTAAGGAAACAGAGGCTGTTCCGTTTCCTCACAACGACGTGCACCGCCCCTCAGAGACGACGTGAAGCAGGAACCACGAGGAGAGAGGAACCACGAGGAGTGAGAGGTAAGGGGATTGGGCATGGGGTGGGGGTTTCTTTTCTTGGGTTTAGGGTAGTGCAGTGGTGTTTGGGTGGTGTAGGGGGTCGTGCTGGGGGTAGTGTTTTAGGGTTTAGGGTAGTGCAGTGGTGTTTGGGTAGTGTAGGGGTCGTGCTGGGGTAGTGTTTTAGGGTTTAGGGCAGTGCAGTAGTGTAGGGGGTCATGCTGGGGGTAGTGTTTTAGGCTTTAGGGTAGTGCAGTGGTGTATGGGTAGTGTAGGGGGTCGTGCTGGGTTAGTGTTTTAGGGTTTAGGGTAGTGCAGTGGTGTTTGAGTAGTCAATCAATCAATCAATCAATCACAGAATTTGTAGAGCGCACTACTTACCCGCGAGGGTCTCAAGGCGCTGGGGAGAAAAAAGGGGGGTGCTGCTACTGGTCGAACAACCAGGTCTTGAGTAGCCTCCTGAAGGTCAGCAGGTCTTGGGTCTGTCGTAGGCTTAGTGGAAGGGTGTTCCAGGTCTTGGCGGCGAGGTGGGAGAAGGATCTGCCGCCGGTGGTAGTTCTTCGAATGCGAGGGACGGTGGCGAGGAGAGGTCGGCGGAGCGGAGCTGGCGGTTGGGGACGTAGAAGAGGAGTCGTCTGTTGAGGTAGGCTGGGCCAGTCTTGTGGAGTGCCTTGTGTGCGTGGATGAGGAGTTTGAAGGAGATTCTCCTGTCGACGGGGAGCCAGTGCAGGTTCCTCAGGTGGGGGGTGATGTGGCTGTGGCGTGGTACATCGAGGATCAGGCGTGCGGAGGCGTTTTGTATGCGTTGCAGTCGCTTGATGAGCTTGGCCGGGGCTCCCGCGTAGAGGGCGTTCCCATAGTCAAGTCTGCTACTGACGAGGGCCTGGGTGACTGTTCTTCTTGTATCTGTCGGGATCCACCTGTAGATCTTGCGAAGCATGCGGAGGGTGTTGAAGCAGGAGGAGGAGACTGCGTTGACTTGCTTGGCCATGGAGAGCGTTGAGTCGAGGATGACTCCCAGGTTGCGTGCGTGGTCGGTGGGTGTCGGGGCTGCTCTTAGTGTCGTTGGCCACCAGGAGTCGTCCCAGGCTGAGGGGTTGGAGCCGAGGATGAGGACCTCTGTCTTGTCCGTGTTCAGTTTTAGTCGGATGATCTTCATCCAATCGGCGACAGCCTTCATTCCTTCATGGAGGTTGGATTTGGCGGCGAGGGGGTCCTTGGTGAGGGAGAGGATCAGTTGAGTGTCATCGGCGTGTAGTGTAGGGGGTCATGCTGGTGGTAGTGTTTTAGGGTTTAGGGTAGTGCAGTGGTGTTTGTGTAGTGTAGGGGGTCATGCTGGGGGTAGTGTTTTATGGTGTAGGGTAGTGCAGTGGTGTTTGGGTAGTGTAGGGGGTCGTGCTGGGGGTAGATTTAGGGTTTAGGGTAGTGCAGTGGTGTTTGGGTAGTGTAGGGAGTCGTGCTGGGGGTAGTGTTTTAGGGTTTAGGGTAGTGCAGTGGTGTTTGTGTAGTGTAGGGGGTTGTGCTGGGAGTAGTGTTTTAGGGTTTATGTTAGTGCAGGGGTGTTTGGGTAGTGTAGGGGTAGTGCTGGGGTAGTGTTTTAGGGTTTAGGGTAGTGCAGTGGTGTTTGTGTAGTGTAGGGGGTAGTGCTGGGGGTAGTGTTTTAAGGTTTAGGGTAGTGCAGTGGTGTTTGGGTAGTGTAGGGGTTCATGCTGGGGGTAGTGTTTTAGGGTTTAGGGTATGGCAGTGGTGTTTGGGTAGTGTAGGGGTCGTGCTGGGGGTCGATTTAGGGTTTAGGGTAGTGCAGTGGTGTTTGTGTTGTGAGGGGTCATGCTGGGGGTAGTGTTTTAGGGTTTAGAGTAATGCAGTGGTGTTTGTATAGTGTAGGGGGTTTAGGGTAGTGCAGTGGTGTTTGTGTAGTGTAGGGGGTCATGCTGGGGTTGTGTTTTAGGGTTTAGGGTAGGGCAGTGGTGTTTGTGTAGTGTAGGGGGTAGTGTTTTTGGGTTTAGGGTAGTGCAGTGGTGTTTGTGTAGTGTAGGGGGTCATGCTGTGGGTAGTGTTTTAGGGTTTAGGGTAGTGCAGTTGTGTTTGTGAGTGTACGGGGTCGTGTTTTAGGGTATAGGGTAGTGCAGTGGTGTTTGGGTAGTGTAGGGGGTCATGCTGGGGTTAGTGTTTTAGGGTTTAGGGTAGTGCAGTGGTGTTTGGGTAGTGTAGGGGGTCATGCTGGGGGTAGTGTTTTAGGGTTTAGGGTAGTGCAGTGGTGTTTGTGTAGTGTGGGAGGTCATGCTGGGGGTAGATTTAGGGTTTAGTGTAGTGCAGTGGTGTTTAGGTAGTGTAGGGAGTCGTGCTGGGGGTAGTGTTTTAGGGTTTAGGGTAGTCCAGTGGTGTTTGTGTAGTGTAGGGAGTCGTGCTGGGGGTAGTGTTTTAGGGTTTAGGGTAGTGCAGTGGTATTTGGGTAGTGTAGGGGGTCGTGCTGGGGTAGTGTTTTAGGGTTTAGGGTAGTGCAGTGGTGTTTGTGTAGTGTAGGGGGTCATGCTGGGGGTAGTGTTTTAGGGTTTAGGGTAGTGCAATGGTGTTTGTGTAGTGTAGGGGGTAGTGTTTTAGGGTTTAGGTTAGTGCAGTGGTGTTTGTGTACTATAGGGGGTCATGCTGGGTTCTAGTGTTTTAGGGTTTAGGGTAGTGCAGTGGTATTTGTGTAGTGTAGGGGGTAGATTTAGGGTTTAGGGTAGTGCAGTGGTGTTTGGGTAGTGTAGGGGTCGTGCTGGGGGTACTGTTTTTGAGTTTAGGGTAGTGCAGTTGTGTTTGGGTAGTGAAGGGGTCGTGCTGGGGGTAGTGTTTTAGGGTTTAGGGTAGTGCAGTGGTGTTTGGGTAGTGTAGGGGTCAACCAACATGAATTTTTTCCTTGTGTGATGTAACCAATGCTCATGTAAAGCACTCCAATACCTGACCAGTCTGCACTATATAAAACTGCAAAAAAACAAAAAATAAAAAGTGTTTTGCACACTTTTGTCTTTGGGCTATATGTGGGCTACCTCTGGGTGATATTTGTGCTACATTTGGGCTCTTTTTTCTCTGGTGGCCATCTTGGGAGACTTATTTGTTATGAAGTTTCCTAATTTCCTCATTTACTACAGTCTCCTCAGTAGGAAATGCTTTCAGTTTTTTACTTTGATTCCATCAAGAAGGCATTCAGATGTGTCACACATTTGCCATAAATTCAGAATGTTAGTACTCTAGTTGTTCATTAGATCACTGTAGTAAAGCTACTGCTCACCAAGGAGTTAACTGGAAGTCTACTGCTGGTATTGAAAGTGATTGTTTCAGTCTGCATGTCAGAATTTTCTAATGAAATAGAAGAGGATTTGAGATCTCACTTAAAACATGCACTAAATTTTCTTTTTGCAGCACTAACCATAATTTCTATGGCAAAATGAACCCCCTCATTTTGTTCCTTTTTAAATTAAATGTTTTAAGTGTTACCAGTTTATTCCAATCAAGATGGCTTCAGGTGTGCCATACTTTTGTCATAAGTAAGGCTGTTAGCACTCTAGTTGTTCTTTAGAACACTCTGGAAGCTGCAGTAGAACACAAAGGCATCAACTGACAGGCTGCTCCTGTTGAAATATAACAGGAAGATAATTGAGATCTCACTTAAAACATGTCCTAATTTTTCTTTCTACAGCACTAACCATAATTTCTATGGCAAAATGAACCCCCTCATTTTGTTCCTTTTTAAATTAAATGTTTTAAGTGTTACCACTTTATTCCAATCAAGATGGCTTCAGGTGTGCCATACTTTTGTCATAAGTAAGACTGTTAGCGCTCTAGTTGTTCTTTAGAACACTCTGGGAAGCTGCAGTAGAACACAAAGGCATCAACTGACAGGCTGCTCCTGTTGAAATATAACAGGAAGATATTTGAGATCACACTTGAAACATGTCCTAATTTTTCTTTCTACAGCACTAACCATAATTTCTGTGACAAAATGAACCCCATCATTTTGTTCCTTTTTAAATTAAATGTTTTAAGTGTTACCAGTTTATTCCAATCAAGATGGCTTCAGGTGTGCCATACTTTTGTCATAAGTAAGACTGTTAGCGCTCTAGTTGTTCTTTAGAACACTCTGGGAAGCTGCAGTAGAACACAAAGGCATCAACTGACAGGCTGCTCCTGTTGAAATATAACAGGAAGATATTTGAGATCACACTTGAAACATGTCCTAATTTTTCTTTCCAGAGCACTAACGATAATTTCTATGACAAGATGAACCCCATCATTTTGTTCCTTTTTAAATTAAATGTTTTAAGTGTTACCAGTTTATTCCAATCAAGATGGCTTCAGGTGTGCCATACTTTTGTCATAAGTAAGGCTGTTAGCACTCTAGTTGTTCTTTAGAACACTCTGGGAAGCTGCAGTAGAACACAAAGGAATCAACTGACAGTCTCTGCCCTTGTTGGATGTTCATGTTTTACTGAGAATGTCAGACTTTATTCTCACATGACTGAGAAAGATAATGTGAATTTACATAAAATATGCTCTCATTTTAGCTTCTGGAGCACCTTCCAAAACTGTATGGGACAAGCATGTGAAAATAGTTTTCTCTCAAACATGATTCATGATATCCCAGCAGAAGGTTTTTCACAGGGTAAAATCACCTTAGAACACACCACAATTCCTGAAATTAGTATGGTACCATCAACAAATGAATTCTAATGTAACTAAAGTCTGTTATCACCCTTTATAGTTCTCCTTTTGGTAACCCTCAAAATCTTCGATTCACTACAATGCATTTCAATGGGGTACTATCATTTATAGTGGTCCCAAGATGGCTGCCAGCAATTCCAGGATGAAGTGCTGACAGCCAATCAGATCTCACGATGACATGTGTGGTTAGGCTCCGCCCAGATATATATGTGTTTTTACTTTTGATTTTCTCAGCAACTACTGAACGGATTTACACCATTTAACAAAAAGGGTTCTTTCTGAACCAAGAACTACCTCTTTGCCAAATTTGGTGTAATTCCGTTCAGCCGTTCGGGCTGTAGCCTTGCATAAAATTTCCTATGGGAAATTGATTTTTTTACTCTTATTTTTTTAATTTCTCCGCAACTACTGAACGGATTTACACCATTTAACAAAAAGGGTTCTTTCTGAACCAAGAACTACCTCTTTGCCAAATTTTGTGTAATTCCGTTCAGCAGTTCGGGCTGTAGCCGTGGCTAAAGTTTCCTATGGGAAAATGAATGGGGAAAACACGTTTTGGGACCCCTTTTTCTCGGCCCCCGCTTGACGAATCACCCCGAAACTTTCAGGGTCGGAGCGGACCGGAGCGGGTCATAAAGTTTGAAAATTTCACGAAGATTCGTCAACCGACGCAAGAGTTATTTCAAATAGAATGTTGTGGATTTCCTATGGAAAATAGGTCCTAACTATAACTATCTACTGGCGACCGCCAGTAGATAATATATATATATATATATATATATATATATATATATATATATATATATATATATATATATATATATATATATATATCAGGAACACTCCGCTTGCATCCCCTTGCCACCAGTTACAGTAACGGAGCACGGACCACGTTGTTAGTGCAAATTGAAGTTTTAATCAACTCCTCCAACACCAGCCATCATGACGCATTTTGACCCCAAGAGGCCTTGATCACATGATATATATATATATATCTTACTGGCGGTCGCCAGTGGGTAGCTATAGTTAGGACCTAGTTTCCATAGGAAAATAATTTTTTGATTAGCTAATATCTTTGGCGCCGTTTGACGAATCTTCGCGAAATTTTCAAAACTAATGGGGCGCTCCGGTCAGCTCCTGTCTTGAAAGTTTTGAGGTGATTCGTCAAGCGGGGGCCAAGAAAAAAGGGGGGTCCCAAAACACGTATTCCCCATGTTAATCTCAATAGGAAACTTTAGACACAGCTACAGCCCGAACTGCTGAACGGAATTACACCAAATTTGGCAAAAAGGTAGCTCTTGTTTCAGAAAGCGACTTTTTTTTTAAATGGTGTAAATCCGTTCAATAGTTACAGAGAAATTCAAGAAATAAAAAATGTATATATCTGAGCACCGAGGAAGAGTCGTGACTCCTCCCGAGCACGAGCTTCATTCTAATTGGCTGCCAACACTCCAAACCAGGAAGTGTTGGCAGTCATCTTGTGACTTGGTAACCAAGTCACAAGAAAACAGAAAAAGGAAGATGAAAAACAAGAAAAGGGGGCAGGGTAGAAACACCCTGACCCCCTAGGCCTGCTCAGGGGGTCCCACAAGGACCCCCAGGCCCAAAAAAAGCATTTTTTTAAATAATTTCGGCCGAATTCACGCTGGGTGCGTCAATCCGGACGCAATTATTTTAAAAAAACGAAGCGCGGTCCCTGGGGCCAATATAGGCCTCAGGATGACTGACTGTATAAGTGAGTGATTAAACGTGTCTTACTGAATGCATGGGTTAGTGAGTAAACTGTGTAAATGTCTGTATCAGGCTGTCAGTTGGTGAGTAAGCGGCTGCATGGGTTGATGAGTAGCTACATGAGTGTCTATATGGGTAATTGATTGGTTGTCTGAGTATCTTTATGGGTGCCTGAGTGTCTGTGTGGGTGGGTGGGGGTGTGTGACTCTGTGCATAGATGTGTGAGTGGGTAATTCACTGGGTGTATGGGTTCAAGAGTGCATCTGTGAAGGGCAGTATGGGTGGGTGAATGTGTGTATGGGTGTGTTGGTGAGTGAATGGATGTCTCAGTGGTACATGTGTGAATAACTACATATGTGAAAGGCAGTATATGTGAGCGTTGGTGTATATAAATCACTATATGTGAGAGTGAGTGATTGTGAGAGTGGCTGTATGGATGAGTGTGTGGTTGTATCAGTGATTGTATAAGAGAGTAAGTATGTGTTAATATCTGTATCAAAAAGTGAGGATGTGTGTGTATAACTGTATACTGAGTAAATGGGAGTGTGAATGAATCTTTGCATGATTGACTAGGTGTGTGAGTAACTCTATGGATGAGTGGCGAAGTGTGAGTGTCTGTATAGGTGTATGAGTGCAAATGATAGTGCTGTATTGAAAAGTGACTGAATGTATGAGTGACTGTATGGGTGAATGAGTGGACATGTGTGTAGACCTAGGAATCAGTGAGTGGGTATGTAGTAACTGGTATTGGTGTGTCTATGGTTTCGTAAATGGTAGTCTGTATTTTAGAGTGGGTGTATCAAAGGTTATATTAGAGTGTGAGGAGGTGCATCAGATTATCACATGGATGATGTCATCAGTGATGTCATCAGTGATGTCATTTGAGATGTCATCAGTGATGTCATCATTGATGTCACTGACCATGTCATGAGTGATGTAATATGTGACGTCATCAGCAGTGCATTGCGGGAGTACGAGTTATAGTTAGCTCAACTAACTATAACGGCCGAATTTCTCTGGTTTTGTACAAGTGAAATGTCCAACTAACTAAAACGTCCCTGAAACCTATGGTTTTTTCAGTGAATTTCTATGTTTTTTAAATGCTAATTTCTAACTATAACGTCCCTGAAACCTATGGTTTTTTCAATGAATATATATATATATACACTGTCAATCCACAGCTTGCGCTGCCTCCCCCAGGATTGATGCAGACACACAATGTTGCTCACAAATTTTTCTTTATTTTATTAGCCAAAAGTACGCCATAACGGAATTCTGTCGCCACTCGCGGCCTTGATCACACAACAAATGTGCCACCATATGTATGTTTTTATATTCATTATCTCATCATGGAAACTAACAAAATACTACAAATCATCATATCTTTGTGGTAGTTGGACAGCTTGTTATTGTACATCACAATTCATTGTTTAATCGTATTGAGTGGAAGAGTGTTTTTTTCAAAGCTCAAACTTTAAATAGCTCATATTCATATGGTCCCCAATATATTCCACAATTGTGCCCAAGTGGGCAAATTCATTACTCATATTATACAAGTCATCTTGTGAATGGTATATACATCATATCTTACCTGACAAGCTTATTGCAAGAAGACTTAAGCAGGCATATTCTGCACAATATCCATACCACCAACACTTATTATTGTAGTTTCCACAATTATCAATTCGTATGTTCAGAAGCAAATTAAAGAGAGGGACAACAACATAATTAACAAATTACGCAATCTAACTTCTATAAGAGTTTACCGGTGAGGCTGTGCACATTCATCAAATAATAACATAGATGAAAAGGAAAAAAGTAAGAGTAGAAAAACATTGCTCCATAACTACACAAATGCAAATTTTACAAACATGTATACAACTCCTCATCCTTATTTCAACCATTGGTGACTCAGAATCAAGGTTTAAGATGTATTTTGTCTCTAGCTGCCTCAGTGCTTTCACTCGATCTCCCCTTCGTTTATTGCTAGTCTTTGCATCGATGACATAGTAACGCAGCTGCATCACATCATGATTGTGAAATTCTGCACAATGCCTAGCCACTGTATATGTTTGATCAATATTGCTGATAGATCGCATATATTGCAAAATGCATTTATGAACCTGCATCACAGTGCTGCCTACATAACGTAAATTGTAACTGCATGTCAATACATATAGTGCAAACTCAGGGGGCGATTCCGATCTCGGCCGGTAGGGCTCCGAATAGGATTCGGCTTAACCGGATCCGATTCGGAGCCCTATTGCCCGACCGATTCGCACGCGCGTCCGGGCGAGCGAGTACGATGCGAAATCGCCGACCGACTTCGTCCGGGCGTCCCGACCGCTCCGACCGACTCGTTCCGGGTCTAACCGCACCGACCGACTCGCTCGGACTCGACTCACACCGCGCAATGGAGACGTTCCCCGGCCGGGTAAGTACGATGCGCGCCGCGAGCAGTCCGACTGAGCCGCGCCGTCCGGCTCGAAAGCGATACAAAAGGGGATGATGGACGGAACGTTTGAGCCAATCAAACACTCACCCCCAGTCAACTGATCTGGGTTTAATCCATCATCATTCTTTAGCTCACTCCACCACCCCAGTTCAGACATAGCCATATGCAAATCAGTCTGACCTGTGTCTCATGGGAACAGTCAGCCCAGCTGCCAAGCCATGTCTTCCCTGGACCGGAAACAAGCATCCTAGGACCGGTTTCTGGCATTCCAGCCGTCATCAGCCAGGCTTGCTTGAATCCAGTGGCAAAGTGAGCAAGGGACCCACGTCTGGGCATACCCCGCCAACTTAGGGCGAACAAAGCGATACAAAAGGGGATGATGTTCAACACTCCGTCCATCATCCCCTTTGGTTTTGCTTTGTTTGCCCTAAGTTGGCAGGGTATGCCCAGACGTGGGTCCCTTGCTCACTTTGCCACTGGATTCAAGCTAGCCTGGCTGATGACGGCTGTTAGCCAGAAACCGGTCCCAGGATGCTTGTTTCCGGTCCAGGGAAGACATGGCTTGGCAGTTCGGCTGGACTGTTCCCATGAGGCACAGGGTCAGACAGATTTGCATATGGCCATGTCTGAACTGGGGTGGTGGAGTGAGCTAAAGAATGATGATGGATTAAACCCAGATCAGTTGACTGGGGGTGAGTGCTTGCAATGTTCAACACTCCGTCCATCATCCCCTTTGGTTTTGCTTTGTTCGCCCTAAGTTGGCAGGGTATGCCCAGACGTGGGTCCCTTGCTCACTTTGCCACTGGATTCAAGCTAGCCTGGCTGATGACGGCTGTTAGCCAGAAACCGGTCCCAGGATGCTTGTTTCCGGTCCAGGGAAGACATGGCTTGGCAGTTCGGGCTGGACTGTTCCCATGAGGCACAGGGTCAGACAGATTTGCATATGGCCATGTCTGAACTGGGGTGGTGGAGTGAGCTAAAGAATGATGATGGATTAAACCCAGATCAGTTGACTGGGGGTGAGTGCTTGCAATGTTCAACACTCCGTCCATCATCCCCTTTGGTTTTGCTTTGTTCGCCCTAAGTTGGCAGGGTATGCCCAGACGTGGGTCCCTTGCTCACTTTGCCACTGGATTCAAGCTAGCCTGGCTGATGACGGCTGTTAGCCAGAAACCGGTCCCAGGATGCTTGTTTCCGGGTCCAGGGAAGACATGGCTTGGCAGTTCGGGCTGGACTGTTCCCATGAGGCACAGGGTCAGACAGATTTGCATATGGCCATGTCTGAACTGGGGTGGTGGAGTGAGCTAAAGAATGATGATGGATTAAACCCAGATCAGTTGACTGGGGGTGAGTGCTTGCAATGTTCAACACTCCGTCCATCATCCCCTTTGGTTTTGCTTTGTTCGCCCTAAGTTGGCAGGGTATGCCCAGACGTGGGTCCCTTGCTCACTTTGCCACTGGATTCAAGCTAGCCTGGCTGATGTCGGCTGTTAGCCAGAAACCGGTCCCAGGATGCTTGTTTCCGGTCCAGGGAAGACATGGCTTGGCAGTTCGGGCTGGACTGTTCCCATGAGGCACAGGGTCAGACAGATTTGCATATGGCCATGTCTGAACTGGGGTGGTGGAATGAGCTAAAGAATGATGATGGATTAAACCCAGATCAGTTGACTGGGGGTGAGTGCTTGCAATGTTCAACACTCCGTCCATCATCCCCTTTGGTTTTGCTTTGTTCGCCCTAAGTTGGCAGGGTATGCCCAGACGTGGGTCCCTTGCTCACTTTGCCACTGGATTCAAGCTAGCCTGGCTGATGACGGCTGTTAGCCAGAAACCGGTCCCAGGATGCTTGTTTCCGGTCCAGGAAGACATGGCTTGGCCGTTCGGGCTGGACTGTTCCCATGAGGCACAGGGTCAGACAGATTTGCATATGGCCATGTCTGAACTGGGGTGGTGGAGTGAGCTAAAGAATGATGATGGATTAAACCCAGATCAGTTGACTGGGGGTGAGTGCTTGCAATGTTCAACACTCCGTCCATCATCCCCTTTGGTTTTGCTTTGTTCGCCCTAAGTTGGCAGGGTATGCCCAGACGTGGGTCCCTTGCTCACTTTGCCACTGGATTCAAGCTAGCCTGGCTGATGACGGCTGTTAGCCAGAAACCGGTCCCAGGATGCTTGTTTCCGGTCCAGGGAAGACATGGCTTGGCAGTTCGGGCTGGACTGTTCCCATGAGGCACAGGGTCAGACAGATTTGCATATGGCCATGTCTGAACTGGGGTGGTGGAGTGAGCTAAAGAATGAGGATGGATTAAACCCAGATCAGTTGACTGGGGGTGAGTGCTTGCAATGTTCAACACTCCGTCCATCATCCCCTTTGGTTTTGCTTTGTTCGCCCTAAGTTGGCAGGGTATGCCCAGACGTGGGTCCCTTGCTCACTTTGCCACTGGATTCAAGCTAGCCTGGCTGATGACGGCTGTTAGCCAGAAACCGGTCCCAGGATGCTTGTTTCCGGTCCAGGGAAGACATGGCTTGGCAGTTCGGGCTGGACTGTTCCCATGAGGCACAGGGTCAGACAGATTTGCATATGGCCATGTCTGAACTGGGGTGGTGGAGTGAGCTAAAGAATGATGATGGATTAAACCCAGATCAGTTGACTGGGGGTGAGTGCTTGCAATGTTCAACACTCCGTCCATCATCCCCTTTGGTTTTGCTTTGTCCGGCTCGAAAGAGCAGTCGGAGCCGTACTTTGGGGGTCCGTGTCGGACCCCCCTGTATGCGTAGCCGCGCGAGTCGCACACAGGGGGGACCCATGGGTCCCCCCTACCTGTGCGTGTACGGCGCGAGTCGCTTCACCGCGTACACGCTGTAGGGGGCGCCCTTGTCCGCCTCGCACCCATTGAGTCAATGGGAGCCCGCGTACGCATTGTACGACAGGCTCCCATTGACTTCAATGGGAGTCCGACCGACTCGAGTCCGATGGCATACGTGCGCATCGTACTCGTTCGGTCGGGCTGCACGGGTCCGATTCGGTCGGAAATCTCTCCGGGTCCGGCTCGGTCGGAGAGATTTCCGGCCCGAATCGGAATCGGCCCCTCAGTCTTGTAGTTAAATTCACCATTGATTTTCTGAAGGCTTGTCTTAAAAAGGGGTAAGATATTCTTAACTATTTACCCCTATTGTGCATGCTCTACATTTAGTGCATTTTCAAAATCCTTTGTTTGGGCTAAGACAATTTTTGATCTGATTATTTCAGGACTACTCCTCACCAGGGCATCTCTCATTGAGTAAGTCCTGTGATATGTGATTGGGGGGGGTCCCAGCACATTTGAGCATATGACAGGATCCAATCTAATAATGTGCCAATGCTTCTGAATCAGCAATTTTAATGCTTTATCCTGATTACTGTAACGGGTATTCAGTCTGATTTCCCCCTACTGTGTTTGCTTGCTCTCCAAGCAAAGAGGATTTTGTCACTTTCTTTTTTATTCACCACCTTCTATGTCCGCTCAAGTAATTCCATGATGTTCCCTCTTTGGCTAAATCTCACTATCATGTCACTCTGACATGCTATGACATCAGTATTAGCACTACAATTTCGTTTAGCTTGAAGCATTCTACCATACGGTATGCTTGCTTTCAAGTGCTGAGGGTGGAAGCTTGAACCATGTAATATTGTATTGCCCACAGTCTCCTTTCAATACAATTTGGTCATGTTGTTCCTAATGAAAGCCTCCAAAAGTAATACACTTACTCTTGACTTGCTGATCTGACTGGTGAAGTGCAGATTTTAGTTGTTAACATTAATTTCATCAACAAATTTCATGGCACTCTCAATCAAACCTCTCCACATCACAAAGAGATCATAAATGAAACATGACCATATGACCACATGTTCTTCCCTTGCTATTTTGTGGTCATTACAGAGCACCTTTTCTTCCCACCAGTTCATGTATAAACATGCATAGCTCAGGGTGAAAAAGGTGCCTATTGCCGTGCCACTCAATTGGCGGAACAATTTATTACAAGAAATAGTTGTTATCAAGGCACCATTGTATCATAGTTACTAGCATCTGAATATGCGAATATATCTTCAGTGGGTGATTTTTCAAAAAGTGCCACACTGCCCTTAGGCCACCCTAATGGGAAATGCTTATATATAATGTTGTTACATCAAGAGATATTAGTAGGCATACATTGTTCCATGTAATATCATAATCCATCTTCAGAAAATCGCCATTGTCTTTCATGTAAGAAGGTACATTTTTTACGTAATCCTGAAGAAAATAATCAATATATTTTGACAATATATATGTATCCATCAAAGTTCAAAGCTCTGCTGCAAGGCTGCTTCTCCAGAAGGGGTGGTGCATTAGGTTGGGAGCAGACCAGATCATCAACTATGCAAAGCAACTATATCCCAAAGGGTACATACTAGACGCACACTGAGGACTGGAATCCAAGTGATAATTTATTCCATCATTCGTAAATGCCTACATATACATATATCTATCTATCTATCTATCTATCTATCTATCTATCTATATTTATAAACACGGGATCCAATATTCAGAACTCTATTACTGGCAAGCAGATGCATTTTCGCTCCATGCCTTTGTCAATGCTTGGTTCAGTGAAATAAACACCATTCTTATAGTTCCAGCTAAAATGCAACATAACATTCTCCCATTGGAGGATTCTGTGTGAACATAAAAAGAAGACTAATGCCCTTTGAGTTAAATACTCTATTAACAGCCACCATCTCTGCATGCCATATATTTATATCTTCCAAATAGCAGTATCCGTGTGTTCTGAAATGTTAGAAACAAATATAAAAAAAGTGCAAGAACAGTCTAGCCTTAAATAGGCATTTTTAAAGAGACATCTGGACACATAAAATATTTCATACACATGCAGATGGTCAAATATCCACAGTCCTCCCTCGTATTCCACCCTGGGTGGGATGCCACATCTCACCCTGTGGAGCAGATATTACAATGTGTGAAGGGTGCAGCGTTCAGTTCCACACGCCCCACCCAGTCTGGTGTGAATTAATTAAGAACATATCCCTCACCACAGCTGCTGGACAATGCAATTCAGGAATCACCCAGCACGAACCCACAGGATTCAGCCCAGTGAACGTATATCCTTTGATTTCATAATCTCCGACATTGGCAATGATATATGGGCCAATTCATATATATATATATATATGTATATATATATATATATATATTATCTACTGGCGGTCGCCAGTAGATAGTTATAGTTACAACCTATTATCCATAGGAAATCCGCGACATTCCATTTGAAATAACTCTCTTGCCGGTTGACGTATCTTCGCAAAATTTTCAAACTTTATGGCCCGCTCCGGTCCGCTCCTACCCTGAAAGTCTCGGGGGATTCGTCAAGCGGGGGCCGAGAAAAAAGGGGGTCCCAAAACGCGTTTTCCCATGCAATTTTCCATAGGAAACTTTAGACACGGCTACAGCCCGAACTGCTGAACGGAATTACACCAAATTTGGCAAAGAGGTAGTTCTTGGTTCAGAAAGAACCCTTTTTGTTAAATGGTGTAAATCCGTTCAGTAGTTGCTGAGAAAATCAAAAGTAAAAAGATAGTGATATCTATGGCCGAGTAGGGTCCGCGTACCCTCAGCGCACCCTGCGCGCACCGTCCCGATCACGAGCTGCATGTTAATTGGCTGTCAGCTGGCTGTCAACATTCCGATTCAGGAAATGTTGGCAGCCATTTTGTCCCTCGGTAGAACCGAGGGACAGAAACCAAGTGCGCAAAGCGCACAAAGGGGCAGGGTAGAAACACCCTGACCCCTAGGTTTGCTCAGGGGTCCCACAAGGACCCCCTGGGCAAAAAAAAAAAAAAAATTTTTAAATCGTCAGGATGCGCTCAGGGTGCACGAATCCTGCCGAAAAAAAAAAAATCAAAGCGCGGTCTCCCGCGCTTCGATTGCATTTTGCCCCCGGGTGGCCCAAGTCCCGGGGGCATGGTGGGGGGGGGTATAATTTAATGTGTGGGGGCCTCAAAGGGCCTCCAAGCCCCGAGGACCGCCACCCCCGGGGCTTTATTGAAAAAATAGTGCGGGAGGGCTCTTCTGCCCTCCCGCAGCCCCGGGACCGCCACCCCCTGGGGCTTCTTTTTTATTTGAATAAGGTGTGGGGGGCTCCAGCCCCCCACACGCCCGGGGACCACCACCTCCCCGGGGCACTTTTAAAATAAATGTGGGGGTCCATTACGGACTCCCAGAGCCCCGGGGACCACCTCCTCCCGGGGCTGTGCAATTTAAGGGAGGGGGCCGCGCGGACCCCCTCCTGGAGCCCTTGATGGCCCTGGGGACCGCCACCCCCAGGGCCGGCTCCTGCAGTGTCCCGGGGTGCCTACCCCGGGACACTGTAGTTTGCTATGGCAGGACGGGAGCCTCGCGGCTCCCGTCCTGCCATCGCAAACTGCTTTGGATATTGGAAGAGAGAGCAGGAAACCTGCTCTCTCTTCCAATATCCAAAGCACATTGCTTTTCCACATGGGGAGCTGCATCTTAGCAGCTCCCCATGTGGAAAGCAATGCCGGCTCCCAAGGGACGCGGGAGCCGGCGGGACTGTGGGGGGATTGGGGACCCCCACAGTCCCCAACGGAGAAGGGCCAGCCCGGGGGATGGAGTCCCGGGGCAAGTAGTGGCCCGGGAGGGGGCCACGCGGCCCCAATCCCCCCCAAAATTTTTTTTTTAAAAAACGGAAAGGCCGGCCCCGGGGATGGGGTCCCCGGGGCCTTAAATGGCCTGAGGAGGGGGCCACGCAGCCCCCTCCAAAGAAAAAAAAAATTCGAGGCCATGCCCCGGGGATGGGGTCCCCGGGGCCAATACAGGCCCAGGGAAGGGGGCCACGCGGCCCCCTTCCCGTTTTTTTTTTAATTTAATTAAAAAAAGGGGTAAGGCCCTGGGGGATGGGGTCCCCAGAGCCCAAAAACAGGAAAAAGGAAGGGGGGCCACACAGCCCCCTTCAGGGGACAAAAAAAAAAAAAACGATCGGGCCCGCAGGCCCCGCCCCCTTCCTTCACCACTCTGCAAGGGGAGTTAATCCCCCGACTTAAAACGCGCCACGGGGCGCGTTTGCACAGTGGTGAAGGGAGGGGGCGGGGCTTCAGGTGACATCTGTGCAAACGCGCCCGTGGCGCGTTTTAAGTTGGGGATTAAATCCCTTCAATCCTGAGGGTCCCTGGGGCCAACTAGCCCAACAGGTACATCCAGAAAGCGCCACAGAGCTGCGTTGCAGAGAGGTGTAAAGGGGTGTGGCCTCTCTACACATCTCTGCAACGCAGCCCCTGGCGCATATTGGAGGTTCCTGGTGGGCTAGTTGGCCCCTAGGGACCCTCAGGATTCAAGGGACTTAATCCCCCAACTTAAAACGCGCCACGGGGCGCGTTTGCACAGATGTCACCTCAGGCCCCGCCCCTCCCTTCACCATTGTGCAAATATTCTTCTAAAATCATCCGAAATACGAATTCCGATTTACTCACCTGTTATAAGGAGAGACCTCAGTGCTGTATCTTTCAGTCCAGTACTGGTCCTGAAAAGTAATTTTAACCGTACTTACCAGTAACTTGAATTTCCTTCCATAGGCTAACATTGACTGGTTTCACTTGAAAATTCTTCTAAGTGTGGAGTTTTGGAACTTTAAATTATTCTTCTAAAATCAGCCGAAATACGAATTCCGATTTACTCACCTGTTATCAGGAGAGAACCCAGTGCTGCATCTTTTAGCCCAGCACTGACCCTGAAAAGTAATTTTAACCGTACTTACCAGTAACTTATCTTTTCTTCCATAGGAATCCATTGTCTGGTTTTCAGCAGAAAAGTTTCAAAGTGTCGATTTTCACAAACTACAAATATTCCTTAAAAATCGCCTGTATGACTTAAACTCATTTTTTCAACTGTTTACAGGAGATGCACCAGTGCTGGATCCAGGATCCAACACTGAGTAAGAAAAAGTAACGATAACAGTTTTTACCTGCTAAATGAATTTCCTTCCATAGGATAACATTGGTGATTCTATGAGGAAAAGTTTCTAAGTGTCAACTTTTAAAATACAATAATATTCCTTAAAAATCACGACTGTAACCAAAACGCTTTTACTCAACTGTTTACAGGAGATGTCCCAGGACTGAATCTAGGATCCAGTCCTGTGGTTAGAAAATTAATCCATAAAGTAACTAATTGCATTTAACTAGAAATTCACATTGAGCTGAATGTTGCATTGTGTTTGAAAATGTGTTGCCCATTGCAACAACTGTAACTACTGTACTTAAAAGTCTATTGCCTATGTGCTAAGTATTTAAACTAAAGTAATTCATTCTGAGAAAGTATTTTTGTAATGTAATGTATAATGTAATTACAATGTAATTTAAATAATAAATTATGTAAAAGAAATTGTTGCTAAAAATGTAGTAAATCAGTATGAAAAAAATTAATATAAAAATTAATACATTTAAAAAATGTCATTTAAAAAACCTTAGAAATTCACTGAAAAAACCGTAGGTTTCAGGCACGTTATAGTTACAAATTAGCATTTAAAAAACCTTTGAAATTCACTGAAAAAACCATAGGTTTTAGGGACAGTTATAGTTACAAATTAGCATTTAAAAAACCTTTGAAATTCACTGAAAAAACCATAGGTTTCAGATATGTTATAGTTACAAATTAGCATTTAAAAACCTTTGAAATTCACTGAAAAAACCATAGGTTTTAGGGACAGTTATAGTTAGTTGGACATTTCACTCGTACAAAACCCGTGAAATTCCCCGTTATAGTTAGTTCAGCTAACTATAACTCGCGCCTCACAATGCACTGCTGATGACGTCACATATTACATCACTCATGACATGGTCAGTGACATCACTGATGACATCATCCACGTGATAATCTGATGCAGCTCCTCACACCCTAATATAACCTTTGATACACCCAATCTAAATTACAGACTGCCATTCGCAAAACTATAGACACTCCAACACCAATAACTACATACCCACTCACTGATTCTTAGGTCTACACACACACATCCACTCACTCACCCGTACAGTCACTCATACTTATGGTCACTCAGTACAGGACTATCATATGCACTCTTACTCCTATATAGACACTAAAACACCGCCACTCATCCATAGAGGTACTCACACACCTAGTCAGTCATGCAAATAATTAAACACACTGCCATTTACTCACCTATACAGTTATACACACACCAGCTCACTTAATCATACAAATACTAGCACATTGTTACGCTCTTATACAATCACTGATACAAGCACACACTCATCCATACAGCCACTATCACAATCACTCACTCTCACTTATAGCTATTTATATACTCCAACACACATATATACTGGCTTTCACATATGTAGTTACTCACACATGTACCACTGGGACATACATTCACTCACTAACACACTCTTACACACACTTACCCACCCATACAGTCTATCACAGATGCACTCTTGAAACCATCCACCCAGTGAATCACCCACTCACACATCTATGCACAGAGTCGCACACACCCCACCCACACAAACACTCAGGCACCCATACAGATACTCAGACAACCAATCAATAACTCATATAGACACTCATGTAGCTATTCACAAACCCATGCAGCCACTTACACAGCAACAGACAGACAGATACAGACATTCACCCAGTTTAGTCACTAACCCATGCATTCAGTAAGATACGTTAAATCACTCACTTATAGAGTCAGTCACGCACCTACTAAATCATCCATACAGACACTTACACACCCACTCATTCTTCAATACGTCTTTTCCTATATATATTAAAAATATTTAAACTTTACAGAAACACACAGTCACTGGATGATGTCATCAGTGATGTCATTTGAGATGTCATCAGTGATGTGATCAGTGATGTCACTGACCATGTCATGAGTGATGTAATATGTGACGTCATCAGCAGTGCATTGCGGGGGCGCGAGTTATAGTTAGCTGAACTATCTATAACGGGGGAATTTCACGGGTTTTGTACGAGTGAAATGTCCAACTAACTATAACTGTCCCTAAAACCTATGGTTTTTTCAGTGAATATATATATATATATGTATATATATATATATATATATTCACTAAAAAAAACAATGGTTACAGGGGCGCTATAAATAGGCTGACATTTCACTCGTACAAAACCAGAGAAATTAAGCCATTATAGTTACTTGATTTAACTATGACGTGCGCCCCCGCAATGCACTGCTATGACCTCACATATTACATCACTCATGACATGGTCAGTGACATCACTGATGATATTACTGATGACATCTCAAATGACATTACTGATGATATCAGTAATGACATCATCCACATCATCCCTGACGCACCCACTCACACCCCTAAAGAGTCTTTTATACACCCACTGCCACTCCCACACAGCCATTCACAAACCCATTGGCAGAGCTATACCAGTACTTACACAGCCACTCACTTATTCATAAATCTACACAAATATCCACTTGCTCACTCATACTGCCACTCATACACCCGCTCAGTCACCAATACAACCATTGACATATCCACTCATATACCCATACAGACACTCAGACACTGAGTGAGTCACCCATAGAACTACTCACACACCTACACACTCACCCATACAGTCAATCATACAGGTATGTACTTACCCAAACAGTTACATACACATACACTTACTAGCTCATACAAATAACTACACATAGTCACTCACCTGCCGCACTGCTGTTTGAGGGATGAAGTCCACTTTAGTCCTCAGGCCTTCAGGAAACAAGGGGGCCTCATCGCCCCACCATCAGTGTGCCGAGAGGCACATTAGCAGAGTGGTGGAAAAAGGGGTGTGACCTCTGACCACCTCTCAGCAACCCCACGGTGTGGGGCTTACTGGAGTTAACAGGTGGGCTAGTTGGCCCCTAAGAACCCTCGCCAGAGAAGTGGACTTCATCCCTCAACCAAGAGCGTGCCAGGGGGCACGTTTGCAGAGTAGTGGAGAAAGGGGCGGGGCCTCCGGGGAGTTCCCGGCTTGTTTTTTTAAAATTTTTATTTTACGAAGGGGGCTGAGTGGCCCCCTTCCCTTGATCCTTTTGGGCCCCAGGGACCCCAGTCCCTGGGGCCTGACCCATTTTTAATTTTTTTATTTAAATAAAAAGGGGGGGGCCCACGCAGCCCCCCTCCCGAGGCCGATTTCGGCCCGGGGACCCCATCCCCCGGGGGTAGGCCTTTGTTTATAATTTTTTTAAAGGGGAGGGAGGGCCGTGTGGCCCCCCTCCCCAGGCCAATTTTGGCCCCGGGGACCCCATCTCCCAGGGCCCTAACTATTCTTTTTTTTTCTTTTAAAGGGAGTGGGGCAGACGGCCCCCCTCCCAGGTAATTTTAGGTGCCATGGACCCCATCCCCCGGGGCATGGCCATCTCCTTGGGGACTACGGGGTTGCCTGAAGCCCCCGCGGTCCCAGCCAGCTCCCACCTCCTGCGGGAGCCGGCATTGCTTTTTATCCCCAGGGAGATGCTAAGGGCCAGATTATGATCTTGTTAGGAAGCTCCTGATGGGTACGGGAACACTCAAATCCGATTTGGCACCTATGTTTCCAATCGAGTCGTCACCCACTCCGAATGACAAAGTACGATGCGAAGATCTCGTCCGCGTCGACCGAATCATTTCTGGAACCCAATCCTTTCTGACCGACACATTCGCAGACGAATCGTGCCGCGCAATGGAGCCGGATTACGACCGAGCGATTACGATGCACGATTCGATCAGCTGTATCGCCCCGGTCTCAGCGAGACGAAAAGGCAGCCGGAATCGGACTTCGGGGGGCCGTAGCAGGCCCCCCTTCACCCGGAGCCCTTCGAATCGGTCACAGGGGGTGCCCATGGGTCCCTCCGATCCATGCATGCACAGTGTGGCGGGCAACATGGGGTGCCCGCCGCAGGGTGTACGCTTTTTCCCACCCACCCCTTTTTGCTATGTGAGCCTGTGTACGCGTCGGTACATGGGCTCCCATAGAGTTCAATGGGAGTCTGAGCGAACCGAGTCCGTCAGCATACGGCTGCATCGTACTTGTTCAGTCTGACTCGCACAGCGCGATTCGCTTGGAAAGCCCTCCAGATCAGAGTCGTACAGAGGGCTTTCCTAACTAAATTGTAATCTGGCCCTAAGATGCTGCTCCCTGGGTGTAAAAAGCAAAGAACTCCACTTTGAACAAGCAAGAGCAAAATGCTCTTGAATGTTCAAACTGGAGCACTTATTTGCTATGGGATGGCGGGAGCAGTGCTCCTGCCATACCATAGCTAACTGCAATGTTCTGGGATGGGCTCCCCAGGACATTCCTGGAGCTGGCCCTGAGGGGTGGCAGTCCCCAAGGCCATTTATGGCTCCAGGAGGGCCCCCCTTCAATTTTTCTAATAGTCCCGGGGAGGTGGTGGTCCCCGGACAGCTGGGTTGCGCGTGGCCCCCTGCATTTTTGTATATGAGCCCCGTGGGGGTGGCAGTCACCACAGCTGCATAGAGGGGCCAGAGCCCCCCATGCATCCTTTAACATTATAACCCCAGGGAGGTGGTGGTCCCTGGGACTGCGGGGGGCCGCTTGCTCCCCCGCATTTAAAAAAATGAGCCCTGGGGAAGTGGCTGTCCACAGGGCTGCATGGGGGGGCTGGAGCCCCCCACACATTACAATAAAATATAGCCCCGGGGAGGTGGTGGTCACCGGGGCTGCGGGGGTGCCGTGTGGCCCCCGCACTTCAAATGGTTAGCCCCAGGGAGGTGGTGGTCCCAGTGGCTGCAGGAGCCCAAGCAGGCCCCCGTATCTTTATTTGTTATTGCCCCCGGGACCTGGCCCACCCGGGGGCCTAAAGTAAATGAAGCGCGGGAGCCCATGCTTTGTTTTTTTTTTTTTTCTGCCGGATTCAAATCTGCCAATTTTTTTTTTTTTATTCTTTTCTGTGGGACCCCCTCAACAGGCCTAGGGTAGAAACACCCTGACCCCTATTCTTGTATTTTAATGTTTTGTCTTTCGACTCTGTTCAACTTTTTGGAAAATTTCATGAAGATTCATCAACGGGCACCAATGATATATGTAACTGAAAATCACCTTTTTCCAATGAAAACTAGCTATAACTACCTACATTTCATACACACACTTATGTGCCTTTTATATTGTTGGTTTAATTGTTTGTGTGATTTTTTTGTTTGTTTGTTTACAGTTTAATTTTGTTGTTTACAACTGTTGTTTTAAAAAAAAAAAATCAGTTATGTCCTTCTATGGTAAGCACTATTTGAAGTTTTATTTAAAATGTTTAATATGGACTTCAATACTTTTGAATTTTATTTTATATACATATATATTTTCTTAATATTTAAATTGTATAAATGTTTGTAGTTTATGTAACTATTTTTTACATGATGTTGTTACGTATTTATTTATATTTTTATTTGTGGTGATTTATAATTATTTTTATGATGTAATATATATTTCTTATTGTTAAAACGTGAATACATTGTTTAATGTTTATTTTACTGTTTTATTTAATATAAAAACTAATTATTTTTATGATTTTCAATGACAATATCATTGTAGTCCATATTGTGTGAAACGATATTTTTAACTATTCATAAGTTTATTTAAGGGTAGCAATATTTTCGGTTCCGATATTTTTAAGAGATATTTGTTTTCTCAATATTTGTGGTTTATTAGTTACGTATAGGAAGGCGATACTTTTGTTAACAATATTTATTTCCCAATATTTATGTATATCGATATTGTGTACACCTATATTGTGTCTTTGAACCAACACCTTGCAGGGGATGTTATCAGATACGTTCTGCATACACAGAAGGCAGCAGAATTGATGAAACCTTCAGACAGGGCTTATCTTTCTATTAAATGTTCCCTTGACACAGAATCACATCTCCAAGAAAAAATACCTGTATTGAGGTCGCTGGGACAAGGAAAATTAAGGCATCCGTTTCTTAATCTCTTGCTGTCAAATTCGATAGATATTTTGTTTTGCTGTAATGTAATGTGGACAAACTGCTATTGGTATGACCGGGGAGTCGGTGGATTGAGTTGTACTGTAAATATTGTCTGCTTGGCAATATTTATTTGTCAATCAGTAGGGAAATATGCACAGTAGTGTTGAATGTGTCAGAGACACTCAGGTGAAATAAGATACCTTTTTTGCCTCCTGATATTTTCAATCTATAATTGATTCCCGGGGAGCTCTGTATTCTGGGCCTAAAATGGGTCAGAATCTTGTCTAGTACAACGCTGACTTTTTCAAGCAGAAAACGATTCTTCCGAACTGTTTATAGAGGATGGGTCAGGCATGACGCCCAAACAAAGAGTTAGATACATAAGGGATGCCACAGATTGCATTGGCCTCTTTTGTTTAACTCCGGGCTACATGTCACCAAGAGAAGAAGAAAAAGTAAATACCATGCAATATATGTTTGCTTGAAGAAATAAATATCTTGGTACAACCTCATATATGAAGCTTTTAATCTATTAGTGTCTGCGTCTCCACTTTGCTTACTTCGTTATCACGGAGCCCTAGCAGTGTTTAATAACATAAACAAAAACGGTGCAATGTTAGACATAATTAGATCTCTGATTAAAGCAAGTATTTGTATTGATTTTGTGCATCAGCCTGAAAAATGAATTGGGAAGAAAACAGATTCCCGCTAGAAAACGAGTGACCAAGTTAGCTCTTTGAAAATACGTGTATAATTACAGTATAGATTATGGGAGCTGTGCGACCCGAACCAAGGGTAGGTCTTCCTTTTGCGAAAGCCTCTAAAGGGTGAAACATATCTCTTAGATGGAAATGTAATGCCTTTGCTTTCAAATGCCATATTTTATTACGTGATTTCTCACAACCAAAAACACGTTAACACGAACCGAATTATTCGTTTCTTTGTCTATTTCAGAGCACATAACAAAAAATGCACAGGATCTTGCATGCCCTAGGTGCTTGCAATCTACTGAAAGACAACGACAGACCACAATAAAAGCACAACAGCAACTACATGATTATGATAGAATGTGTTTTCTTCTAAAAATGAATTTCGCTCTGTAGTATGTCTAGTACTGTCCATGAACAATGACACTGGCTAATTCGCCTACTCTTGAGATTGTGGTAAGAAAGAATGTTTGGAACGAAACTAGGGGGATATTAGCAACAACTTGCGATAATTATCGCAAACCGCGCATAGCGCGTTTTTTTTTATTGCCGCCTATCGCTGGATATTATTGCGGAGATAACACGCTATTAGCAAGGTTTATCTCCAATGTGATAAAATATCCAGCGATAGCGGCGAAATGCGTGAATATCGCTGGAAATCCAGCGATATTCACGCATTAACGCCATGTGGGACTTAGCCTGACAATCCACCTCCCATT
Organism: Calotriton arnoldi; assembly: GCA_963921515.1. NCBI lineage: Eukaryota > Metazoa > Chordata > Amphibia > Caudata > Salamandridae > Calotriton > Calotriton arnoldi. The sequence goes on along the minus strand of CAWUFW010012774.1, from coordinate 71,576 downwards.
CAACAAACAGGTAAGTTGTGTTTTTAGCAGGTGTTAAATTCTAGCGATATTCGCGCTTAGCGCGAATTTTTTATCGCTTCGCCTGCGTTGCTAATAGGGGGAAGTTGTGTTAGTGACTGTTTTCAGTCGCTTTTAGTTGGGAACGCCTACCTTGCATGTCATTAGCGATAATTATCGCTGGCATGCAAGGCGATGGGAAAACGGGCCGCTATCGCCAGAAAGCTGTCGCTAACGCCTGTTAGCGACAGCTTGCTGATAGGGCGATAAAAAAATCGCCGCTTTAGCGGCAAAAAGTGCCGCTAAAGCGGCGATAAAGCCCTTGCTAATATGCCCCCTAGTTTGCTATTGCTGCCATTGAAACGATGGGCATCTCTTCATCCAAGGAAAGAATTCTAGGTCTAGGCAGCATAGGAAGAATTTGCACCAGAGTAAAATGAATATGAAGCTGATAGACATTTAAATTAAAGGTCTGCAACTCAAGCAAAGCAAATGTCAAGCTCGGGCTCATGCCCTGGGCTCAGGAGGACTGGCTCTGAAATAAAGCCGGGACAAGCACCCAGGGCACTGCCCTAGTCTCTCCCTAATAGAGTTTTAGCTTGATAAACCTAGAGCAACTCAATGCAATGCAAATTGCTGCTATGCGTTACTCTGCCCCAGAGAGGCATTCCCTGGGTGAGGCATCGGTGTTCCCACACATCCATCCATGGACTTTGGTGCATTCACAGATTCACTATTAGTAGTAGAACTGGGAATGTGGCAAAATGCTCGCCTCCCCAGGTGAGGCAAAACGAGAACTGCAGCACACATATTAAGAGGAAAATGCCTCTCATGATTGATTTTGTGCAGAAAGGTGTCCCTTCCTGCACAAAAGCAATCGTGACTACAACACAAGGATCCTTGCATGCAACGTGATGCAATGCTGCCTAAGTTGGCCCTAGGCAGCTAAAAAGTGTGCAGTGCTAGGGAAGGACAGAAATTTGCCATATGATGTTAAATGCAACACATTCCTGCCCTTCCCCTGTCACGCAGCGCAGCATGGTAGTGTTAAGTTGGGACACCTATGGACAGGTAGGCCTTAGTCAAAGGTTCCCCGCCCCCCAACCATGAAATGAGGACACAGTGCTGTATTCAACTAACCACGATGTCTGAGCCACGGGCAGCTTTATTAACATTACTATGACAAGTCACGGTCACAACCACTCAACCCAAACATGGGGCTTCCCTGACAAATACCCCTCCCACATTATACATGTTGGGATCAGCCATGTCCCAACATAACATTCTTGCTTAGTCCCTACGAACAAAACGATACATTAAAAAAAACATGGCTCAGACAAAAAATACAGAACACACACATATATTTGAAAAAGAATGAACGCACACAAATAGCAAACAAAGTTCAAAATTGTCTCATCTCCATCTCCCTGAGTGATCCTTCTTTAGTTCAGCACAAAGTCTTTCAGTTTTGCATAGCCAACTGGATTGGGTCTGAGATGGTACCTTGTAGTCCCTTTTCGTCGAACCGCTGTGTTGTTCTCAGGTCATTCTTCCCATTGCCCAGAGACTGCGGTGGCTGGGTCATCAGCTGAAATCACTCCAGTCTCATTTACATGGGAGGTAGACAACTCCAGAGTCTGTTCTGGCACAATTACCACTGATGACATTATCATGGATTGTATGGGAGTGGTCATTGTAGCTGATTCCAGAGGTCATCATTATGTCCTTCCACATGGGAGGGTCGGAGGTTCTTATCCGTACAGGGATCTGTTGTGTTGTAATGTTTGAAAAAATGCTATGTTCCTGTTAATGGTTTAATCACCCTTTTAGGTTGTAACCATTGTTTCTCTAATCTCGCCGATGTTCCAGGAGTTGACTTCAAAGGGTAAATGAAACTTGCTCCCTGTATGTCGATCTCTGACTAGTACTAAATTACCAACTTGTAGATGTCTATGCCGTGCTCTCCTCCTGACTGATATTTTGTTATTTTGTGCCTTACGCTGGCTCAATGCATCTGCCACCTCATCTATGACTTCTATTGCTTTAATGGTGTCACCCATCATCCTGTTCATGCACAGAACACTGGGGCTCACTCTTGTTGTGTCATGTGGAGTAAGTCTGTATTCTCGTAGAAATGCATACATGACACATTCTATGTCCTGAACATTGGCTAGTGCGATCCGCAGGACTTTGTTCAGAGTACACATAAATCGTTTGGCCTCTCCGTTCACCTGTGGCAATCTGAGTGTAATTCTCCGGGATGAATGCCTCCGGACTTCAGAAGTCAGAAAATTCCTGGCTGGAGAACGGAGGTCCATTATCTGTGTGGTGCTCGTTCAACAGGCCATAGGTAGCCATTATTTTCTCCAGATGAGGTATGGTCTGACTGGCGGTCATTGATTCCATGATCGTGATTTCTGGATACTTTAAGAAATCATCAGTTCCCACAAGCATGTGACAGTCATTGATCAGGCTCCCAAAGTCAGTACTAGCTTGATACCAGGGAAGTGCTGTAATGGTTTCCGTGATGATAGGGACAGGCGGATCTGCTGGATCGGTGGCCTGGCACCAGTGGTAGCAGTGCACTGTTTGTTCTACCTGGTCATCTAGGCCAGGAAACCTCCCTTTATATTTGAGCCTGAACTTGATCTTGATAACCTCTTGGTGGACGGTGTGAGCTAAATCCACTACTTGCTGTTGTAGTTGCCCTGCTATCATCAGTCTGTGGCCTCTCAACAGACAGTCTTCAGAGATGCAGCTAGTTCATGATGAACGTGGTGCAGGGATCCTTATGCACTCAGAAACAACGTCCCGGTAGGTCAATGGAGATATGCTTGTACACACTCGTCCCCACACTCCATCTACCTTTTTGGGACAGAATACCATATGTACAGAACACAAGCTAAAGGACACTTCCCTTGCGTTACATTTTCGGTCTGTCGGCATCGACATCTGTAGATCTGGGTTGACTACTCCCTGGGAATTGCGTACCTTGACAAATTGCAATACAGAGGGAGTGATCTATATGTTGCATTGTCCTTGCAACATGATTTATGTGAGCATGACCACACGTAAGGTCAAACAAAGGATAGTCGAACATCGAAGTTCTACCCATTAAGAAAGATAACACAAAACTCACACAACACTTCCTCAATGTGGGACATACAGAGAATGATATTCGATGGACCGTCATTGACAAACCACAATACCTAAGAACAATGGGAACCCAGGAATCCGCCTTGTTTCACAGGGAGCAGAGATGGATTTTCAGGCTTCGTTGCGACACGCAAGGATTAAATGATGATATTCCTTGGACTAGTCTGGTAAGATAGCTGACTAAGGGCAACCTCTCCCCCTTCCGACCCTTTTCCACACGTATTGATTGCTATAGGGACTAATACATTCATTCATCATGATCTCTACCAATATCCTACCAGTCACTTGGAAAATACACTCCTCTTTTGGGATGCTACTATACATGATTGAAAAGTTTTCTTGTCTAGACATTACCATGTGTGCCTCTTACCCGTCATAATATGCCTTTGAGAACATAATTTATACATTACAAATCAATATTTCTTGTTTGTGCCAATGCCACGACTTTACATTTTATTGACCCATTTCCCCCCTTTTTTTGATCAACCCTTTTTTGATCCACCTTGTTCTGAAATAGGGTGATACACAACAACAACCACACCCCCTCATTTTTTTACTAGGTGCCTTTCTATGCGTTTCTTTGCACCATCAGAATGGAAGGGCTGTGTTGTGCATGCACGTCTCTTCGGGAAGTACGTTTCCCAAGATCCTAGTAGGTGCGTGACGCATTGGACGCCTACCGTCACTTCCTTCCTTACCTGTGCCTTGACGGTGCTTCCTTCTCTTGCCGGGACCCCGTCTGTATAGGAGGAACTCGGACTGAGCCATGGGTGAGTTTTAAAGCTCCGGCACGAGTCACGAGCGTACCTATAGATATAATAATCCTTTTTGGGGTTTTCTTAGCTGTATATCTGAAGTGCTGCATATACTTAATTGAGTCCAGGGATGGCATAATGGGCTATTTGATAGTGGGGTTTAGCCTCTGACCAATAAGACCCTTGTAGATGTGATATTAAAAGGATTATATTATATGTTCGATACGAATTGCAGCATATGCTTCCCTTCCATTTTCCAAATAGAGTTTGGAGATCGAATCTTATTTAAACATGCGATACTAGCTGAGAAATTGTAACCTGACCTTAAGCTCTATGCAATGTTGGTACATAACTAGTTCATGAGCAATACCCCCTCCTCCTTTTTGAACTCATGAATAGGTCTCACTTTATACCTGACGCTTGAAATAAACACTTTTTAGGTGCATTGATATTAATTTCAATATAGATTGCTTTACCTGTCACATTGTTACTGCCATGTTTTCTGGATCTCTCCTTTAGCTGAGTTTCAAGTGGGATAGCCTTTGGCTGAAGAGAGGTAATTGAATGCCTTTGATCAGGTAACATCAATCTTAATATGAAATTCATGCATGCTGTCTTGTGGGGGACCTTTTCTGTGTACAATTAATAGTCAGATTACCTCTGGTTTTTGTGTTTCTGTTTACTTTACAGATGAGATGGTGTATTTTCCACAAGTCATATACACAGGCTACAAACTCTTGATGACCAGAATAAACATCTGTTTTTGTTTAGCACTTTTCTTTATGATTTATATGCAGAGTGACTAGTCTTCTTTTTGGTACTGAAGAATGTCCATGAACTCCGGCTAAGGTCGGTGTAGGGCAGAAACATGCTGACCTCTAGCAGGGGTATATTTGTTGATAACCCCTGGTCCTCTTTGTTTTTAACCCTGTCCTAGGACACCGCACAATAAAGTTATTAGGTCCCCTGGAGACAGTTTTAATATCTTCACTTAATTTTTGTCTGCACTCAGCCCATCACTCATCGAGTCCTTTGTTCCCCTCTATACAAAACACCTCAGCTCCTCTCCCATTTTGGAAGAGTTATGGCCCACACCTGGGACCTTGCGGCCCTGGTGTGAGGAGGGAGCCCCATGATGAAGCATGTCACCTTCGAATGAGTGAGGGTTCTCGTCCTTAAAAAGGTCTCTCCTTATTCATACCAAGACATACAACCTTCTGATCTACTGATTTTCATGATTGTTTTTGGTACTCTCAGGAGTTTTCCCTCTATAGTTTTTCTTGTCAGACACAAACCATGTCATAACGTTTTGAGAACGTACTTTTTGTGAGTTATAATTCAGAAAGGGAGTAGTACGCTCTCTCTTGGGGGCTTCTCCCTTTGATCCTTTGTGTGCACTATTATATTGCCAGTTTCCTGACATCACAGCAGAAGAAGCATTCCAGAGACAGTCATCCACTTTTGCATCTCCTGCAATGAAATGGGTAAAGGTCTGGCCCTCTCGACCATAAGCTTTACATGCCCCTCTGCTTCCTCAATGTCTGACTCCTCACATACTATAGCAGACCTCACATGCCTGTAGAGATAATCCGCAGGGTTCTGAGGCCCAGACAGATAGACTACAGAGAAACTGTATTCCTGCAGTTGGAGAATCCACTTTTCTATCCTCAGTGGTGGTTTCAAAGTGGGCCCAGTAAACAGAGGAATGAGTGGTTTGTGTTCGGTATGAACTGTAAGAGGGTGGCATAGAGATAGATATGAAAATGACAACACCCCTAATGAATCGCAATGGCCTCCTTCTTGATGCGGGAGTAGCAAGCAGGCTCCCAAAGTCAGCACTGGCTTGATACCAGGGAAGTGCAGTAATTGTTTCCGTTATAATAAGCACAGGTGGATATGCTGGACCGGTGGCCTGGCACAAGTGGCAGCAGTGCCCTACCACACTTTACATTTAAGCCTGGACTTCATCTTGATTACCTCTTGGTGGGTGGTGTGAGCTAAATTCCCCACTTGCTGTTGTAGTTGTCTTGGTGTCACCAGTCTGTGGCCTCTCAACAGATAATTTTCCGGAGATACAGCTAGTTCATGACAGACGTGGTGCAGGGACAACAGAGTCTGTCTCACCTCTGCAGTGTTAAAGGGATACGTTTTGAATCATCATGTTCCAGTTTCCTGATGTCACTGCAGATGAAGCATTCCGGAGGCACTCATCAACTTTTGTGGCCTCTACTGTCTCCTGCAATGAAATGGGCAAAGTTCTGGACCTCTCAACCATCAGCTTTACATGCCCCTCTACTTCCTTGATGTCCGACTCCTTAGATACTGTAGCAGATCTCACATGCCTGTAGAGATAATCCACAGGGTTCTGAGTCCTAGACAGATAGCCTTCAGAGAAACTGTATTCCTGCAGTTGGAGAATCCGCTTTTCGATCATCAGGTGTGGTCTCAAAGAGGACCCATTTAACAGAGGAATGAGTAGTTTGTAGTAAGTGTGAACTGTAAAAGGGTGGCATAGAGATAGATATGAAAATGACAACACCCCCAATGAATCATAATGGCCTCCTTCTTCATGTGGGAGTAGTGCTGCCCGATGTCTGTCATAGCGCAACTGGCATAAGCAATGGGGAACCATTCGTAATTGCCTTGTTTTTGAAAGATCATAGCTGCCAGGCCAGTGGTGCTGGCCTCCACACAGAGTTCGGAGTCATGGCAAAGGTCAAAATAGTGTGCAAACAAAAAGATGTGCTGTTCCTGTCAGATAAGGGGAGGGAGAATATGGGTAATCATGTCCTCAGCGAGGGGAGAGCTCCTATGGGGAGCAAGGGCCCACACACACCCCGACTGATGTCATGCTTCATCATTGGGCAGCTCCTCGTTGGGCCGGCGCCTCAATGCCCAACGGGCCCCACAGGGGGGCTCTTTGCTTTTTACCTGTGGTCTTGGCCGATGATGAAGTGGGTGTGTGTGGTGTGTGAGGTATATATACAGAGGTGAGTAGAGTGTGGGAATGCTGTGAATTGAAAATGTTTATGGGATCTGGCTGAACCAACTTTAATTAGTGGTTTCCATGTCATTGTTAAAAATATGCAATACTTGCAAGAGGAGGGTCTATTAATCTCATCAAGCTTTCAAGTAAGGATGTCGGTCAACATGTTTCATGCCCTCTAGAGTCTCTAAGAACATGGCATTTCTTCAGCACATACAAAACATCTACTAACTACTCACTGAGGGGCAGTAAAAATAGGGATCTTGAGATAGAAACCGTACCCTCACCAAATTACACCAACCGTGACTGGATTCCTCTGAATTGGAACCAGCACAAGGCGATCCCCTGAGTAGGAACCAGCATAAGGGGATGTAAGCGGAGTCAATCACCTAATCTGTGGTAACGCATTTAGCGGCCGACCAACCCTTCGTCTGTTCAAGAGGTCAAAATAGGCCAGAATTTTATGTGCAGAGAGAGCTTGTTTGGTCACTTGGAAAGGTTTTTCTTGGGGAAGGCCCCATTCCCAGACAGCATATGCGTTTGTTAGTTCTTGAAGTGGAGCAGTAGGAGTAGTGAGATTTTGGATAAAACGACCACAGTATATCAAGATCCGTATGAAGCTGTGCATTCCCATGACACTAGTGGGTGCGGGAGCGGATTGAATATCCAAGACTTTTGGTGGGTCTGGTATGACACAGTTTTCGGGGAAACGGTAACCAAAGAAACTGATGCCTTTCTGCAGAAACGCACATTTTTCCCTGTGACGAGTGAGACCATGGTCCATTACTCTCCAAAATGTCACCCTCAGTCTGTTGAGGTGTTCTTCGAAGGTGGGAGCATGCACTAGTATGTCATTGTGATTGCATGATGGCGGTCCATGACTGGATGGACAACAACTGTCTTAAATTAAATGCAGAGAAGACTGAAGTCTTATTATTCGGACCACAAGAATCCTTTTGGGGTCCGTCAGTCTGGCCAGCAAATTTGGACCCCATTCCCCTTCCAGTGGAAAAGGCCCAAAACCTGGGTGTCATTATTGACACTAAAATCAATTTTTCGGATCATGTGAATAAACTCACTTCTTCTACGTTTAACACACTTAGAATCATTTAAAAAGTCATGCCGTTCATACATGATAATCTGCAAAAGATATTAGTTACCTCTCTAATCCTGTCAAAGATAGATTATTGCAACAGCTTGCTGTTGACTACCCATAAGTATAATATAAATAAACTACAGGTTCTAAAAAACACTGCGGCCAGAACTTTGTTGAAAATTCCCAAGTTTTGCTCAGTATCGCATGAGCTAAAAAATGTACATTGGCTCCCCATAAAACAAAGAATGACTTTTAAGGCTTTATGCCTAGCATATAAGGCAGTCCCTGATCTCGGTCCGGATTTTCTGAAGCAGAGTTTTAAACAATATTTCCCTACCAGAAATCTTCGGTCAGCAAAGGCACAATTATTAATAGTGCCTAGATTCAAACTTGCACAATGGAGAGGCAAAAGCATTGTGCGTGAAGCTTCTAGAACATGGAACTTACTTCATTTGGTATAAAAACAGCACCCAGCCTCCTTGCTTTTAGAAAGCGGTAAAAACCTGGTTATTCAGGATGTAGTGCATCATTTACCCTCTCCTGATACTTGCATTAATTCTGCTACAGTGCTTAGGTGCCTCAGGGTAGTAATGCGCTTTATAAGCTTAAATAACATAACAAATAACATAACATTGGTGACATTGATGACACCCCGGTAGACTGCCAACGCCCCCTTGATGGCATTTTGAAAAACCTCTTCAGCACTGGACATTCTAAATCAGGTAAGGCCTGGTCAGTCTGGCCATGTATGTTGGCCTTCTCACTCTAAATGGGCACTCTCTAGAATTAAATCCCTAACCCTTCAGTTTCAGATCGTAAAGGCAACCATTGGGTGCCACCAGTCGTCTTCCTACTCACTGAGAAATTTAAGTAAGGCCTCTCTCAGAACTTTCCACACTCAGGCCCCCTCCAGAGTCAGTGATCTAATCACTCACCTTAAATTGTTTCAGGCGCCTGACGTTGTCTACAGCCACGTCTGGCAACTTTTCGGTTGATTGACTGACCCCATTAACATTAAATCGGTGAGTATCTTCACCTGGGTACCACTGTCGCACTTTAGATGCCACCAGCTGGAACATGCCTGATACATATGGATTAATTTCATTTTAGGCTGTCCTGTTGTCCTGTCCTGAAGAAGACCCGCCATGACGCTTTTTTATGTTACACTTAGGTCAGGGTCGAAATGCCGACGTTCCATATCGGTCCAGTCTCACCGGGTCCTCTGGGTCTAAACTGCAAAGCAATTTCGCACTCTACCAGAGACACTTGACTGATCAATATACTGGCTGCATTGAAGAATCACTCCTGTGTATAATTTGTACATAGAATATATGTCCTTGTTTCACCAATGTGTATATGACACTCAGTCACCAATGTCACTTGAGCATTTCCTTCACTTTATTTATTGTCACCTTGTTTTTACTGTAATGTTGACAGCCGCACGATAAAATAATTTGATTCAGAGAAAAAGTAAATTCTTACGACTGCATAAATTGTTGGCCTCATGTGTTCCAGCTCACTCTTATGAACAAATGTCACTGTCTTCAAATTCTGCTTATGCTTTATTCTTGATCATATAAGCAATTGTTCTTACCCGACGGAACCATTGTAGGTTTTTTGTATAGATACCCAGGTTCTGAGGGACACAGGGTTACCCCATTGTTATTATACATTTTCTTGCGCAGGTACACACCTGCGAGGGTTTTGCTTGCATTAATTGCTTATCTGTGAACTCATCTTCTATCTTGATACTTCTGGAAGTATGTCAGAAAGAGAAACCTTGTCCTACAGTGAAGATTATATTAACAAATTGATACAGGAACAAGGTGAATTCAATGTATTGGGGGTGGGTACATTATCTATTGACTCCACCCTGAATGAGAAATTGGCCAAACTTGAGAGGCTTGAAAAGAAATTGATCCGGTCATGCCTGCATGGTCATGTACTTACTAAATACTTGCAGGCGAATATAATTCAGAAGGGCTTGCAAGTAAAAAATGAGCCAGCGATATTTACAGACATCCCTAAGTTTGGAGAAGGGTTCAGCTTTGTTGTAAACAACTGCTCCAGGCACTGGATGGTGCTTGGAGTGGAGACTTCACTTGAATATGTCAAGAAACTCACACAGGAAATAGCGGAGCTCAAAAAGGAGATTCTAGACGACAGAGCCCTATCTAATGCAAAAGAAGCCCTAGAACGGGCTGAGAAAGTACTAGCAGAGTTTAACACAGTAACACTCAACAGAAAATTAGATAAACTCACAAAAGACATAAGAAATTACGACAAGAAGGTGACATATCCTTACCTAGCTGACGAATACTACCAGCAGGATAGTCAGGGCTTTTTTACAAACAGGAGTAGACAGGGCCCTAGGAGGTTCGCCACCTTCTCGGCCTCTTCCTTTGGCAGTGGTTCTGACAGTGAGTCTGACAGACCCTTCACAAGTCGCCAAACCAACCAGGGCCACAGATACCAAGAAGCCCAGAATTTTTTAGGGGACAGCAACCGACCACCCAACAGAGGGAGGGGACAAGAATAGAACTGGGACAGACCGAGGGGTTGGAACAGGGGCAATACCAACCAGAGAGGCAATTCTCGAGTCAGATTTTACCCACAAGAATCACACAGCGAGATTCAAACACGCCGCCAGACTTACAGATAGTAACCGCCATGACTAGCACTCTACAAACATTAGTGATCATTCCTCCTGTTCATACAATTGGGGACCCAATGACTCCCACCATCCCTGACAATGCACTATCATTAGTCATTAACTTTATGTCATTGAATATGGCACACCTCACAACTGAGAGCAATCCCACCCTAGATCCAATCATAAATCTCTCCAATCACAGTCTTTCTACTGCAGAGAAACAGGTTCACTCCAAGGGACTTACTTTCATCCCTACGGCTCCTCCTGACTCATTCAACATCAAACTAGAGTTGCAAAGATTTTTTAGAAAGATCAGACTAAAATACTACTTCGCAAACAAAGAATATACCCGCCATCTTCAGCGACCACGTTCAAACCACCCTCCAAGTTTACTCCGCCAGCTCATTTAATGAGCCAGAAAATCCTGGCCTACGAGCAAATTGTCCTCAAAGAAACTATGGATCTCCTTGGCAATAAGAGATAGATTAAATATAATGTGACGAAGGAAGAGAGAATGGCCCTTGATACCCTCACAGCCAACAACACAATTGTTATCAAGGCAGCGGACAAGGGGGGTGCTGTAGTTGTTCAAAATACCATGGATTACATAGAAGAGATATCACAACAACTCAGTGAGCGGGAAAGCTACACCCCAATACCAAGAGATCCCACTCCAGAAATCAGGAAATTGATCAAGGACCTCACTCAGATGGGGGTAACAGAAGGTTTCCTGAGTGGACCGGAACATGAATTCTTAAACAAAAAGGATCCCAGAATCCCTACAATCTACACGCTACCCAAGGTGCATAAGTGTATGGATAAACCACCCGGGAGACCCATCGTCTCGGGTTGTGGTTCGATCTTTGAACCCCTTAATCAGTATATTGACAACTTTCTCCAGCCTTGGGTGGTTGAAACTAAGTCATTTGTAAGAGATAGCATGCACATCATTCAGCTGGTAGAGGGTCAACCCTTCGACACCACCACACAACTCATGGTGACCCTTGACATATCATCCTTGTATACCAGCATTCCACAAGACAAAGCTTTGAAAGTAACCAGAGATACACTGGAGAAACGACCTACGCCACATTGGGTGCCCACCAATTTTTTGGTAGCCATGTTGGAGATTGCTCTATCAAGGAACTATTTTGTCTTCCAAAATCAGTATTTTTATCAATGCAAAGGTGTGGCTATGGGAGCTGGATTCGCTCCAAACCTGGCCAATCTTTTCATGGATTCTTACGAAGAGGAACATCTCTACAATCTCAATAATCCTTTCATAGATAACATCGCTATGTGGAAGAGATATATTGATGATGTGGTAATGATTTGGACTGGCACAGAAATGAATCTGATTGCTTTCAGGGATTGGTTGAACGGTAGATCTACCGATATCCAGTTCACCATGGCCTACAGCAATGAAGCCATCAATTTCTTAGACCTCACGTTCAAAATTGAAGACGGATTGGTATTCACTTCCTTATATAGAAAACCGACTGAACGCAATACGTTACTTAAGTATGACTCACATCACCCCAGAAGCCTCAGGGACAATTTGCCATATGGACAATTTCTGAGGTTAAGAAGAAACTGTACCCACAGAGCTGATTTTTTGGAAGAAACCGAGACTCTAACCCAACGATTAAAAGAAAGTGGATACCCAATTGGACTACTCAAGCGTGCCAGAAAACGAGCTTGGTATTGTCCTCGAGGTACCCTCTTGGAGGTTAAACCAAAAGAACCAGGGAAGGACAACCTTGTCTGTGTAACCACCTACAATCCAAGGAGCAACGAGAATAAGAAGATCTTGAAGAAATACTGGAACCTGGTGGCAAGTGAACTCGGAACCACGGATGATCCAATTTTTGCTTTCAAGAGGGGCAAGAATGTTAAGGATTTTGTTGTTAAAGCCTACTTAGAAACTTCGCAACCACCAGACATCAGGAGTCAGTTGAACTTGCTACCACTTCTGGGACACTACAAATGTGGCAATTGCAAGGCCTACCCCTTGACCGATGAAGGCACCTCGTTCACATACAAGAGCAGGACATACAATACCTCGCAGCACACAAATTGCAATAGCACAAATGTAATATATGCCATCAAGTGCTCGTGCGACAAGGTTTATGTGGGGCAAACTACTCAAAAGGTGAAGGCCAGAATATTACAGCACTTCAGCAGAATCAAGTGCAAGGTACAGGGTGCTCCCCTGGTTGAGCATTTTAACAGCAATAATCACCCGCCAGAAAAAATCTACCCACACCCTAGAGGAGGTAACATTGGCATAACCCTAAACCTCAAGGAGTGTAGATGGATACACTTTCTGGACACAGTCAGTAGCCGGCTGAACGAAATGGAAGAAACCTTTAGACAGACCAGCCAACTACTATATAATTGACTTTGGTCCCCCCAGGGATACTGACTCCCCTTCCAGCCCCCCAAATATGACGTTGTAGTCTCCAAACATCCTGCGCAAGCGTTCTATCCAGCTGAAGGCGTTCACACTCACGCAGATGACTCCTAGTCAAGTGCTAGATACCTCTTTTTGCTGTTACACTCTGTTTGTATTTTAATGTTCAACCTGTCAGTACCTATATCAGTTTTTAAGATGTTCATTTACCTTACAACATCGTCTCTTCAAAACATGGTCTCTATCATTATGTTACAATTTGTGTAAAACTCCCTGTGTGTTACAATGTGTAATGTTGAACAATACCCTTGTCTTGCTGCTGAGTAATCATTTCAAAGCATTGTCTTTTTTCCTTTTTTGTTATATAATGTTAGAAAGTATGTAAAACTCCTTTCATGTGTTCCAAAGTGTATTGTTGGATAATACCCTTATCCTCTCTGAGAAACGCGCTTGTGATTTTGGAATCCTGGATACAGATGGTTTTCTACTAAGCATGAGCACATACACATTGATTCATAAGGTCCCTCCTTGGGGAACCTGTCCAATGTTAATTTATGATAATTAGGATGAGCACCATATATCCATTAGATGGGTCAGTGAATATCACCAATAGAATTACCCATATGTTGTGAACACTACAATTCCTGAACGACCCTATGGATGGCATATGACCATTCCTTTACTCGATAAAGAATGATTAAAGGCTCTTGAAGTAGCGAGAAGTTGAACTTGACCGCTGTATGGCAAGCAGCAACATCTGGCTGCTGTGGAAAACCGTGCACGCCACCGTACGCTGCTCCGACGTAAGATGTACCAGTTTTTCTTTTCTTTATTTACCGGCACTCGAGCAGACTCACTCAAGACTGCTGACTGAGAGGCCAAAGTGCTCTGAGCTCATAGGTAAGCGGAGCGCCCCATACTTGCACGCCAGTAATTTCCTATTGACGGAGCTAATCATGCTTCTGTTTTCCCTCGGTGTTACTTGTAACACTGTAGACTTATGCCTGATTTCACTTTTCACTTGTCAGGGACTGTGACCATGCATCTCCAGCGGGTGATGGAAACCCCCAAGTAATTACGAGAGGTAACAATTTCACACTCCTCAAACGTGTAATTTTTACGGTGATTTTTCAAAATCATACAGTATTTACCTGACACGAAATTATGTGCTTTACATGCAGTTCTGCCCCTGTCTGCAGATTCATCACTGCAACTAACCATTCTAAATCAGGTAAGGCTGGCCGGTCTGGCCATGTATGTTGGCCTTCTCACTCTAAATGAGCACTCTATATAATTAAATCCCTCACCCTTCAGTTTCAGATCATAAAGGCAACCATTGTGTGCCACCAGTCGTCTTCCTACTCACTGAGAAATTTAGGCAAGGCCTTTCTCATAACTTTCCACACTCAGGCCCCCCTCCGGAGTCAGTGATCTAATCACTCACCTTAAATTGTTTCAGGCGCCTGACGTTGTCTACAGCCACGTCTCGCAACTTTTTGGTTGGGACTGACCCCTTTAACATTAACTCGGCGAGTATCTTCACTCGGGTACCACTGTCGCACTTTAGAAGCCACCAGCTGGAACATGCCTGATACATATGGATTAATTTCATTTTAGGCTGTCCTGTTGTTGTCCTGTCCTGAAGAAGACCCACCATGACGGTTTTTTAAGTTACGCTTACGTCAGGGTCGAAACGTCGACTTTCCATATCGGTCCAGTCTCACCGGGTCCTCTGGGTCTAAACTGCAAAGCAATTTCTCACTCTACCAGAGACACTTGACTGATCAATATACTGGCCGCATTGAAGAATCACTCCTTTGTATAATTTGTACATAGAATATATGTCCTTGTTTCACCAATGTGTATATGACACTCAGTCACCAATGTCACTTGAGCACTTCCTTCACTTTATTTATTGTCACCTTGTTTTTACTGTAATGTTGACAGTTGCATGATAAAAGAATTTGATTCAGAGAAAGAGTAAATTCTTACGACTCTGCATAAATTGTTGGCCTCATGGTTCCAGCTCACTCTTATGAACAAATGTCACTGTCTTCAAATTCTGTTTATGATTTATTCTTGATCATATAAGCAATTGTTCTTACCCGAGTGAACCATTGTAGCCTTTTGGTATAGATACCCAGGTTCTGAGGGACACAGGGTTACCCCATTGTTATTATACATGTTTCATCATCGGGCAGCTCCCCGTTGGGCCAGCGCTGCAATGCCCAATGGGCCCCACAGGGGGGCTCTTTGCTTTTTACCTGTGGTCTTGGCCGATGATGAAGTGGGTGTGTGTGGTGTGTGAGGTATATCTACAGAGGTGAGTAGAGTGTGGGAATGCTGTGAATTGAAAATGTTTATGGGAACCGGCTGAACAAACTTTAATTAGTGGGTTCCATGTCATGGTTAAAAATGTGCAATACTTGCAAGAGGAGGGCTTATTAATCTCATCAAGCTTTCAAGTAAGGATGTCGGTCAACATGTTTCATGCCCTATAGAGTCTCTAAGATCATGGCATTTCTTCAGCACATAAAAAACATCTACTAACTACTCACTGAGGGGCAGTAAAAATAGTGATCTTGAGATAAAAACCGTACCCTCACCAAATTACACCAACCGTGACTGGATTCCTCTGAATTGGAACCAGCACAAGGCGATCCCCCGAGTAGGAACCAGCATAAGGGGATGTAAGCGGAGTCAATCACCTAACCTGTGGTAACGCAATTAGCGGCCAACCTACCTTCCGTCTGTTCAAGTGGTCAAAATAGGCCAGACTTTTATGTGCAGAGAGCGCTTGTTTGGTCGCTTGGAAAGGTTTTTCTTGGGGAAGGCCCAATTCCCAAACAGCATTTGCCTTTGTTAGTTCTTGAAGTGGAGCAGTAGTAGTAGTGAGATTTTGGCTAAAATGACCACAGTGTGTCAACTTCCTTATGAAGCTGTGCATTCCCATGACACTAGTGGGTGCAGGAGCGGATTGAATTTCCTAGACTTTTGTTGGGTCTGGTATGACTTGGTTTTCGGGGAAACGGTATCCAAAGAAACTGATGCCTTTCTGCAGAAACGCACACTTTTCCCTGTGACGAGTGAGACCATGGTCCATTACTCTCCAAAATGTCACCCTCAGTCTGTTGAGGTGTTCTTCGAGGGTGGGAGCATGCACTAGTATGTCATTGGTGACATTGATGACACCCCGGCAGACCAGCCAACATCCCCTTGATGGCATTTTGAAATACCTCATCAGCAATGGACACTCTAAAATGGAGGTGTTTGTAACTCCTCAGAACCACATGGGTAGAAAACGTGGTTCTTGCCTTGGACTCCTTGGCCAACTTCAGCAGATGGTATCCAGCCCTTAGATTCTCTTTCAAGAACCATTTTGAACCACTTACCTCTGCCACAATGTCATCGACTATAGGTGTCAAGAGTCTCTCCCGGTGGATTGCCAGGTTGGGTAAGCACATGTCCACACAAATACAGACCTTTCCTGGTTGCTTGGGTTTACGGGCCACTGCTATAGGAGATACACAGGGAGTCAGACCCTCAACCTTCTCAATGATGTCAGCCTGTTCCAGTTTTTGGAGTTCCTCCTCAACCTTTGAACGGGGTGGAACACCACTCTATGATGCCGCAATGCCACAGGCTGGATAGACTCACCCATGTGGAGACGCATCATGCAGTCTTTCAGACATCCAATGCCTTTAAATGGTTGTGCAAATCCCTCCGCAGAGAATCAATAGTACATAGGTGTACACTGAAGGCAAATGTGACTAATTGGAGGCGCTCAGTCAACTGACAGCTCAGTAGCATCCTGGGGCCTCCTCTGGTGACATACACTTTGACTTTTGTTGTACGGGTGCCATGAGAGATGTCAGTCATAAACACACCGGCTAGTGGAAGAGATGTGGATGAGCCAAATGCATACACCTGGGTCGATGTGGGGAGCAACACAGGCGACTGTGACAGACTCTGTAGTACCGGCTGCTCACAACTGTTGATGGAGGAGCCCGTGTCAATCAGGGCTTGGCATGTTCTGGGTTGCATGGTATGTATTACGTGCACTGCATCTTCTATTCCATCGCTGTCCATTTCACCATCATAATCCTTGGCTTCCATGTTTCCACTGCATTCACCAACTTGGGCTTAAGCAATCTCTGGGAAGCAGTGGACGCGCAGACCTTGGAAAAATGGTTGAGCTTATTGAATACAGAATATCTTTTTTGATGCGCCGGACATGTGTCTTGATGTTTGTAAGGGTCTCCACTCCAGTGACAGACCTTGGAATTCGTTGTGGACATAGGCCCGCTTTTATGATTGCATTTTCATGGTTTGAAAGTTTATAAATAATACACAGACATAAGCTTTGCTCATTTTAAATGCTTTATTGTGATATTGATGTTGCCAATGATTAGTGATCACTCTGGATACGCTTTATTAACAGTATTCAGTGCATTTACACATGATTGTTAATATTGATGATTACATTCACATGCAAAATGATGTCTTTAACATGTGGTTGATGGATCTTGAATCTTTCACAAAGTCAGTAATTTTACCTTATATGTTTGCATGATCCCTTTAAGGGGGTCAAAGCTGATTATGTAATGTCATCTATGGTATTTTCCATCTGCCTATGTACATATTTGTAAATTGCTGCTCAGTAGTAAGTAGTGTGTGATTAATACATGTATGCAAGAAATTGGGTTGTTGGATGACTGGGGAGTGAGCCCTGGTCAGGGTAAAGCACAAGCAAACCCCAGATTAACCTATGCTCAACCCCCTGGTAGATTGGCACTGAGCAGTCAGGCTTAAATTAGAGGCAATGTGTAAAGTATTTGTGCAACACCTCCAACATTAAAACACCAATTTAGGCAAATTAAAGCTAAATTTAAGTAAAACAACAAGATCGAGATGACTAAAATCCAATCAGTACAACTGGATTTATGAATTTTTAAAGAATAAAGTGTAAAATAGCCCCAAAAAGCACAAAGTACCAACCGCGACTAGTTGGTCGCTCTGGACCAGGTCAAAATCAAAAGTTGAGGCCAATCTAAATGGAGTACAGGTTGAATACAGTCCCAGATTAGTCCTGCTGAAGTTTTACCTTCTCAGGTTTTACACCAAGAGTCCGTTTTGTTAGAGAGGGCCAACAGGAGCAGGGAGAGCATCTTAGGAGGCGGTTGGCATAGCGTAAAGAGCAGGCCAGGCAGGCTGAAGCTTCACATCGGCGATCCCAGTGAGTGGTCAATACTGCAGTGTGCAGAGATGGGCTGATGCCACTCTGTTCTAATATTCAGTGTAAACTGCACTGTCTCAGTGCAAATGGGCCCGTTCGTGGTCCTGAAGACCCCAAAAAGCTTAATTTAAGCTTGCTGAGCCTCACAAGGGTCCAGGACCTGATGGATACCACTTAAGGCTCAGGACCTTGATGAATCTGGGTCCTGGAGATTGTTGGGGAGCCTTTTATGTTCCTGAGTGTCAGATCAGGAGGCCAGCAAGTTAGGTCTTGGAGTCACTTTGGGGTCCTGGGTTCCAGATGAAGTTGCAGGTCCAGTTGATCTTCCCCAGGCAAGAGGGCAGCAGGTCAGCACAGCAGGCAGCAGATCTTTAGAGCAGCAGTCCGGCAGAGTGGCAGTCCTTGTAGCAGCCCTTCTTCCTAGTAGAGTATTCACAGGCACAGAAGTGTATGAAGAGTTGGTGTCTGAGGTCCAGTATTTATACCCAGTTGTGCCTTTGAAGTTGGGGAGAAGCTTCTAATGGTTTCCCTTTGAAGTCCTCAGGCATCTTGCCTCCCCTGTCCTGGCTCCAGACTAACTACAAGGGGTATGCAGCCCTTTGTGTGGAGGAAGGACAGAGCCTTTTCATGTGTAAGTGAGGCTGCGTCCAGTTCCCCCCTCTCATTCTGACAGTGATTGCCCATCCAGGCAAACCTAAGCTCCCTATTGTGTTTGGCTGTCTAGGAGGAAAATGTATAACTCAATTGTCATCTACACCCAGTCATGTGACCCAGCTACAGGCTACAGGCACTGAATGGCTAAGGTAGGAAAATGCCAATTTTCTAAAAGTGGCATTTTCAGAATTGCAATTTAAAATCTGACTTCACCATAACTTAGAAGTTTAAATTGTGATTCCAGAGACACCAAATATGAACTGGCTACATGTTCCCATTTAAAGATTACACTTATAAAATGTAATAAGCTATCTTCAATGTTATCTTATGGGAGAGGTAGACCTAGCAGTAGTGAAAAATTAATTTAAGTGTTTTTCACTACCAGGACATGCAAAACTTAAAAGCACATGTCCTACTTTTTAAATATATTCCACCCTTCCCTTTGGCTGCCCAGGGCCTACCCTAGGAGGGACCTGTATATATTAAAAATAAAGGGTTGGGTCTGGCAACAGGTTTATTTTGCCAGGTTAAAATGGCATTGTAAACTGCACATACACACAAATGCAAATATAAATGATGGCTATGCTATAATCTTCACACATCCAAAGATGGGCAGAGTAAGGGAATGTTGTATTCCCTTATTGCGATGGCTGTCCATATATTGGTGCACTCCTGTCACAATCACCCTGCCACAAAGGGTGATGAGTCCTGTCTGGAGTAGGAGTGGGTGGATTTCATGGAGTTCTGCTATGTGGAGTTCTGCAGAGTGAAAAGAAAACTCTGTGAACTCCGCCTAACTCTCTGCGAACGTTCGGAGTTGTGCTCAGTCGTCCATTTGCGCTGATGGTGCAGTTAGCATGTACTGCGTAACAACACACATGTACACGAATGGCATCATGTGGTCGCCCACATGTGTGGCCATTTTCTTTTTCCTATTCTATGCATGGTGCTGGGCCTACTTCTCAAACCAAACTATATCTTTGCCATCCTTACTTTATCTAACTTATCCTCCCCTGTTTTGCATTTATTTCTTTAGTGTGTGTATTTGTATTGATGTATTTTAAGTTTTTGCCTCTTTTTTTATTTTCTGTGACTGTTTTGCCCCTTTATTAGTTTATGCCTAACTTACCCTAACTTCCTAATTTCTCCCTCTGTATTCTATTCCTCTCTTCTTCCTGTCTTTCTCTTTTTTCATATTCACACAGCGCCATGGCAAAGCGTGGGAAAGGCAGTGCCAGTGTAGGGGGTGCAGCGAACTGCACACGGACTTGCCAGGGGATGCAGCCTTGCCCCATTTTTAGAGAGGAGGAGGTGGCCGCGCTGGGTATTTGGTAAAGCGTCACCTCCCTTCCATGTTAGCAGCAGGTGGCAGGCCCGGGAGTGGTTACAGCCTGTTGGAGCATCGGCTGCTGTGAGGGAGGGTACGCTGTTGCATTTGCCAATGAACTGGGGTTCAGCGCACCCAGCAGCAGCTGATGCACCACTGAGCTGACATCCTGGACTGGTAGAGGGACCTGCTCAACCTGCTGGGCATCCAGGTTGTGGGGCTTGGTGCGTGCTAGTAATTATTTATTACTAATTTTGTGTCCTATCCTATAATGCTAATTTTGTTTTCTAACTAGCAGGCTGCTCACACTCAGAGGTAAGTTAAGTTCACGTAATGTAACGTAACATTATGAATATTATGTGATCCAATTTGAGCAAGCCAGGGGCTCGGTGCTACCTAGTTCTGCTTGTTGCTGTAGGTGCTTGCTTGGGCTGATATGTAAGAAGTTATGCTGCCTCATCTATACTCCTGTCATTAAGATAGTGGTATGTGGTAGTAGATGTAATATATTATCAGTGAGTTCGCGTTCTCTGTTTCGTTCTATTTGTGTAGCTCGTACAGTCCCAAACAATCTTCCAGTTATGTAGTATGCAAAATGCACATCCATACATTGAAAAAGAAAACTGACTGAGTTGGGCCATCAAAGAGGTTGTGTTGCAGGGATTCTGCACATACACAGAACTATGCGCAGGAAAACAGGACCTCAGTGAATAGGGTTGTACCAACCTACCACATCAGTACCCAAAATCCCAAACTGACTAGCTATAGTGTCTCATTCATTCTCCTCCAAAGATCACGGAGCTACAAATGATTAGACAACCCAGAATACAACACTCCCGACTCTCTCAGGAATCGCGGAAGCAAGACGTACTCTTTCGCTCACTCACTCGTACTTGTCCACAATGAGAATAGGCAGAGTCACTGAAATAGTTCAAAATGTTTATTTTAACTATCGTGCTCTACAATACAGTATACGTGCCACTGCTAGCAGCAAAATGCATAAACTCAGCACAGTTAGCATTGTTACAATTCCATAGAATACAAAGGGAGAAGTCATTTTATAAAGACTGTGGAAATAAGGGCCTATAGGCCTGACCACCCTCCCCTTGACTAGAAGAAGTTTATTTTATAAAAAGGACGATCTCTGGGCTTTGACAGCAGACCCCATACCTTAAAGCCTGGATGAAAGGTTTACATCATAGGAACAGCAGAGCTCTTCTCTATGGAACGGCCTTCTCCAAGTGTGTGTTAAATCAACATGCAACAACTTAATATCAAAGCACGAGTCTTCAGTACTGCAGCTGTGTGTAGCATGTTATGTCTAGGTGCTAGGGACTGACCAGAACAGAATAACAAGGGGCATTGTTTATCGACCTTGCATATCGTGTTCAGACTAAACTCCAGGAAAGACAGACAACGCGAAAAGCAACCCGTTCTCATGTGAAAGGCACAAACAAAGTCTTGCAAAAACAAAGTCATGCAGTAGCGTGCGCAAAAGTAGCATCATGGCAGCGAAGCTCATGTTAACTTAGCAATGTCGATAATGTGCCTAAGAACCATATAACACCCTCCCCTTGGTAAGGTCATAGGACATAGACAAAGGACCAAAACAGAGTTCATCAGTCAAGCAGAATTCAAAGCGTTTGAAAAAAAAACAAATTGGAAAAAAATCGAACTTTTTCAAAAAAAGAATATATATATATATTTTCAAAGTTGTCAATAGGGCTTATTGAAGGTGAGCTGCCTCCGGGATAACAAAGTTATTATGAAGGAGGTGGTAAGTCCATCAAGGTGTGTGAACTGAGCAATGCAATTCCCTCCAAAAGATCATCACTATTGTTGGTAAAAAAGAGGGATGCCATCCAATTAAGTAAGTCGAAGGAGCAAACGTGCTCCTCGTAATCAGACGCTTCTAAAAGCATGAGTGGGCAACTTGCGTGATATTCGATGAAACTTCGTTGCAGGACGGTCTGCGCAGCCACAGACATCCCATTCAGCCAAGACTCCAAGTGCAGCCGCACGTGCCATACGGCCATCCCCAGAACAAGCCTGGTCATGGGCCTCCAAGGGACCCATCAACTGGTTAAAATCCGGGACTGGACGTGGCGTATTGGAGAGGCATATATCCAGTGCCCAATAGAAGGGCCATTGCCGACAGTAAAACACTGGTTGCACGCAAGTGAAATAGGCAAAGCGAAAAGTCAATCCATAACTGACGCCAAGCGTGGCTAATGGCAAGCAGCCAAAAACCTGTTGCATGCGATCACGATACAGCTGCAACTGGCCTGGTCTGTGCAGTACCACAAGATGAGCAGCCATTGTGCAGCAGGAGAAAAAGGATTCCAGCGCCTAACGTCAAAATTAAGGGGAACCCTCCGAAGATGCTGGAAAAAATAGAATGAATAAAACCCTGTATTATTCCAAATACTGTCTGAAAAGAAGTCACAAGGCCAGATCCCACACATTTAAAAAAAATGCGCAAGGCCTGTGGTGTCAGACGCATTAAATATTTGGTGTATTAGCTCTCCAAAATGCTGTGGGAGGTTGGTGTTCAGAAGGGACTGTATTGTAGTGTAGCTCCTATTTCCCTAATAGGCTCTGCGCATTGGAATAATATATCCTATAGGTTTGACATAGGACTAAGGTCGGTATGTCCCTATCGAGTATATTAAACTTAATTACTTGTGCCAGCTAGCTCAGAGGCCACTAGAAACTCCTTGACAACAAGAAGGGAGTAGTTTCTGGCAGCCGCAAAACATGACCAATATGTTTTCCTTTTAGAATCAGAACGTGTCCCAGAGTCGTGGAAACACTAGATAACTATTTCACTCAGCTCAGTCGTGCATGCTTAGTTTTCCTCAGAGTTACACAGAAATAATAGACGGGCGTTTTCAATAAAAGATTTTTTTGAACTGTCTTGTTTCTGGTGTAAGTATAATGTGCTGTTACGATCACAAGACAGTATGCGAGATAAATAATGTACAGGGTGAGCAGTAGAAATAAATAATACTGCGATAGCATTATTTTATAGTACAAATGCTGTTACATAAATAACACAGACTAAAAATGCGAGTACTCATACGATGCGGTGCTAAGCTAGTTCTACCCCAGTGTACCTAACCTAACCTAGGTGTAGGACAAGGTATGAAGTAGGTGAAGTATTCCTTACTATGGTATACTAAGAGTATGTTAAGTCTAGTATGCCAAGAGTCCCTCTAGGTTCTTATCAGCTCCATACCTGAAGAATGAGAGAGGTTGGAATCTCTTTGCCAGACTCGAACTCCAACACCCCGCAAGGGAAGTCAGATCACTGGAAGCTGGAAGCTGGGCTCTCTGCGTGCAGGGAATGGCAGCGTCTTCTCAGTGCGTCAGGCCGGGATACGTGCTCCTCTGAAGTCGAGGTCTCCTCTAGTTTACAGGGGCTAGGGAAGGTATATTTATACCTGAGAGTACCTTAGGAATGTTAGCATTGACATGAATTGGACAACGAAAGACGTCATGAATGAACCCCTAAGGAATAATGGTTCATGCATAATATATGAGTCCTTGAAGAAATCAATAGTCCTGGACTAGGGAAACTCCCGCAGCCTAAGGGTCTGTTCTTCATGAACTCGTTGTGACGTTAGGGTGGACGGATGTCAGAGACCATGCCTGTATTTGGAGTGCACGGTTTAATGCCTAAATAAGGCCGGGGATTCTATGCCTATATAAGGGCAGGGCGAATTGTGCCTATATAAGGACAGGATATTGGAAAGCCCTTTATGGACACCCTAAGAGGAAATACAACACCCACTCCTCTTTCGTGTGTATGATAATACTAAAATGCTAAACATTAAAAATGCTAAACATAAAAATGGAGTACCGCATATTTCTAAAATATTTCATAAAACCATTTAAAAAAAGGCATTTAAAAAAAACCATATTAGAATGCAAAAAGGTACTGTACATTCGAAGCATTGCTTATCATTTCAGGCATAAAGTTCGAAAATAAATGCAATTGGAATGAAATAAGCAGTAATATTTACATGTGACAGAAAATGATCGATAAGTTGTTCAAAAATCAAAGTCATTTCATGTCATGAAAATCAAATGAACTGTTTTTAGACACATAAGATGACTAAATGTCTTTGGAAGGACCGCCAAGTCTGTACTATAAGGCTAGTTCTACTTTAAGCAGATTGAAGTACCATTTTCGTTCGAAAAAATGGGAAAAAAGTTCAATTTTGGTAGGGTTCCAAGTTTTTGAAAAATGAAGGCCAAATTGTTGCTGTATTTCTGGAACACTGTATGCTGAACCAGAGTCAGTTTACGGGTCTGGTGTAAACATTAGATCATCTATTTCTATAGACAAAACATCATCCACTGTAGTTGGTGTGAGTTGGAACACCTCGTGAAGTAGGTTAATTGCACAGAGATGTGAAGCATTGCTTTCAATTGTTGCAACGTTCGCGTCCGTTGTTACCTGTGTGCCTGTAGTTCTTTCTCGTACCTCAGCAGCTGCCGGAAGCGTCTGTGAGATCTCAATGAATGCTGTCATCAGGATAGGAAGCCGCTGGGGACAACACATAGCATGGGCCGTTATCTGGTCCAGCAGAGTATCGACGTCCGTTGGCGCATCCGATGGAAATGTTAGACAGGTGTCCAACACGCATTCTACACCGCATAGCAGGCATCGTAGAACAGGTAAGATGCAATCTTGCCAGATTGGTCTAAAGGACAGGAACCATGTGGTATTAAGGTCCCGTAGACGATTTATGCCCAAAAGCTGTACTATTTGCTCACGGCACTTTCGTTCAAGGAGAGCTTTCTCCATGTCGCTCGGAGTGATGTCGGCGAATTGGCTGGCCATAGCGAAATAGCAGGAAGAGAAATAGAATTCCGGCAACGAGTGCTAGAATTAATGGTATGCCACCAAACACCGAATGTGCAAAGTTCAGGATGATTCCGAGATTTGCCTGGAAAGGTGCTAACAGACCCGAGCAGATGCCCTTAAATACATGTACAATTCCTGTTGTATCAGACATGTTAAAAATTCGTCCTATCATTTCCACGAAATGTATAGGGCAGTTTGTACGTATTAAAGTCTGTATCTCAGCCGAAGTCCTTGCAATTTGCAGATCATAGGTTTCTATGGCCGAGGTCAGAGGCACTGTTTGTTGTAAAAGCATGGCTTTCATTCTGCTTAAAGTATCAAATCTTATAAAAGAGACGTTCAGCGAAGGCCATAAAGGCGACTCCCTGACTGTGTCTATTGGGGAAAACAATACTTGCATACAGCAAGTGACCCTGGAGTTGACCGTTACTAGATATGGGATGCCTGGCAGCATGCCACAGCAACTCTGATCATTCAACATGAGCTAACTCCCATTAGAAAGTTGTCCGAACGTTGGATTAATCACAGCAGCTGGTGTACCCTGCTGATGGCAAGACAAATTTGCCACAGAACCATTACAAGTCCCGTGCAAAGAAATGTCCTGACACACTAGTGTCAAACCGCTTAGTGTACGTTTTCAGTTTTTACCGCTTAAAAACACTTCACGATCCCCGCTCCAACATCTATATGTATACGGTAAAGCCCAAGATGTCTTAATGTATTCCTTACCCAACTTTTCATATTTGCCTGCTTGCATTTGTCTGAGGCAATACTGAAACTGAAAAGTAGTCACAGGTAGTGTAATTTTGCCATGAATAAGCCATTCTGTAGCTGGTTTTTCTGCCACTGTGAATGGTAACTTTTCCAGTTTTTCAATGCTCAGCACTGTATACTTTGCTCCTCTCTGTGCCATTTCGATCTGTTTATCAGTTAGATTGTATTCTGCAAACAGAGCCGTTGTGTTGATGAAACGCCAAGGCACATAGCCCGCTCGCAATGATTGCAGCATCCAGCTTAATAACATAATAGAACGTATTTGAGATTGGCCTTGTTGTAACATCGCCAAATCTTGTTCTAGAATGTCGATAGCAGAGGATACAATGCCGTCCAATGAATATATTCTGGAGGACAAAGTTGTTAACCCATTGTCGACCACAGAGAGTGTTTTCTCTAAATTAATACGATCAAGTTCACGTATTCGTTCTGCGGCCTCTATCTGTGACACCTTCCAAGCTTCATTATAAGCAGCATAAATGCCGGCATATATGAAACGTTTTTGACGCGGTTTTCTTGGTCCAAGCAAGAAATCCCTAAGATCTGCGTCTTTTGCAAGTAAGGATAAGTGTTGTTTCACATCCTGTAGTGTAGATGTATGCAGCCAATCGAGGCATAATTTCCCTACACTGTATGTTGTTACTACCCCCGGATGTTGTCTTTGGACGTATCTTGGGTCTGGCTTATGAATAGTAACGCCCTGAATTTTATTCAGGAATCTTTCCTGACAGTTATTCGTGTCTATGGGCCAGATCAACCATTTTTTCCAATCAGGATTAGATCTGTTGAGTTGTAGTATATTGTCGACTGTCACCACTGCTTGTGTTACATTATTTTTTGCAGGAGTTGGTACAGAAGGTGTGTTCATCTCTTTGATCTTGGCTAATCCAAGACAAGATGTTTGTTGGATAGTTTCATTCAAAAACATTATTTGTTCAGGGATGATGCAGGCTCTGAATAAAGCTTCTATCCCCTGTACTTGCCATTCTTTAGTACCCCACAACGTTTTTGTGTCTATTGTGTCTTTCCAAAAGTCGAAACCCTGTCTAGACAGTTGGGCATTGAATAATGCAGAATAAATCTGTTTTGTATTTGTTAACATAATTTTCAGTCCTGTTTTGTTTACATTTTTATAGTAAAACATTTCTGGATCAGATGTATTGTAACCTGAAAAATATGGAAATTTACTGGCAAATGTTTTTGAACTACCTTTAGGTGGTGTAGGACAATGATCCCATTGGTTAAACATAAACACATTTCTTGGATATGCAGATTTATGCAAAAAATGATGACCATAGTCATTATAACAATACAGTTCTTCATAGTCTGATGAACCCTCTAAATATTCATTTTTAGAAAATGCAGCAGATTTTTCTAGGTCAAACATAATATCAGTCACAGTCTCAAAGTCCCAATCATCAGAATAGGTACTGGACGTGATTAGATCACTTAGTGAAATTTTAAACAAATGTGGAATGTTCAATTTTTCCGTTGGACCGAATATATCAAAATCTGTTTTGTCCCACACTATACCATCGTGTATAGGAACAGCTGTGATGTTCACTGATGACAAGTCTCTTGCTTCACGATGGGAAGATTTATGAGGTTTCAAAAGTACTTTTACGTCTTTTCCTTCAGTGTTCACATGGATGTATCTGCCACTTATAAGAACGCTTACAGTTGTTACCAAAGCTAGCCAGAGCAGGAAAACAAAAAGTCCAGATGTAATCCAGAGTTCAATCCATGGAGAAACCAAATAAGTCTTTTTCAGAAAGTGAAGAAAGTCTTGTATTTGCTGCTTGAATTTCAATGACACTGGCGTCGTTTCAGGTTCACTCGGATCTTCTGAGAACGTATCAAAGTTAATGAAGTAGCCAGAAGCAGTTCTGTCAATTGTTGGAATTGCATCAGGATTTGTTGAAATCACTGGAACCAGTTCATCACTTGTTACGTTGGTGTAGACAGGTGTATTTGGACGAACTGTTACTTGTTCTTCAAGAGGGATGAGTTCCATAGCATTGTTGCATAGTCCTTCATTTGTTTCAGCTGAATTCTCGATTGTTATCAGTCTTTCAGTATGAACCTCTTGGATAGTAGCGAGAGGAGTGCGTTTGCTACTAGGTCGGAGTCCACAAGGCCTACTATTTAGTATCGGCCACATACTGTGGTTTGATCAGGTCGATGGACACAAATCTTTTCTCCTTTCTTCCAGCAAGGGGCGGCAGTAGTACTGTTCTTGTTCCTTGAACTGCTAGGACAGGTACTGGTTGTCTGTAAGAAGGTCCAAATTCCTTCTTGTCCGCAATTTTTCTCTGACTAGATCCCCAACTTTAGGAATCCAGACAGGCCTTGCTGGGACAGCCGGTTGATCCCCAGTGGCGGTTGACTGTAGGAATACGTTGCTTTGTTTCGTTCTTAATTTGTTTAAGTCCTGTAAAACAGCCAAACGATCTTTGATATCAAAGGGTTTATTTTCCACCACTGTGCCTACGTTTTCTAAGTCCGGTACCCACATTCTTGTCCCAAATAGGACCTCATATGGAGTGACCCCCTAGAGAACTTCTTGGCAGGTTATTAAGTGCACGTTGAACTCCACTAAGGTGTTTGACCCACCCGTCACCCGAGCCTAATACTCTAGCTGTTATAGACTGCTTTATGTCCCGGTTTTTCCTTTCCACAACCGAATTTCCCTCAGGATGGAATGGAGAGGAGTACCGCAATGCAACGCCCAGACTGGCCATGGCGTCTTTGTAAGCCCGAGAGCTAAACGCAGGACCCTGGTCAGAATGTAGCGTGCCTATTGCGTATATGCCGATAAAGACTCGCAAATCTTTTATAACAGTTCGAGCGTCAGCTGAGCGCTGAGGCCATAACCATAGGAACCTAGAGTATGAATCCACTGCTACCATGATATATTTATAATTACCGTCCCTGTGTAAGGGACCGCAGTGGTCAAGGTAAACACAAGCTAATGGTTTAACTGAAATTGACAGGCGTGTCTGCGCAAGACGTTTCACTGTGGAGACTTTCATCTGTTGGCATATATCACATTCTAAAACATAGGGGCATATTAGCAAGGGCACTATCGCCGCTTTAGCGGCACTTTTTGCCGCTAAAGCGGCGATATTTATATCGCCCTATCAGCAAACTGTCTCTAACAGCAGTTAGCGACAGTTTGCGGACATTAGCGCCCGTTTTTTACCGCTTTGCATGTCAGCGATATTTATCGCTAATGACATGCAAAGTGGGCGTTCCCGACGAACAAACCTGGGAAACACTCGCTAACAGGCCTATCGCCTATTAGCAAGGTGGCCATGGCCCCAGTTAGCGACGTGAAAAGTCGCGCTAACCGGAGTCATCGCCATTTATTTAACACCTGCAGTTAGCAGGTGTTAGCCATACCTAACATGGGGGGTGGATTATGCTGATACGACCACAGGGTCGTATCAGCAAGGTGTTCTCCCTTCTCCATGCAACATCGCTGGTTTTTCAGCGATGTTGGCCTATTACCTCGCTATCGCTGGAATATTCATCGCCATAGCGCTAATCGTTGCTAATACAGCGTTAGCGTGGCGATATATTCCAGCGATAGCCGGCGATAAAAAAATCACGCTAACCAGGGTTAGCGATGATTATCGCCTCTTCTTGCTAATATGCCCCATAGTTCTTTGTCTGTTTTCTAATGCCAGGCCACCAATATCTTTGCTTGAGTAAAGATATTGTTGCAGAAACACCTGCATGGGCAGAAGCTATCCCTTCGTGTGCTGCTAGGATTAGTCCTAATCTGCGTTCCTTGTTTGGTATTACCCTATCCCCCACTCCAGGGATTCGAGCAAAAGGAACGTTGTTCGCATCAATTACATAAGAGTACTTGAGTGGAAACTTTTTGGTAACGCTGCACTGCTGCCTTTGCTTGATGCATTGACAGCCAACATTATCTCACCGTCTATTTTTGTTTTTGAACGAGTGATCGCAGCTACGGAAGCCGTTTGCACAGCCCCTTTGCGGCTTCGTCAGCCAATGAATTCCCTGCAACGTGAACGCCATCACGTTGATGACTCAGTGTGTGGATCACGTGAGCCTTTGGTAGTTCGTTTTTCAACTGAACTACTTGTTCCCAAAGCAATTTGTGCTTTATTGTGCCACCTTTCGCATCTTTGAAACCATTTTCAAGCCAGTTTTGTATATATTCGTTATACGACTGCACACAGTAAAAGGAATCGCACACGATTAGTGTGGGAATTCTCGATCTGTACTTTCAAGTGCCAGTTTGAATGCTTGTAGTTCAGCTCGCTGAGCTGTACAATCTCCTAGAGACTGCGTTTTAGTGATCATAGGTCTGAAGATGCCTTTTCGCATGCGACCTTTAACGATAGCACACGATGCACTGTAAGCTTGCTTACCCCCTATTGCGGGTTGTGCGGATCCGTCAGTGTAAATTATGAATTCGTACTGATAGAGAGGCAGAATTTCAGTAGGCAGGGGACATTCATGTTCGTACTGCAGGAAGGCTTGTGTTTTTAAATCTGGATCAAAAACATATTCAACATCTGTTGCAGCAAGCGAATTAACCCATTGTATCCATCTTGGATGCAATGCCTTAGCATTTGGAATGCTTGCTTTTGTAACCGCTTCTAAAGCAGGTACTGGGGTTACGATAATAATGCGTTTCCCTTGGGCTAAGGCTCTTTCTTTTGCTACAGCGGTTTGAACTGCTGTTAGAATTTTTCAGTAGAACTGAAGCGCATTTCCGCTTGTGTGTACAAGTGTGATTTATATGCTATTGGTATTTTTTCACCCTCATTGAAAGTTAAGTAGGTGAATCCGTATTGACCCGAAATTATTCGGATCACCAAATTTCGTTCACTTACGCGTGTTTGTAAGTGATTTGTTGCTAACATGTTAGCCTGGAGTGAACGCAAAATTTCTGTGTGTTCCTGTGTCCAGTTTTTGATTGAACAATCAGGTTTGATTAATGCGTAGAGCGGTTTAACCCTTTCTGCATAGTTTATTATGTATGTTCTTCCAAAATTTAAGAAACCCAGGATGGATTGTAAGTTTTTTAGCGTTTTTGGAGGTTGGAGCAGCGCACACTTTTCTAAAAAGTTAGCTGCCAAGCTCTTGCCTTCACTTGAAAGCTCATATCCTAGAAATAGGACATTGAGATGGGCAATTCTGGACTTTTTAAAGTTGAATTTGTAACCCTCGGAGGCGAATCCCAGTATAATGGTGCTCACCCTGTTCAAGTGTTTTACTAGGTCATCGTCTGTCAGATATATGTCATCGACATAGGACAATGCCTCATTGTCATAAATTTGGAGTAACTCCATTACCCTCGCTGAGAATAAACCTGGGCTATTTTTTAACCCTTGTGGGAGTCGACAAAAGTGACGCTGGGTCCCCATTATGGAGAATGCTGTTAAGTACCTGCTTTCAGGTGCTATGTTTTGACAAAAGAAACCATTTGAGATGTCTAATGTTGTTTTATATTTTTTACGCACAATGTTATTCATTAATGCTGTGCTATGTGCATTTTGCACTGCAAAAGTTTTAGAACAAGTGTTTAGGTGTCTGTAGTCCAAAACTAGACGATATGTTTTGTCTGGTTTGGAGACAGGAAACAAAGGATTGTTCATTGAGGAGGTGCATGTTTCAATCACCCCTTGGTATTCAAGTTGATCTAAGATCTCCCTGACCTGTTGTTTAGCTTCTTGCTTAATAGGATACTGCTGTTGTGCAGTTGGTTCATGTTTCAGATGTATTTATGGTGAGGTGAATCCTCATCCCATCCTACATGATTTTTATATAATGCTGGGGCCTGGGCCACTGCCCATTTCCTGGCATATGTATATTTTAGGTGAATTGGAATATGGTTGGAGAAGGCATGCATAATTATGTCCTCGCCGTGTGGGCACTCCCTGACAAATTGTGGTGGCCAGTCCTTTTCTGCTAGAAGTAAGTCATAGCCCTTTGATAGTCTTTCCCAAAAAAGTGCTTTCACCTGTCTAGGTTTGTCTCCCTCCATCCGGAGTGTTATTTCAAATAACCTTTGTGGAGTCCTAACCCTGGTGTCTACAGTCTCTACTGTGATGTACTCATTCAAGTCCACTGTCTCCAGAAGTTCCCTCAGGTTCTGGCGAACTATTGTGACTTCTGCTGCACTGTCCAGCATGGTCTGAGCCCATTCTCCGTTCTTGAGTTGTGATCTCAGTATTCTAGGCATGTCTTATTTTTAGACCTGCTACTTTCTTTTTGGAGAATTGAGGTTTTACTTTAGTTTTTGGAGCGTGTTTATCGTCTTTCGATGTCACGCGTTCTTCTCTGTGTTCCGTCCTTCTTTCCGAAGTCTGTGGTGAGATCTGAAAGGGATGAGAGGAACGTGTATCAGTATCTTGATACCTGTCAGGTTTTCTCAAATTATCCCTATTCCTGAGGTTATACCTCCTGTCAGAGGGCTCCTTTTGAGGAGACCTACCTCGGGATTGAGAACGTTTCTCGTTTGATTTTTGTTTAGTAGACTCCCACTTCTTTTTAGATGATGTAGGAGTTTGTTTTATTGAGTCCTTCTCAGGACTTTCAGATAGTTTCGGCTTGAATGGTCTTCCACCCAAACTATCTCTGCCTAATTCTGCATAAGATTGTTCTATAATTCTGGGTAGCTCAGTTTGATGTTCTGTAACATCGAATTCCCTCAATTTTTGGTGGATCGCCACTGCTGCTGCCTCTCCTTTAATATTAGATAATATTATTGTTGAGACCTGGTCGAAATTTTTCAGTAATTTCATACCTAAATTTAGAGCAGGCTCTGCCCCATATTCATTTTGAATTTGTTTGAGGACATCAGGTATTACCGCAATTGACGGAATGCCATGTGTTTTAGTATAGATGGCAGCAAAGACTGAACCCCAAGTGGTGCAGTCTTCCAGTTGTGGTGTGATCCCCATTGGTAAACTGATTGTTAGGATTCTGTGTTTCTCATGTGGGCTAGTATTTGGAAATACTGCTTCGATTTGAGTAATTTTTTGAGCTATCCAAAACGGAATTTGCTCACGTTTTGTGGGCATTTTACCCATGACTGAGTTGAGAGTCTGTGGTGTAATTTTTAGTGTATTCCCCTGTTGGGGAGTTGGATTTGGATATGTCAATGGTGGTCGGACTGTAAAAGTCTGCATGACGTATTGGACCAATTGTCTGTATATTTTTATTAACTCTTTTATTTGAGTATGTAATTCCGCATCTGTCATTATATCCAGTTCAGGATGAGGTGTGTAGCCGGCTCAAATTGGCCATGTTGCTCCTGGTCTACCTAGTGGACCGAGCCTGGTAATGTTTTTGTGATGTTTTAGGGCGCCTTTAAACCAGAGCTGATGCTCTTGGTATGTTAATGGAATTTCAATATCCTCGAAAGGAATGTATTCCTCTGGTAGATCATCTTCTTTGTAGAAGTGAAATGTTTGTGATGTTGGATTGCATTCCGGAAGTAGTACCCATGAATAGAATACCTCTGTCTGAAATGATTCATGTGCCTCTATCACGAAAACTGCTCTACCTCCTCTTGGCGATAGGCCATGTTTTATAAGTTTTAGAGTTATGGCTCTTCTTAAGTTTTGAGGGATGTGTACCACACCCTCCTCGGTTTCATTTAAACCTGTAAGGTTAAAAAGTGCTGCATGAGCTGCATCAGCCGCAGCTCCACCGTTTCCGGCTTCATTGTCACCGTCAGGCATTTTTGTTGGTTGAAAAATGTAGAACAAGTTTCAAGGAAACAAAGATTAGGTGCACAATATTTTGGAACACTGTATCCTTCAACGTTGAGCAAACCAAACAGCTAATATATATAGGGTGCTTCCCTATGTAGCCTTGGTGGATACTTAACCCTGCCCACTCCAGACGTCTTTTGGAGTATATGGGTAGGTGTCTTTGAGAGAAAATAGCACAGCTGAGTTACTCAGTATCTAAAGTTGAATTACTGCCTAACCAAACCGTTGGGCGCCATGTAGTGTAGCGCCTATTTCCCTAATAGGCTCTGCGCATTGGAATAATATATCCTATAGGTTTGACATAGGACTAAGGTCGGTATGTCCCTATCGAGAATATATATTAAACTTAATTACTTGTGCCAGCTAGCTCAGAGGCCACTAGAAACTCCTTGACAACAAGAAGGAGTAGTTTCTGGCAGCCGCAAAACATGACCAATATGTTTTCCTTTTAGAATCAGAACGTGTCCCAGAGTCGTGGAAACACTAGATAACTATTTCACTCAGCTCAGTCGTGCATGCTTAGTTTTCCTCAGAGTTACACAGAAATAATAGACGGGCGTTTTCAATAAAAGATTTATTGTACAGTCTTGTTTCTGGTGTAAGTATAATGTGCTGTTACGATCACAAGACAGTATGCGAGATAAATAATGTACAGGGTGAGCAGTAGAAATAAATAATACTGCGATAGCATTATTTTATAGTACAAATGCTGTTACATAAATAACATAGACTAAAAATGCGAGTACTTATACGATGCCGTGCTGAGCTAGTTCTACCCCAGTGTACCTAACCTAACCTAGGTGTAAGACAAGGTATGAAGTAGGTGAAGTATTCCTTACTATGGTATACTAAGAGTATGTTAAGTCTAGTATGCCTAGTATGCCAAGAGTCCCTCTAGGTTCTTATCAGCTCCATACCTGAAGAATGAGAGAGGTTGGAATCTCTTTGCCAGACTCGAACTCCAACACCCCGCAAGGGAAGTCAGATCACTGGAAGCTGGAAGCTGGGCTCTCTGCGTGCAGGGAATGGCAGCGTCTTCTCAGTACGTCAGGCCGGGATACGGGCTCCTCTGAAGTCGAGGTCTCCTCTAGTTTACAGGGGCTAGGGAAGGTATATTTATACCTGAGAGTACCTTAGGAATGTTAGCATTGACGTGAATTGGACAACGAAAGACGTCATGAATGAACCCCTAAGGAATAATGGTTCATGCATAATATATGAGTCCTTGAAGAAATCAATAGTCCTGGACTAGGGAAACTCCCGCAGCCTAAGGGTCTGTTCTTCATGAACTCGTTGTGACGTTAGGGTGGACGGATGTCAGAGACCATGCCTGTATTTGGAGTGCACGGTTTAATGCCTAAATAAGGCCTGGGATTCTATGCCTATATAAGGGCAGGGCGAATTGTGCCTATATAAGGACAGGATATTGGAAAGCCCGTTATGGACACCCTAAGAGGAAATACAACAGTATCTCACTAGAAGTCCTAGCCACCTGTAACTCGAAGGTCTCGCGGGCCGAAGTGAGAGCCACCTCTTGTTGGAATAATAGCGCTTTGAGCCTGCTCAACTTGTTGAAATCTGTTTTCAAAGTCGGAATGGAAGGCCAAATTGAGCTATCTAGACTCCCATGTGGGGGCGGAAAAAGCACATTGCTGCAACAAGTTACTCGCTGGGAAAACGTTACTAAATACGGGACTCCTGCCCGTAAACCACAGCAGTCTTGGTTGTTCAAAATAAGATAACTGACATTTGTAAGCAATGAAAAAGTGGGAATTATTGACGGCACTGGAGTCCCTTTTAAAAAACAGGCCAGATTAGGCGCGGAAACATTACAAGCGCAGTGCAACTTAACGTGTTTGCAAACAAGGGAATGTCCTACTGTGGAATCGTAGTCCTGTTGTATTCCGCTTTAGGTGTCCGTACATAGGTTATCCTGATACATGTCCTTATATAGGCACAATTTGCATTGCCCTTATATAGGCATAAGATCCCAGTCCTTATTTAGGCATTAGCCATGCTATCCAAATACAGGCATGGTCACCTACATCCGTCCACCCCAACGTTACGACGAGTTCTTAGAAACCAGACCCTTAATCTCTTGGGAGTTCCCCTAGCACAGGATTATTGATTTCTCCAAGAACTCATTTATTATGCATGAACCGCTATTCCTTAAGGGTTCATTCCTGATGTCTTCCTCTGCCCGACTTTATGTCAATGCTAACATTCCAAGGCACCTACCGGGTATAAATATACCTTCCCTTGCCCAAGCAAGTAGGAGGAGACCTCGACTTTAGAGGAGCCCGTGTCCTGGCCTGACGTACTGACAAGAGACGCTGTCATCCCTGCTCTCAGAGAATCCAGCTTCCAGTGTTCTGACTCCCTTCGCGGGGTGTTAGAGTTCGAGACCCGGAAAGAGATTCCCACCTCTCTCATTCTCAAGGTATGGAGCTGACTAGGACCTAGAGGGACTCTTGGCATACCAGACTTGGCATACCAGACTTGGCATACTATAGCATACCATACTATAGAATACATCACCTACATTCTTACCTTGCACTACACTTAGGATAGGTACACTGGGGTAGAACTAGTTGGAGAAGCATCTTATGAGTACTCGCATTTTTAGCTTATGTTATTTATGTAAATGAATATATGTGTCATAGCTAAAAGATAATGCTAGCGCAGTATTATTTCTTTCTACTGCTTACGCTGTACATAATATATCTCGCATACTGTCTTATGATTGTAACAGCTCATATCTCTTACACGAGAAACAAGACTGTTCAATAAATCCTTTTATTGAAACGCCCGTCTATTCTTTCTGTGTAACTCTGAAGAAACTAAGCATGCACGATTAGCTGAGTGAAACTGTTATCTGTTGTTTCCACGATTCTGAGAGTGTTCCGATTCTAAAGGGAAACAAAGTTGTCATGTTTATGCGGTTGCCAGAAACTACTCCCTTCTTGTTTACAAGGAGTTTCTAGTGGCCTCTGAGTTAGCTGGTACAAAGTAATTAAGTTTAATATACTCGATAGGGGCATACGGACCTCAGTCCTATGTCAAACCTATAGGGTATATTATTCCAATGCGCAGAGCCTATTAGGGAAATAGGAACTACACTACATGGCGCCCAATGTTTGGTAAGGCACTAATTTAACGCTAGATACTGAGTAACTCAGTCGTGCTTTTCTCAGAGACCCCTACTCACATACTCCATAAGACGTCTGGAGTGGGTAGAGTTAAGTATCCACCAAAGCTGAATAGGACAAAAATCCTATATATTAGCTGTATGGTTTGTTCAACGTTGAAGGATACAGTGTTCCAAAATATTGTGCACCTTATCTTTGTTTCCTTGAAACTTGTTCTGCATTTTTTCAAAAAATGTCCCTGAACAGGGATACTAACGCCGAGAACGGTGTAGCTGCGGCTGATCCAGTCGTAATAGCTTTTAATTTTACAGGTTTAAATGAAACCGATGAGGGTGTTATACACATCCTTCCAAACTTAAGGAGAGCCATCACTCTAAAACGTATAAAACACGGCCTAACACCAAGAGTTGGTAGAGCAGTTTTCGTGACATAGGCACACGAAACCTTTCAGACAGAGGTATTCTATTCATGGATTGTATTCCCAGAATCAAATCCAATAACAAAAGTATTTCACTTCTTTAAAGAAGATGAACCACCAGAGGAATATATTCCTTTCGAGGATATTGAAATTCCACTCACATACCAGGAGCATAATCTCTGGTTTAAAGGCGCCCTAAAACATCACAAAAACATTACCAGGCTCGGTCCACTAGGTAGACCAGGAGCAACATGGCCGATTTTAGCCGGCTACACACCTCATCCTGACATCAAAGAAATGTCAGACGAAGAATTACTTACTCAACTACAAGAGTTAATAAAAATTTACGGACAATTAGTCCAATATGTCATGCGGACTTTCACAGTCCAACAACCTATAACAATTCCAAATCAAACACCCCAACAGGGGGATACACTAAAAAATATTCCACAGACCTTACACGCAGTCATGGGTAAAATGCCCACAAAACGTGAACAAATTCCATTCTGGATAGCTCAAAAAATTACTCAAATCGAAGCAGTATTTCCAAATACTAGCCCTTATGAGAAACGCAGATTCCTAACAATCTGTTTACCAATGGGGATCACACCACAACTGGAAGACTGCACCACTTGGGGCACAGTCTTGCTGCCATCTATACTAAAACACATGGTGTTCCGTCAATTGCAGTAATACCAGATGTCCTGAAACAAATTCAAAACAAATACGGGGCAGAACCTGCCCTGAATTTAGGTATGAAAGTACTGAAAAACTTCGACCAGGTCTCAACAATAATATTATCTAATATTAAAGGGGAGGCAGCATCAGTGGCGATCCGCCAACGCTTAAGGGATTTTGATGTAACAGAACATCAACATGAACTACCCAGAATAATGGAAAAATCTTATGCAGAATTAGGCAGAGATAGTTTGGGTGGAAAACCTTTGAAGCCAAAACTATCTGAAAGTCCTGAGAAGGACTCTATTAAACAAAATTACACATCTTCTAAAAAGAAGTGGGAAACTAATAAACAAAATTCAAACGAGACACGTTCTCAATCCCGAGGTAGGTCTCGTACCTTTCAGATATCGTCACAGACATCAGAAAGAAGAGGACGGTCAGATCACAAAGAAGAACGCGTGAAATCCAAAGACGATAAACACGTTCAGAAAAATAAATCAAAACCTCAATTCTCAAAAAAGAAGGTAGCAGGTCTGAAGATCAGACATGCCGAGAATACTGAGAACACAGATCAAGAACGGAGAATGGGCTCAGACAATGCTGGACAGTGCAGCAGAAGTAACAATAGCTCGCCAGAACCTGAGGGAACTTCTGGAGATAGTGGACTTGAATGAGTACATCACAGTAGAGACTGTAGACACCAGGGTTAGTACTCCACAAAAGTTATATGGAATAACACTCCGAATGGAGGGAGACATACCAAGAAAAGTGAAAGCACTCTTTTGGGAGAAACTTTCAAGGGGTTATGATATACTTCTAGCAGAAAAGGACTGGCCACCAAACTTTATCAGGGAGTGCCCACATGGCGAGGACATCATTATGCCAGCCTTCTCCAACCATATTCCAATTCACCTAAAATATACTTATGCCAGGAAATGGGCAGTTGCCCAGGCCCCAGCATTATACAAAAATCATGTAGGATGGGATGAGGACTCACCTCACCACAAAATACAGCTAAAAATCAACCTACTGCACAAAGGCAGTACCCAATAAAGCAAGAAGCTAAAAAACAGGTCAGGGAGATCTTAGATCAACTTGAATACCAAGGGGTGATTGAAACATGCACCTCCTCAATGAACAATCCTTTGTTTCCTGTATCCAAACCAGGCAATACATATCGTCTAGTTTTGGATTACAGACGCTTGAACACTTGTTCCAAAACATTTGCAGTGCAACATGCACATAGTACAGCATTAATGAATAACATTGTGCGTAAAAAATATAAAACCACATTGGACATTTCAAATGGTTTCTTTTGTCAAAACATAGCACCTGAAAGCAGGTACTTAACAGCTTTCTCAATAATGGGGACCCAGCGTCAATTTTATCGACTCCCACAAGGGTTCAAAAACAGCCCGGGGTTATTCTCAGCAAGAGTAACAGAGTTACTACAAATTTATGATAATGAGGCACTGTCATATGTCGATGACATCTATCTGACATACGATGACCTAGATAGGCACTTGAACAGGGTGAGTACCATTATATTGGGCTTCGCCTCTGAGGGCTATAAATTCAACTTTAAAAAATCCAGAATTGCCCATCTCAATGTCCTTTTCCTAGGATATGAGCTTTCAAGTGAAGGCAAGAGCCTGGAAGCTAAGGTTTTAGAAAAGTGCGCGCTGCTCCAACCTCCAAAAACGCTGAAAAATGTACAATCCATCTTGGGTTTCCTAAATTTTGGAAGAACTTACATTCTAAATTACGCAGAAAGGGTTAAACCTCTCTAAGAATTAATCAAACCTGATTTTTCAACAAAACATTGGACACAAGAACACACAGAAATCCTGCGTTCACTCCAAGCTAACATGTTAGCAACAAATCACTTACAAACACGCATAAATAAACGCAATTTAGTGATCCGAATAATTTCGGGTCAATGCGGATTCACCTATTTAACATTTAATGAGGGTGAAAAAGTACCAATAGCATACAAATCACATTTGTATACACAAGCAGAAATGCGCTTCACTTCAACAGAAAAAATACTGACAGCAGTTCAAACCGCTGTAGCAAAAGAAAGAGCTCTAGCTCAAGGGAAACGCATTATTGTCGTAACTCCAGTACCAGCCTTAGAGGCGGTCACAAAAGCGAGCATTCCAAATGCAAAAGCTTTACATCCTAGATGGATACAATGGGTTAATTCTCTTGCTGCAACAGATGTTGAATATGTTTTTGATCCTGATTTAAGAACACAAGCGTTCCTGCAATATGAACATGAATGTCCTCTGCCCACTGAAATTCTGCCTCTCGATCAGTACGAATTTATAATTTATACTGACGGATCAGCACAACCCGCTACGGGGAGTAAGCAAGCTTACAGTGCAGCGTTCGCAATCGTTAAAGGTCGCATGCGCGATGGTAACTTCAGACCAATGGTCACTAAAACTCAATCTCTAGGAGATTGTACAGCTCAGTGAGCTGAACTACAAGCATTCAAACTGGCACTTGAAAATACAGATTGCGAATTCCCCACACTTATAGTGTGCGATTCCTTTTACTGTGTTCAGTCATATAATGAATATATACAGAATTGGCTTCAAAACGGATTCAAAGATGCAAAAGGTGGCACAATAAAGCATAAAATGCTTTGGGAACAAGTAGTTCAGTTGAGAAACGAACTACCAAAAGCTCACGTGATACACAGGATGAGTCATCAATGTGATGGCGTTCACGTTACAGGGAATTCATTGGCTGATGAAGCCGCAAATGGGGCTGTTCAGACGGCTTCCGTAGCTGCGATCACTCATTCAAAAACGAGAATAGACAGTGAGATATTGTTGGCTGTCAATGCTTCAAGCAAAGGCAGTGGTGCAGCGTTACCAAAGAAATTTCCACTCAAGTACTCTTATGTAATTGATGCGAACAACGTTCCTTTTGCTCGAATCCCTGGAGTGGGGGATAGGGTAATTCCAAACATGGAACGTAGATTAGGACTGACCCTAGCAGCACATGAAGGGATAGCCTCTGCCCATGCAGGTGTTTCTGCAACAGTATCTTTACTAAAACAAAGATATTGGTGGCCTGGCATTAGGAAACAGACCAAAAACTATGTTTTGGAATGTGAAATATGCCAACAGATGAAAGTCTCCACAGTGAAACGTCCTGCGCAGACACCCCTGTTGATTTCAGACAAACCATTGGCTTGTGTTTACCTGGACCACTGCGGTCCCTTGCAAAGGGACGGTAACTATAAATATATAATGGTCGCAGTGGATTCATGCTCTAGGTTCCTATGGATATGGCCTCAGCGCTCGGCTGACGCTCAAACTGTTATAAAAGATTTGCGAGTCTTTATCGGCACATACGCAATTGGCACGCTACATTCTGACCAGGGCCCAGCGTTTAGCTCTCGGGCTTACAAAGAAGCCATGGCCAGTTTGGGCGTAGCATTGCAGTACTCCTCTCCGTTTCATCCTGAGGGAAATTCTGTTGTGGAAAGGAAAAAACGGGACATAAAGCAGTCTATAACCGCTAGAGTATTAGGATCGGGTGATGGGTGGGTCAAACATCTTTATGGGGTCCAACGCTCATTAAATAATTTGCCAAGAAGTTCTCTAGGGGGTCACTCCATATGAGGTCCTATTTGGGACAAGAATGTGGGTTCCTGATCTCGAATGTAAAGGCACAGTGGTGGAAAATAAACCCTTTGATATCAAAGATCGTTTGGCTGTTTTACAGGATCTAAATGAACTAAGATCGAAACAAAGCAACGTGTTCCTGAAGCCAACCACCACTGGGGAAAAACCTGCAGTCCCAGCAAGGCCTGTCTGGATCCCAAAAGTTGGGGATCTAGTCAGAGAGAAGATTGCGGACAAGAAGGAATTTGGACCTTCTTACAGACAACCAGTAACTGTCCTAGCCGTCCATGGAACAAGAACAGTACTTCTGCCGCCCCTTGCTGGAAAAAAGGAGAAAAGATTTGTGTCAATCGACCTCATCAAACCACACTATGTGGCCAATACTAAATAGTAGGCCTCGTGGACTCCGACCTAGTAGCAGACGCACTCCTCTCGCTACTATCCAAGAGGTTCAGACTGAAAGACTCATAACCATCGAGAATTCAGCAGTAAGAGATGAAGGACTAAGCAACAATGCTATGGAACTCATCCCTCTTGAAACTCAAGTAACAGTTTGTCCAGATACACCTGTCTACACCAACGTAACACGTGATCAACTGGTTCCAGCGATTTCAACAAATCCTGATGCAATTCCAACAATTGACTGAACTGCTTCTGGCTATTTGGTTGCTCTGGCCCACAGACACAAACATCTGTCAAGAAAGATTCCTGAATAGAATACAGGGCTTTACTATCCATAGGCCAGACCCACGTTATGTTCAACGACAACATCCGGGGGTAGTAACAACATACAGGGGCCAATTCTGATTCGGGCCGGAAATCTCCCCGACCGAGCCGGACCCGGAGAGATTTCCGACCGAATCGGACCCGTGCAGCCCGACCGAACGAGTACGATGCGTCCGTATGCTATCGTACTCGAGTCGGTCGGACTCCCATTGAAGTCAATGGGAGCCGGTCGTACAATGCGTACGTGGGCTCCCATTGCGTCAATGGGTGCGAGGCGAACAGGGGCGCCCCCTACAGCGGGTACGCGGCGAAGCGACTCGCACCATAGACGCACGGCTACGCGTACAGGGGGGTCCGACACGGACCCCCGAAGTACGGCTCCGACTGCTCTTTCGAGCTGGACGGCGCGTGTCGGCTGGACTGCTCGCGGCGCGCATCGTACTTACCCGGCCGGGGAACGTCTCCATTGCGCTGTGCGAGTCGTGTCCGAGCGGTTGGGACGCCCGAACGAGTCGGTCGGCGATTTCGCATCGTACTCGCTCGTCCGGACGCGCTTACGGATCGGTCGGGAAATAGGGCTCCGAATCGGATCCGGTTAAGCCGAATACGATTCGGAGCCCTACCGGCCGAGATCGGAATCGGCCCCTAAGTGTAGGAAAATTGTGCCTCGACTGGTTGCAAAAATCTACACTCGAGGATGTGAAACAACACTTATCTTTACTTAAAGAAGACGCAGACCTTAGGGATTTCTTGCTAGGACCAAGAAAACCGCGTCAAAAATGTTTCATATATGCCGGCATTTATGCTGCTTATAATGAAATATGGAAGGTTTCACAGGCAGAGGCCTCAGAAAGAATATGTGAGCTTGATCGTATTAACTTAGAGAAATCTCTCACTGTGGTCGACAATGGGTTAACAACTTTGTCATCCAGAATTTATTCACTGGACAACATTGTATCCTCTGCTATTGACATACTGGAACAAGATTTAGCCATGTTACAACAAGGCCAATCTCAGTTACGTTCTATTATGTTATTAGGCTGGACGCTGCAATTCTTGCGTGCAGGCTATGTGCCTTGGCGTTTTATCAACACGTCGTCTCTGTTTTCAGAATACAATCTCACGGATAAACAGGTCGAACTGGCACAAAGGGGAGCAAAGTATACAGTGCTGAGCATTGAAAAACTGGAAAAATTACCATTTACGGTAGCAGAAAAACCAGCTACAGAATGGCTTATCCATGGCAAAATAACTCTGTCTGTCACTACTTTTTATTTTCAGTATTGCCTCAAACAAATGCAAGCAGGAAAATATGAAAGGTTGGGTAAAGAATACATTAAGACATCCTGGGATTTACCTTAGGAACACAGATGTTGGAGTGGGGATCGTGAATTGTTTCTAAGCGGTACACACTGTGAAAATGCACTGAGCGGATCTCTCATATGTCAGGACATTTCTTTACACTGGGCTTGTAATGGTTCTGTGGCAAACTTGTCCTGCCACCTGCAGGGTACACCAGCTGCTGTGATTAATCCAACGTTTGGCCAACTTTCTAATGGGAGTTACCTCATGTTGAATGATCAGAGTTGCTGTGGCATGTTGCCAGGAATCCCATATCTGGTAACGGTTAGCTCCAGGGTT
Organism: Calotriton arnoldi; assembly: GCA_963921515.1. Taxonomy (NCBI): domain Eukaryota; kingdom Metazoa; phylum Chordata; class Amphibia; order Caudata; family Salamandridae; genus Calotriton; species Calotriton arnoldi. The sequence continues at coordinate 27,640 of CAWUFW010012774.1, read as the reverse complement.
ACTTGTTGTATGCAAGTATTGTTCTCCCAAATAGACACAGTCAGGGAGTCGCCTCTATGGCCTTCATTGAATATTTCTTTTATACGTTTTGATACTTTAGGCAGAATGAAAGCCATGCTTTTACAACAAACCGTGCCTTTGACCTCGGCCAAAGAAATCTATGATCTACAAATTGCAAGGACTTCGGCTGAGATACAGGCTCTAATTCGTACAAACTGTCCTATACATTTTGTACAAATGATGGGACGTATCTTAAATATGTCTGATACGAGTGGGATTGTACATGTATTTAAGACCATCTGTTCAGGACTGTTACACCTTTTCAGGCAGTCCTCGGAATCATTCCAAACTTTGCACATTCGGTGTTTGGTGGTGTGCCATTAATTCTAGCACTCGTTGCAGGAATCTTGTTTTTATTCCTACTACTATGCTATGGCAAGCCTATCAACCGGTGTCACTCCCAGCAATTTGGAGAAAGCTCTCCTAGAACGGAAGTGCCGTGAGCGCATAGTGCAACTTTTGGGCATACCTCGTCTACGGGAACTTAATACATCATGGTTTCTGTCATTTAGACCAATATGGCAAGATTGCATCTTACCTGTTCTACGCTGCCTGCTTTGCGGTAAAGAATGCGTGCTAGACATCTGTCTAAAACTCCCATCAGTCATGCCAACAGATATCGATACTCTGCTGGACCCGATAACGGCCCATGCTCTGTGTTGTCCCCAGAGGCTACCAATCCTGATGACGGCATTCGTTGAGATCTCACAGATGCTTCCTGCTGCTGCTGAGGTACGAGATGGATCAACAGGCACACAGGTAACAACGGACGCGAACATTGGTGCAGCATCTTATGCTGAAGGCGATGCTTCACATCTCTGTGCAGTTAACCTTCTAAACGAGGTGTTCCAACTGTCACCGACATCGGTAGACGATCTTTTGTCTACAGGAATAGATGATTTCATGTTTACACCAGACCCATACACTGACTTTGATTCGGCTCACAGTTTACCGGGGAAGCAATGAATTTGGCCCCCATATTTTCAAAACAGAACAAAACTTGGAACTCTTCCTAAAAATTGAATTTTTTTTTCTTCCATTTGAAAATACATGGCAATTCAATCTGCTTACAGTATAACTATTCATATAGAACGGACTTCTTTGAATACTTCCAGGGACACATTGTCACCTTATTTACCACATTTTCATTTAGTACCATGTTATGAAATGGCTTTGATTTTTTTGATTACTTGTCAACCATTTCGTCATATGTATATATTTCTGTTTTATCATTCATGTTGCATTTATTTCCAATATATGCTTAAAATGAAAAAGTGCTTTAAAATGTATAGTACCTATTGCATTACATGTTTAGCAACAGTTTTTTTTAAAACTTCTTTTAATATGCTTTTAGAAATGTTTTTAGCAACGGTACACAGACAAAATATCGAGTTTTTTATTTCGACATTCAGAAATATTGAGTTGATAATATCGACAGTGTTAAATATCGATGTTCTGTATATCGATGTAAAAAATATCTATTTGACGTGTGTAGGTAAATATCGATGTAAGTAATATCAAAAGCATAAATATCGACATGTTAAAATATCGTTTTTGTATGTTTTTTGAAATATTTTATAGTGAATGTTAAGTATTAAATTGTGTTTAAATTGTGTATAATAATGTTTTATTTTTATATTGTTTTAGGAGCGGGATGTTGGGTTATAGGGGATAAGGGTGGGGTGTGTTTTAAAAAAGTTAATTTTATTTTTGAAAATGTTTATATTTTAAGTATGAATTAATTTTTTTTATTTCGAATTTCAAATTAAATTTTAGGAGCGGGATGTTGAGTTTATAGGGGATAAGGGTTGGGAGTGTTTTAAAAAACATTAACCTCATTTCGTTAAATTTAAAAAATTAAAAATCAAATTTTAATTTGAATTTTGAATTTCGTTTAAAATTTTAGGAGCGGGATGTTGGGTTTATAGGGGATAAGGGAGGGAAGTGTTTTAAATAATATTAATATAATTTCTTTAAAAATAAAAATTAAAAGGCCCATTACGATACCGGGCGTGGAAAAATCCGCCAGGCATAAAAGCGGCAAAAATCCGCCCGCACACACCGTCTGAACACCGACCACGCCATTACGAATACACAAACCGAAACCGCCATCGGCGGAAAAACCACACAAGATACCGCCCGCCCTCGTCCGAGTCGGAGTCAAACCGCCCGCCACGGACGGAAACACGCACGACAACACAAAACCGCCCGCCCTCACGGCCGACACACCGCACGTGAAATTACGATCGCCCGCCAGCGCAAACAACGCCGATGAGAATTGACACGGCAGAAGCCATGGCGCCCACGTCCCTGCACAGAAACCATCCGCTGACAAAAACAATCGCACACAACATGGCCAACAAGTCCACACAGCAAGGCACGCACAAATACACAAGCACAGTACACATCCCGAAAACACCCCCTGGACAAACAAAAAATACAAAGGCCAGAACACCAGACACAACACACCTGAAAACAGCAGACCATGAGGACACACCCACATAGGTAAGTACAAAAGCAGCACTCCCACAGACCACAACCCCTTGCAACATTGCAAACTAGAGAGGAGAGGACACAGTGACACAGCAAGGACAGCAGCACACCACAGAAACGCACACATCACAACCACCACCACCACCACCACCACCACCAAACACCGGCACCACAAACCCCTGCACATTACACAACACACACCGCACCAGCACCACAAACACCATGGCACCACAAAGAATGCCCAAGTTCACGCCCATTGAGCTGACGGTCATGGTCGACGAGATCATCAAGGTGCACCCACAAATCTATGGGAACCTGGTCCAGCACACACCACTAGCCACCAGAAACAGAATGTGGAACCGGATCGTAGACCAGGTCAATGCAGTCGGGACCCTGCCCAGGAACAGATTTGAAATCAACAAACGGTGGAATGACGTCAAGAGCCTGGTCAAGAAGAAGGAGAGCAAGAACAGAGAGCTGGCTGCCGTCACTGGCGGAGGGAATCCCGCGCTCTTCAAGACCTTCAAAGCGTGGGAGGAGAAGGTGCGAGTCATTATACATCCGGAGATCCTCGCCGGATTAGCAGGGGGAGTGGAGGCTGGTAAGTACAAACTAATGTATACCAGCACACCGCTATGTACTCACATGCACTACCACCATGCCACAGCTCCCAGGGACAAACACCCCCATGTCCAGCACACAATACACAACACATCACACACACATGCAACAGACACCACCACACACAGCCCAAACCTAACAACTGTAAGATACGTGGGGGCTTGTGTACACTCAGCCAGCCACGTAACCACCAACAGGTACCCAAGTATGCCAGAAGCGCCACAACGAGCACCCACCACACCCATGTGTCCGCCATAGCTGCACTAACCGACAAGTAACAGGTAAGTGGCAGGAACACAAAGTGCAGTGGGTGGGAGGGTGGACAGCTCAAGTACAACACACACCAGGCCCCTAGTCCCACAGCACAGCAAGGAGGAGCATCCCCCACACCCCACACCCACGTGTCAGCCACCGCAGTGCACACCGACAGCCGAAAGGTAGACATCACGGTCCACAACAATCGGTGTCAGTGGGTGTCCAGCAATCACCACGACCCACAACACCGCCCCCACCCCCACAGACCTGCAACATGGAGCACCCCCGCTTAGAACCATGTGGCATCCAGTACAGTGCACGCACGAACAACCTGCAGGTGGGAAACTGGACAGGGCTGGATTACTGGAGGCATGAGGACCGTAACACGACCAACACATGGGACATGTTACGTAGCAGACGAACACGCAGCACCGCCCACTGTCACGAACAAGTGAACAATGTGCACACGGACATGAACCACAGACTCACACCCCACATGACCCATCACAGACACAGCAACACCCAAGGAGCCACGTCTGCATGCACAAGCCACACTGAATATAGTACCACATGGCAGCCACTGTGCAACCCATCACACACAACCGAAACACCATTGAAGTCCTGTCCATGTAGCCCCTACTGCCTGTCAACCACACACCCCACAACTACGCCTATGTAAGACAAACAACACTAGACGCAACAGAGCGGAACAACATAAATGCACACGAACACCACTGAACCCATCAAACACACAGACACACCATGCACATACAACATACCATCCATCCCATCCGTCAGCCCCAGTCTCATGAAAGGCATGTCATCCGCACAGCTGCCACACATACAGCAGTCACGCTAAGATACATGCCCATGACCAACCATGTGCCAGAAGTCAATGAAGCGCACGCCACACTGTGAGCAACAACACACAACATGGGCCACACCCCCCGAGCACTGCAGTGATGCACATGGCACAGGGCAGCACGCACACCAAGGAGATGGGACAACTGCAATACGTCGGGTGGCACACAACCATCACACACTCATAACGATGCGTCCAATGCCATGTCCAGTAATCACAACAGACAGCAAATATGCAGGGTATGTCAGGCATGCACACACCTCAGACCATGCACTGTCATGCTGCCACAACACATGTCACGTTCGGCACCCATGGCTCACAGCATGTAGCCCAAAAGCATATTCCATCCCAAATGCGTTTCTGGGGCATGACCCCCATGTTGCCATATGCGTTCCTAAGCGTTCCATTTGCACCCCAAAAGCATATTCCATCCCAAATGCGTTCCTGGGGCATGACCCCCATGTTGCCAAATGCGTTCCTAAGCTGTTCCATATGCACCCCAAAAGCAAAGTACAAACCAGACCCAGGATGGGCCTGGAGCCCGCATACACCAGAGTCACAATAAGTAGGAGCACAGCAACACACCCATCGGCATAGCCAATCCGTCCCATGCCACATGTGCACAGCACACAGTCCCATTGCCAAGCACACACAACAACAGATTGTACAGCCACACACCCGCCTCCGGGACACACGTGCACGAGAGTGCACGAACGGAGAATGTCAGACAACCAATACAGACTTCGCCAGGTGCAACACAATAACAAATCTCATTCTCTCCACAGGTGACGAACTGCTGGATGCTGGGGATGGAGACAGCAGCCAGCACAGCCAGCCTACAAGCCCCCAACGAGGACACACGGATGTGGAGGATCTGTCCTCCTCTTCGGACACGGACCACCAAGCAGGCCCATCTAGTGTGGCAGGGCCCAGCCGCTCCCCAGGACCCCTCCTACCCACCAACCCATCATCCAGGGCTGCTGAACATTCCCAGCCCCCTGCTGCCACTGTTGTTGCGGCCACACCCACGGTCATTGCGGCCACACCCACGGGCATTGCGGCCACACCCACGGTCATTGCGGCCACACCCACGGTCATTGCGGCCACTACCACTGCCGCAACCGCCACCACGTCTTTGCTGGCCCCAGCCCCAGCGCAGGTGGTGGCCCGGACGACTGGATCCACCCTGGGAGCCAGGGTGAGGACCGTGGTGAGCAATGTGGCTAGTGGGCAGGCCGGTGGCAGCAGGACTGGTAGGAGGAGCAGGGTCAGGGAAACGCCAGCCTCCCCTGGGAGCCATGCCCTGCCTCAAATGGCCAGAGTCCTTGGGGCCTATGAAGAGGCCCAAGGACAATGGGCCAGGTCAGCTACAGACACGCGTGAGGTGCTGGGGGTGCTGAGGTCCATGGACGCCCGTATGGGCCAACTCGTGGACCTCATGGGCCAGCTGGTGGTGGCGGTGAGGTCACAGCCAGGGACAGCAGCTCCCCTCCGCCACCACCTGCCGGGGCGCAGGGTCGAGCAGCAGTGTCCAGTTCCCTGCGTCCACAGCCAGTGAGCACACCTCAACCACCAGCAGGTCGCAAGCAGGCACCCCCTCGCAAACGTGGAAGGGGCCGTCCGAGTGGAAACAGATCTCCCGGGAGGACTTCGCACGCTCCAGACGCAAGTGAGGCAGCCAGCCAGCCTTCCTTGACCACCCACTGCATTGACTTGGACTACGATCCCACTCCACACAGCCATCTGGATGGCATGTGTGTGTTGGACTATGGACATAGAACCAGTGGGTACACCCTGAGCATCACGCAGCCATGACCGACAGCTCATTGTCACTGCACGCACCACTTTTGTCATCACCTTACACACAATCACATGTCACAGTTTGAAATAAATGCACCTCTTCCACTAACTGCTGTCTGTGCCCTGTGTTTTAATTGTACGGAATACAACGGCCACCTTGAGCGGAACGGCACCTGATGCGTGGCATGGCAATGGAACCGGAGGGCCTGTAGGGACCTAGGGGTGGGAGACAGAACAGGAGCACATTCAATGAGTGTGTCACACACCCATCACACAGTACATGTCAACAACTACAAGCAATGTACACACATCGCACAGAGCAATAGGGCACAATGCCACAGCCACCATCAGTGGCATACTAACCTGGGCATGGAGCGTTGACACACAGCACGCAGTGAACAAAAGGCCACCCTGACACAGCACACACACACCTGCACAAATACAGACACATCAGCCGTCGTACATGGACACTCACCGTTAAGTGAAGTAGCGGGCGATGAGCTGCTGGCGCACATTCCCAGCTTCCTCCTCTCCGCTGTCCTCCTCACTCGAGCTGTCCTGGTCTGCGGGCTGGGGCCCTGGTTGATCTCCGTCATCCACAATGAGGGGGATCTGCTTCCGAATGGCCAGATTGTGCAGCATGCAGCACGCCACCACTATCTGGCACACCTTCTGTGGGGAGTACGCCAGCGCACCCTCGGTGCGGTCCAGGCACCTGAACCTGGACTTGAGGAGGCCAAAGGTACGCTCGACCACACGTCTCGTCCTCCCATGTGCCTCATTGTAGCGATCGTCTGCTGGGGTGCGAGGATTCCTCAATGGACTGAGCAGCCATGCCCCATTCGGGTACGCAGAGTCACCTGGGTGTGAGGGACACAGAGAACCGTTGCTATTCCAACTGGACAGGGGACAGCATCGCACAACCAGCACGCTACACCACTCCACATACTCCCCGACAATACAGCCACGATCCTGTTGCAGATTGGACATCAGTCGTGGCAAGATGCTGTTGCGCATTACGTGTGCGTCATGGGCCGAGCCTGGGAACTTTGCACACACGTGGGTTATCACCATGTCCGCAAGGCACACCACTTGCACATTCAGGGAGTGCGTGTGCTTCCTGTTGCGGTACAGGTGCTCAGTGGCCTGTGGTGGAACAAGGCCAACATGTGTGCAATCAATGGCACCAACGACGTGTGGGATCCTGCCAAGGGCATAGAATGCACCCTTCACTGCCGCCAATTCACGAGCCCTGGGGAATCTGATGTACCTGTTTCGGCACAGCATCATGGCTGCCAGTACATCCCTCAGCACCTTGCTGAACATGGGCTGGGACATCCCTCCTCCACTGCCCACTGTGTGCTGGAATGACCCAGTGGCGAAGAAATGCATGGCGGCCATCACCTTAGCCGTGGGGGTGAATGCTGTCGGATACACCCTGCGGGGACGGAGATGGGGTTCCAACATGGCACACAGTCGATGCAGGGTTGGCCTGTCCAGCCGAAACTTCCTTATGACCTCAGTATCCTCCATGTCCGCCAGCAATTGGTATGGGCAGTCAATGTTCGGTCTCCGCCTAGGGAAGATGGCAGTGGACACATGTCAGAGCAACACAACACATAGCAATTTCGCATTCACATCACTGACATGACTGAGCAAGCACATGAGTCACAGCCCAGCTGTCAAGCAGGGACGGCACGGCCACAATACACTTACACAGGTCTCCCACCAATGGCAATGGCTAGTGATGCAAACCACTGCCATGGTCATGCACATGGGGATCTAGGCCCCAATGACTTGCGGGGCGTGCTGATGGGGACTGACTGCATATCCGTCAAGCGGCAACGCCACGGCAACATGAATGTCTGCTGAGCATGGCACTGCTTCCGAGGCTGGATGAGTATGGCACACGACGACGACGATGTGGGCACAGGCTGAGCGGCCAAAACAAGTGGGACCTGTGGCACGAGGGGATATGAGACAGTAGTAGGTGTCAGCACTGCACCCTATGTACAGCACTGTACGGATCACACCTCCCGAAACATTGACAGGTGTCCACATTGACAGCCCCATGCCAAGACGGCTGTGTGCTTGCAGTCACACGTCACAGGTGAGAGGTTACATTGCACGTGCCAGGTGGCAGACGTACATAGTGGGAGCTATCATGTGTGTGCATGTGTCTCCTGTTCAGGATCCACCAGATGGGCGCTGACTCTGTACTGACCATTGGACACAGCATGTTCCGTGGAAGGCTTGTGTGTGTGGGATGGCGGCACTGGATGTGCCTCCGTTGGGTGGGGGGCCATGCACAGGGCGGGTACGTCGATGATTGCGCATTGTTGGTCACGGTGGGTGCACCCACTAAGATGTGTTGCCCTGTGTACAATTCCTATGTCCGCATGATGATGGACTGTAGATGTGGGCAGACTACACATTGGTCGATGTGCTGTCCATGTGCATGTGCCTTCACACCAGGCACAGCTGCCCCTGCACATGTGACCCCTGCTGGACTCGCTGCTAGGGCTGTGGAGCTGATGCACCTTCTGTGCGTGGGGCGGACAGCTCACCTCACTTCCCTCATTGCGCATATCATGACTTTGCCGCAGGTGACATGGATCATGGAGGGCCCACATGTATGCGTGGGTAGGCTACACATGTTTGTTCACTGGTCGCCACCCCCAGTCAGTGTTTCGAATGGGAAGGTTGTTGTGCTGGTGGTATATTCGATGTGGCGGATGGGCGGGCCTAGGTGCGGGCTTACGTTCCGGACATGGGGGGTAGTTGGATTGGCGACTAGTTGCAGTACACACGGGACACGTCTCTTCCTTTCCACATCTGGGTCATCCCTTGTACTCACTGACAGTGATACAGTCATCTTCGCCCCAGCCCTCATGTCCTCCCCTTGCTCCCCCAATATGCATGTGCACCTGCGAGGCTAGCGCTTGCACAGGCAGCCCCAAGCTCGCACCAGAGAGGGCAAGGAGTGTATGTGTGGGTCCAGTTGCACGAGTGGGCTGTCTCAGGGTATGATGTGTGGCGGGACGCCGTCCACCTGCGTGGTGCCCCAAATGGAGACCCGGCCTCATGGACTATGCATCACAGTCTTCGCCTTCCGGATCCGCCACCTGCAACACCCAGTGGCAGTGGCTGCCCTTGCGGCCAGGCCACGTCCGTCTGTGACTGATGGCCCACACATTCACTCTTTGGCCTCTCTGGGGAGGGCTCGGGGGTGGTGGCGCACGCGCTTGCACTTAGTCGCAATGGCATGTGGCGTGGTTGGTATAATGGGCAATGGATGGGATGGTGCGAGCCACCTCCCGTGACGTCAGTGCTGCTCGTGCTGAGGTGCGTCCCCCCTACACTTCCATTTGACTTGTGCCATGCTACACGTTGAGGTTCTATTGCCTGCGTGATATGACCAGGAGGAGCGCGAGGAGACCTCTCACACACCACGCTCCACTGCCATCCCGTGCCCTGTATCGCCTGTGCGGATTGACTATGTTGGGGTTAAACCTGGTCGACTGGGGCTGTGTGTGCCTTGTCAAGGGGCATGGCGGGCGCACAACAGGATCCAGCTAGTCCACGGAGGGTGGGCTGACGTGTGCGCCTGGTTCCGCATTGTTCGTGTGCCCGGCTGCTGTGCACACACGTGTTCACTTCCCCCGACAGGTGTCCTCTCACAATGCCCAGGGAAGCGGTGGTGTACTGTTCATGACCCCTCCCAACACGGCGTGCTCCAACTTGGCATGTGCACATCTACCCGTCGCACCCACCCACCTGAGCACTGCGTCCATACGACTTCACACGACACATGTGTGTCTTCCACAGTAGTGCTACTCATTTGCGTTGACATCCAATAACAGTGGACTACATGGTCATGTCACGACTGCCGTGTACTTCACATACTCTCATCCTCTCTCATTCGTACTTGTGAAATGAGTCAGCGGAGACAGTTTTGGTTTCAAACATTATATTGAGTCTTCTGTCCTCTGTGATGCAGTATAGTGGACACTACTGGCAGCGGAATACATGTTGAGGATATACTGAGCATGATTACAAATGGGATAGGGTGTGGGGTTACATGTTATTGGCTGTTGCATGTGGGATGTGGGCTTCAGAGTTACATCTGCTTGGCCAAGGCTGTGCTAATGTACATTTACGTATAGCTGCGGAGCTGCGGACTTTGACACAGACGGTATACAAGTAGCCTACCAGACCGCTTGGCATCATGGGCACAGTCCATCTCAGTTCCATGTGACAGGTTTGCTGCGGTTGTTCCTCATGCACGCGTGCATGTGAGATGACATCAGGGCATGTGCTTGCGTGCATGCAGCGGCGTGCCACTTGTTGTTGCAATGTGGTGGTTACTGGACATGTCACAGTCACTGGGGTCGTGTTGTTGTTGTTTGCACTTGTCGTCCGTGCAAAGGTCCTGGTATGGGATTCCCGGGGCGGGGGTGGGAGGGGTGCAGCACCCACAGACTCCAGGCGACCTATTCATGTCCACTGAGCGGTGTGTGTGTCCATGGGCGCTGGATCCATGTCGTGTCCTGGTTGTTCGTGCAGTTCCGTCCATGTGGGTGCGATACACAGACCCCATGCCACTGCCTCCCACGATGCATGCGGTGTTCCTGGATGTGATGGGGAACAGTGTGCATGTCCCGGTCATATCCGATGTCATGGCGATGTCGTTGATGGTGTGGTAATTGTTGCCGGTCGTTTGGTATGGCTGTTGTGGTGGTGACTGGCCAGTCCGTGCGGAAGCTAAGCATGGGTGCGGGGTTGGACATCATAGGTCAATCGGGGAACCTGCGTTGGGGTCCGACGAATTTACAGGTTGTCAGGTATGCGATGCCGTCCAGCAGGGCTTCCATGTCATTGGTGGTGTTTATGTTTGCCAGCCAATGTAGCGGATGGTGGCTGTCAAGGTGTTGTTCGTAAGTTGTCCCTTGGAGGACCATGATGGGGCATGCTGGGTGACATTCGATGTAGCTGTGCTCGATGATCCGTCGTGTGGAGGCACAGTGGTCCCATTTCAGTGCGGGTGCGATGTTGGCCACATACGCCATGCCCCCATAGGCAGAGCAGGCCCTGTCGTGTGCGTCCAGAGGGAGGAATAGTGCTAGCAGGTCCGCCTTTAGACATGCCGGGTTGGAGAGACACATCTCCACGGGATGCTGGTAGAGACACCTCCGACAGTAGAAGACGGGTATGACGCAGCTGAACAATGTGATGCGGTAAGTCAGTCGGTAACTGACGTTCAGCAGGGACAGGAGTTCGCATCCCAATATATGTATCATGTTGGTTTTGTATAGCTTGACCTGTCCGGCGTAGTTGGGTAGGTGTGTTGCGGTTGCCATTTTGCAGCGGTGCGTTGTGGTGGCGTGCTCCGGCTGTGTGTGCAGTCTGCAATGTGCACGCTCCGAGGTTGCTGTGAGCTCTGTGTAGTCGTAGGGAGACAGGACTTGTGTTCTGTTGGCTTGTGCGGAGGACACGGGCCCTCATCCCACATGCTTCTCAGACAGTTCAAGGTCAGTGATGTGTGACTCCTTCCAATTAACTTGCATGGGGCCGACATGGGGGAGTGTTTTCTTTATTCTTTCCCGTCCGTTGTGTTCTTCTGTGATATGCGCTATCTGCCCTGTGGTCGGTCTCCTCTGCATGCCTGTGTTGGTCTTTTATTGGACAATGGCTGTATTCACCGGCTTCTTTCGTAGGGCTGTGGTTTCGGAGTTGGAATGGAAGGTCATTCAATGCTGTCTGCTCTCCCTTGTGTGGGCGGCAGGCTGCCTTCCCGCTCTGCGTTGGGCCTTGTGTGTGAGTGTTATTCTTGGGCCACCTGTTGTCGGTCCCCGGGCTCTTTGGTGTTCCGTTTTGTATGTCTTGTTCATATGTGCAGGGTGGTATGGGTGTTTCAGTGTGGTACTGGCGTTCCTCTTCCCGAAGGGGCCCTGCTTCTCCTAGTTGGTGTTGCCGCCGCTGTGTGCTTCGCCATGTTTGTTGCACTGGGGTGTGTCCTGCTGTTGCGTGACTTCACTGACATGTGTGCGTCGGTTGTGTGACGTTGGGTGTTGTCCGTGAATTGGGCGTTGGGGACATGTCTGTGGCAGGCCTGTCACGTGTCATGTGCGTTCGGGGTGGGGCTGGTGTGTGTGCTGCTTGGTTGTGTCCCTGTGTCTGTGTGCGACGCATGCATGGCGCTGCGGTTGGCCTCTGCGTTGTGCGCATGTGTGGCAGCGTCATCGCCGCTTTGGGGCCGTGATGGGGTGGTTGGTTCCTAGTCCCAGGTGGTGTGTACACATGTGTTACGAGATGTTACAATTTGGCCTGTGTGTCATATGTGGGTGCTATGGTAGATGTGTCGTGTACACGCGGGGGTGGGGGGTTGTCCGCTTTTTCCACCCTTGCACTGTGTGCGCTGTTTGCGTGCACTTGTTGTATGTGTGCCTACCTGCGTCTTCGCGGTACGTTGCGTCCTTGGTGGTGCATCAGATAGAGCATAGGGAGGGCCTGCAGTGCTGGATTCATGCTCGGGGGTGCCGCTTCTTCGGTGTCCGTGCTCGGCGTTCATGTTACCGCTTCGGTTTGACGTACGGTGTCTCTTAGCCGTGGGTTCAGTTTGTGTGCGGCATCGTAATTTGTACGCCGGGCGGTACGTGTTTCGTCGGACGGTGTGTGTCAATTGTGCTGCGCCGCTACGTGTACGGGCGCACTTTGATGGCGGACGGTGTCGCTGGCTTGCCGGCGGTGTTTGGCTGACTTTTCGCATCGTAATCGGGCGGGCGTGTGGACTGCTGCGTGCAGGCGGTGACTGGTGGTTTTTGCATCCGCCAGCACGGCGGTAGTGCTTCCGCCCGACATCCTAATGGGCCCCTAAATTTTTAAATTTTTATTTAGAATTTCACTGTAACATTTAGGAGTGGGATGTTGGGTTTATTGGGGAGTGTTTTTAAAAATATTAACATCATTTCGTTAAATTAAAAAAAAAATCTAAATTTTATTTAAATTTCGAATTTCATTTAAAATTTTAGGAGTGGGATGTTGCGTTAATAGGGGATAAGGGTGGGGTGTGTTTTAAAAATACTAAATTAATTTGTATAATTGTTTAATTTTATCTATGAATATATTTTACATTTCTTATTTTAAAGTTAACTTTTAGGATTGGGATGTTGTGTTTATATGGGAAAAATGTGGGAATTGTTTTCAAAATATTCACAAAAATATTTGGATAATTTAAAAATTAATATAAAAAATTGTATTTAAAATTGCGAAATTTAAATTAAAAATTTGTAGTGGGATGTTGAGTTTATAGGGGATATGGATGGGGGTGAATGAATTTATTAATTATAAGGGTGAGGTGTTTTTAGTACAAATATTAATTTAATTTGTATAAATTGTATAAGAAACAATGTTTTATTTTTATATTTAAATCTAATTTTAAGTAATATTAATAAGTATAATGTAGTGTTTATAGGAGATAAGGTTGTTACATTTTGAAAAATATCTATTTATAAATTTTTAAATTTTTTAAAAAATGAATGTAATTTATATTATAAATATATTTCTATATTATTAAATTTAGTGAAGTGTAAATATATATTTTTTTAATTATTTTTATAGGAAGTCTTAGGAAATATGTTATAAAGAAAAAATAATATTAATACAATTATGTACTGGTACATCATTTGTTAATTTAATAGTTATTATAGTGAGAAAATTAACTTAATGTAGATTAGTGTCCAGCACCTATCCCAAATAAATATAGATTGGAGTGGGAATAGTAAGTTAATTAAAGTCAGTGTCCAGCACCTACCCCAATTAATTTTAGACTGGAGTTGGAATAGTAATTTAATTAGGGTCACTGTCCAGCACCTACCTCAATTAATTTTAGACTGGAGTTGGAATAGTACATTAATTAGGGTCACTGTCCAGCACCTACCCAAATTCATTTTAGATTGGAGTTTGAATAGTAAATTAATTAGGGTCAGTGTCCAGCACCTACCCCAATTAAATATAGATTGGAGTGGGAATAGTAAATTAATTAGGGTCAGTGTCCAGCACCTACCCCAATTAAATATAGATTGGAGTGGGACTAGTAAGTTAATTAAAGTCAGTGTCCAGCACCTACCCCAATTAATTTTAGACTGGAGTGGGAATAGTAAATTAATTAGGGTCAGTGTCCAGCATCTACCCCAATTAAATATAGACTGGAGTTGGAATAGTAAATTAATTAGGGTCAGTGTCCAGCACCTACCCCAATTAAATATAGATTGGAGTTGGAATAGTAAATTAATTAAAGTCAGTGTCCAGCACCTACCCCAATTAATTTTAGACTGGAGTGGGAATAGTAAATTAATTAGGGTCAGTGTCCAGCACCTACCCCAATTAAATATAGACTGGAGTTGGAATAGTAAATTAATTAAAGTCAGTGTCCAGCACCTACCCCAATTAATTTTAGACTGGAGTTGGAATAGTAAATTAATTAGCGTCAGTGTCCAGCACCTACCCCAATTAAATATAGACTGGATTGGAATAGTAAATTAATTAGGGTCAGTGTCCAGCACCTACCCCAATTAAATATAGACTGGAGTTGGAATAGTAAATTAATTAAAGTCAGTGCCCAGCACCTACCCCAATTAATTTTAGACTGGAGTGGGAATAGTAAATTAATCAGGGTCAGTGTCCAGCACCTACCCCAATTAATTTTAATTTAGAATTTCACTGTAACATTTAGGAGTGGGATGTTGGGTTTATTGGGGAGTGTTTTTAAAAATATTAACATCATTTCGTTAAATTAAAAAAAAATCTAAATTTTATTTAAATTTCGAATTTCATTTAAAATTTTAGGAGTGGGATGTTGCGTTAATAGGGGATAAGGGTGGGGTGTGTTTTAAAAATACTAAATTAATTTGTATAATTGTTTAATTTTATCTATGAATATATTTTACATTTCTTATTTTAAAGTTAACTTTTAGGATTGGGATGTTGTGTTTATATGGGAAAAATGTGGGAATTGTTTTCAAAATATTCACAAAAATATTTGGATAATTTAAAAATTAATATAAAAAATTGTATTTAAAATTGCGAAATTTAAATTAAAAATTTGTAGTGGGATGTTGAGTTTGTAGGGGATATGGATGGGGGTGAATGAATTTATTAATTATAAGGGTGAGGTGTTTTTAGTACAAATATTAATTTAATTTGTATAAATTGTATAAGAAACAATGTTTTATTTTTATATTTAAATCTAATTTTAAGTAACATTAATAAGTATAATGTAGTGTTTATAGGAGATAAGGTTGTTACATTCTGAAAAATATCTATTTATAAATTTTTAAATTTTTTTAAAAATTAATGTAATTTATATTATAAATATATTTCTATATTATTAAATTTAGTGAAGTGTAAATATATATTTTTTTAATTATTTTTATAGGAAGTCTTAGGAAATATGTTATAAAGAAAAAATAATATGAATACAATTATGTACTGGTACATCATTTGTTAATTTAATAGTTATTATAGTGAGAAAATTAACTTAATGTAGATTAGTGTCCAGCACCTATCCCAATTAAATATAGATTGGAGTGGGAATAGTAAGTTAATTAAAGTCAGTGTCCAGCACCTACCCCAATTAATTTTAGACTGGAGTTGGAATAGTAATTTAATTAGGGTCACTGTCCAGCACCTACCTCAATTAATTTTAGACTGGAGTTGGAATAGTACATTAATTAGGGTCACTGTCCAGCACCTACCCCAATTAATTTTAGATTGGAGTTTGAATAGTAAATTAATTAGGGTCAGTATCCAGCACCTACCCCAATTAAATATAGATTGGAGTGGGAATAGTAAATTAATTAGGGTCAGTGTCCAGCACCTACCCCAATTAAATATAGATTGGAGTGGGACTAGTAAGTTAATTAAAGTCAGTGTCCAGCACCTACCCCAATTAATTTTAGACTGGAGTGGGAATAGTAAATTAATTAGGGTCAGTGTCCAGCATCTACCCCAATTAAATATAGACTGGAGTTGGAATAGTAAATTAATTAGGGTCAGTGTCCAGCACCTACCCCAATTAAATATAGATTGGAGTTGGAATAGTAAATTAATTAAAGTCAGTGTCCAGCACCTACCCCAATTAATTTTAGACTGGAGTGGGAATAGTAAATTAATTAGGGTCAGTGTCCAGCACCTACCCCAATTAAATATAGACTGGAGTTGGAATAGTAAATTAATTAAAGTCAGTGTCCAGCACCTACCCCAATTAATTTTAGACTGGAGTTGGAATAGTACATTAATTAGCGTCAGTGTCCAGCACCTACCCCAATTAAATATAGACTGGAGTTGGAATAGTAAATTAATTAGGGTCAGTGTCCAGCACCTACCCCAATTAAATATAGACTGGAGTTGGAATAGTAAATTAATTAAAGTCAGTGTCCAGCACCTACCCCAATTAATTTTAGACTGGAGTGGGAATAGTAAATTAATCAGGGTCAGTGTCCAGCACCTACCCCAATTAAATATAGACTGGAGTTGGAATAGTAAATTAATTAAAGTCAGTGTCCAGCACCTACCCCAATTAATTTTAATTTAGAATTTCACTGTAACATTTAGGAGTGGGATGTTGGGTTTATTGGGGAGTGTTTTTAAAAATATTAACATCATTTCGTTAAATTAAAAAAAAAATCTAAATTTTATTTAAATTTCGAATTTCATTTAAAATTTTAGGAGTGGGATGTTGCGTTAATAGGGGATAAGGGTGGGGTGTGTTTTAAAAATACTAAATTAATTTGTATAATTGTTTAATTTTATCTATGAATATATTTTACATTTCTTATTTTAAAGTTAACTTTTAGGATTGGGATGTTGTGTTTATATGGGAAAAATGTGGGAATTGTTTTCAAAATATTCACAAAAATATTTGGATAATTTAAAAATTAATATAACAAATTGTATTTAAAATTGCGAAATTTAAATTAAAAATTTGTAGTGGGATGTTGAGTTTATAGGGGATATGGATGGGGGTGAATGAATTTATTAATTATAAGGGTGAGGTGTTTTTAGTACAAATATTAATTTAATTTGTATAAATTGTATAAGAATCAATGTTTTTTTTTATATTTAAATCTAATTTTAAGTAACATTAATAAGTATAATGTAGTGTTTATAGGAGATAAGGTTGTTACATATTGAAAAATATCTATTTATAAATGTTTTAAAATTTTTAAAAATTAATGTAATTTATATTATAAATATATTTCTATATTATTAAATTTAGTGAAGTGTAAATATATATTTTTTTAATTATTTTTATAGGAAGTCTTAGGAAATATGTTATAAAGAAAAATAATATTAATACAATTATGTACTGGTACATCATTTGTTAATTTAATAGTTATTATAGTGAGAAAATTAACTTAATGTAGATTAGTGTCCAGCACCTATCCCAATTAAATATAGATTGGAGTGGGAATAGTAAGTTAATTAAAGTCAGTGTCCAGCACCTACCCCAATTAATTTTAGACTGGAGTTGGAATAGTAATTTAATTAGGGTCACTGTCCAGCACCTACCTCAATTAATTTTAGACTGGAGTTGGAATAGTACATTAATTAGGGTCACTGACCAGCACCTACCCCAATTCATTTTAGATTGGAGTTTGAATAGTAAATTAATTAGGGTCAGTGTCCAGCACCTACCCCAATTAAATATAGATTGGAGTGGGAATAGTAAATTAATTAGGGTCAGTGTCCAGCACCTACCCCAATTAAATATAGATTGGAGTGGGACTAGTAAGTTAATTAAAGTCAGTGTCCAGCACCTACCCCAATTAATTTTAGACTGGAGTGGGAATAGTAAATTAATTAGGGTCAGTGTCCAGCATCTACCCCAATTAAATATAGACTGGAGTTGGAATAGTAAATTAATTAGGGTCAGTGTCCAGCACCTACCCCAATTAAATATAGATTGGAGTTGGAATAGTAAATTAATTAAAGTCAGTGTCCAGCACCTACCCCAATTAATTTTAGACTGGAGTGGGAATAGTAAATTAATTAGGGTCAGTGTCCAGCACCTACCCCAATTAAATATAGACTGGAGTTGGAATAGTAAATTAATTAAAGTCAGTGTCCAGCACCTACCCCAATTAATTTTAGACTGGAGTTGGAATAGTACATTAATTAGCGTCAGTGTCCAGCACCTACCCCAATTAAATATAGACTGGAGTTGGAATAGTAAATTAATTAGGGTCAGTGTCCAGCACCTACCCCAATTAAATATAGACTGGAGTTGGAATAGTAAATTAATTAAAGTCAGTGTCCAGCACCTACCCCAATTAATTTTAGACTGGAGTGGGAATAGTAAATTAATCAGGGTCAGTGTCCAGCACCTACCCCAATTAAATATAGACTGGAGTTGGAATAGTAAATTAATTAAAGTCAGTGTCCAGCACCTACCCCAATTAATTTTAATTTAGAATTTCACTGTAACATTTAGGAGTGGGATGTTGGGTTTATTGGGGAGTGTTTTTAAAAATATTAACATCATTTCGTTAAATTAAAAAAAAAATCTAAATTTTATTTAAATTTCGAATTTCATTTAAAATTTTAGGAGTGGGATGTTACGTTAATAGGGGATAAGGGTGGGGTGTGTTTTAAAAATACTAAATTAATTTGTATAATTGTTTAATTTTATCTATGAATATATTTTACATTTCTTATTTTAAAGTTAACTTTTAGGATTGGGATGTTGTGTTTATATGGGAAAAATGTGGGAATTGTTTTCAAAATATTCACAAAAATATTTGGATAATTTAAAAATTAATATAAAAAATTGTATTTAAAATTGCGAAATTTAAATTAAAAATTTGTAGTGGGATGTTGAGTTTATAGGGGATATGGATGGGGGTGAATGAATTTATTAATTATAAGGGTGAGGTGTTTTTAGTACAAATATTAATTTAATTTGTATAAATTGTATAAGAATCAATGTTTTTTTTTTATATTTAAATCTAATTTTAAGTAACATTAATAAGTATAATGTAGTGTTTATAGGAGATAAGGGGGCACATTACGATACCCGGCGTAAAAAAATCCGCCAGGCATGGAAGCGGCAAAAATCCGCCCGCACACACCGCCTGAACACCGACCACGCCATTATGAGTACACAAACTGAAAACCGCCATCGGCGGAAAAATCATACAAAATACCGCCCGCCATCGTCCGAGTCGGAGTCAAACCGCCCGCCACGGACGGAAACACGCACGACAACACAAAACCGCCCGCCCTCACGGCCGACACACCGCACGTGAAATTACGATCGCACCGCCATGAGCGCGGAAAAACAACAAAAATACCGCCCGCCAGCGCAAACAACGCCGATGAGAATCGACACGGCAGAAGCCATGGCGCCCACGTACCTGCACAGAAACCATCCGCACACAAAACCAATAGCACACAACATGGCCAACAAGTCCACACAGCAAGGCACGCACAAATACACAAGCACAGTACACATCCCGAAAACACCCCCCGGACAAACAAAAAATACAAAGGCCAGAACCCCAGACACAACACACCTGAAAACAACAGACCATGAGGACACACCCACATAGGTGAGTACAAAAGCAGCACTCCCACAGACCACAACCCCTTGCTACATTGCAAACCAGAGAGGAGAGGAGAGGACACAGTGACACAGCAAGGACAGCAGCACACCACAGAAACGCACACATCACTACCACCACCACCACCACCACCACCAAACACCACCACCACCACCACCACCAAACACCGGCACCACAAACCCCTGCACATTACACAACACACACCGCACCAGCACCACAAACACCATGGCACCACAAAGGATGCCCAAGTTCACGCCCATGGAGCTGACGGTCATGGTCGACGAGATCATCAAGGTGTACCCACAAATCTATGGGAACATGGTCCAGCACACACCACTAGCCACCAGAAACAGAATGTGGAACCGGATCGTAGACCAGGTCAATGCAGTCGGGACCCTGCCCAGGAACAGAGTCGAGATAAACAAACGTTGGAATGACGTAAAGAGCCTGGTCAAGAAGAAGGAGGGCAAAAACAGAGAGCTGGCTGCCGTCACTGGCGGAGGGAATCCCGCGCTCTTTAAGACCTTCAAAGCGTGGGAGGAGAAGGTGCGAGTCGTAATCCATCCGGAGATCCTCGCCGGATTAGCAGGGGGAGTGGAGGCTGGTAAGTACAAACTAATGTATACTAGCACACCGCTATGTACTCACATGCGCAACTACCATGCCACAGCTCCCAGGGACAAACACCCCCATGTCCAGCACACAATACACAACACATCACACGCACATGCAACAGACACTACCACACACAGCCCAAACCGAACAACTGTAAGATGCGTGGGGACATGTGTACACTAAGCCAGCCACGTAACCACCAACAGGTCCCCAAATATGCCAGAAGCGCCACAACGAGCACCCACCACACCCATGTGTCCGCCACAGCTGCACTAACTGACAAGTAACAGGTAAGTGGCAGGAACACAAAGTGCAGTGGGTCGGAAGGGGACAGCTGAAGTACAACACCCACCAGGCCCCCACTCCCACAGACCAGCAAGGTGGAGCACTCCCCACACCCATGTGTCAGGCACAGCTGCACCAACTGACAAGTAACAGGTAAGTGGCAGGAACACAAAGTGCAGTGGGTCGGAGGGGGACAGCTGAAGTACAACACCCACCAGGCCCCCACTCCCACAGACCAGCAAGGTGGAGCACTCCCCACACCCATGTGTCAGGCACAGCTGCACCAACTGACAAGTAACAGGTAAGTGGCAGGAACACAAAGTGCAGTGGGTCGGAGGGGGACAGCCCAAGTACAACACACACCAGGCCCCAGTCCCACAGCACAGCAAGGAGGAGCATCCCCCACACCCCACACCCACGTGTCAGCCACCGCAGTGCACAACGACAGCCGAAAGGCAGACATCACGGTCCACAGCAATCGGTGTCAGTGGGTGTACAGCCACCCCACGACCCACTACACCCCCCACCCCCACAGACCTGCAACATGGAGCACCCCCGCTAAGAGCCATGTGGCATCCAGTACAGTGCACGCACGAACAACTTGCAGGTGGGAAACTGGACAGGGCTGGATTACTGGAGGCATGAGGACCATAACACCACCAACACATGGGACATGTCACGTAGCACACGAACACGCAGCACCGCCCACCGTCACGAACAAGTGAACAATGTGCACACGGACATGAACAGCAGACTCACACCCCACATGACCCATCACAGACATAGCAACACCCAAGGAGCCACGTCTGCATGCACAAGCCACACTGAATATAGTCCCACACGGCAGCCACTGTGCAACTCATCACACACAACCGAAACACCATTGAAGTCCTGTCCATGTAGCCCCTACTGCCTGTCAACCACACACCCCACAACTACGCCTATGTAAGACAAACAACACTAGACGCAACAGAGCGGAACAACAGAAATGCACACGAACACCACTGAACCCATCAAACACACAGACACACCATGCACATACAACATACCATCCATCCCATCCGTCAGCCCCAGTCTCATGAAAGGCATGTCATCCGCACAGCTGCCACACATACAGCAGTCACGCTAAGACACATGCCCATGACCAACCATGTGCCAGAAGTCAATTAAGCGCACGACACACTGTGAGCAACAACACACAACATGGGCCACACCCCCGAGCACTGCAGTGATGCACATGGCACAGGGCAGCACGCACACCAAGGAGATGGGACAACTGCAATACGTTGGCTGGCACACAACTATCACTCACTCATAACGATGCGTCCAATGCCATGTCCAGTAACCACAACAGACAGCAAATATGCAGGGCATGTCAGGCATGCACACACCTCAGACCATGCACTGTCATGCTGCCACAACACATGTCACGTTCGGCACCCATGGCTCACAGCATGTACCCCAAAAGCATATACCCTCCCAAATGCGAATCTGGGGCATGGCCCCCATGTTGCCATATGCGTTCCTAAGCGTTCCATTTGAACCCCAAAAGCATATTCCATCCCAAATGCGAATCTGGGGCATGGCCCCCATGTTGCCATATGCGTTCCTAAGCGTTCCATTTGAACCCCAAAAGCATATTCCATCCCAAATGCGAATCTGGGGCATGGCCCCCATGTTGCCATATGCGTTCCTAAGCGTTCCATTTGAACCCCAAAAGCATATTCCATCCCAAATGCGAATCTGGGGCATGGCCCCCATGTTGCCATATGCGTTCCTAAGCGTTCCATTTGAACCCCAAAAGCATATTCCATCCCAAATGCGAATCTGGGGCATGGCCCCCATGTTGCCATATGCGTTCCTAAGCGTTCCATTTGAACTCCAAAAGCAAAGTACAAACCAGACCCAGGATGGGCCAGGAGCCCGCATACACCAGAGTCACAATGAGTAGGGGCAAAGCAACACACCCATCGGCATGGCCAATCCGTCCCATGCCACATGTGCACAGCACACAGTCCCATTGCCTAGCACACACACCTACAGATGCCACAGCCACACACTCGCCTCCGGGAAACCCATGTACGAGATTGCACGAACTGCCAATGTCAGACGACTAATACATACTTCGCCAGGTGCAACACAATAACAAATCTCATTCTCTCCACAGGTGACGAACTGCTGGACGCTGGGGATGGAGACAGCAGCCAGCACAGCCAGCCTACAAGCCCCCAACGAGGACACACGGATCTGGAGGATCTGTCCACCTCTTCGGACACGGACCACCAAGCTGGCCCATCTGGCGTGGCAGGGCACAGCCGCTCCCCAGGACCCCTCCTACCCACCAACCCATCATCCAGGGATGCTGAACAGTCCCAGTCCCCTGCTGCCACTGTCGTTGCGGCCACACCCACGGTCATTGCAGCCACTACCACTGCCGCAACCGCCACCATCGCCGCACCGACCACCACCGCCTCCACCACCACCACGTCTTCGCTGGCACCAGCCCCAGCGCAGGTGGTGGCCCGGCCGACTGGATCCACCCTGGGAGCCACAGCGAGGACCGTGGTGAGCAATGTGGCTAGTGGGCAGGCCGGTGGCAGCAGGACTGGTAGGAGGAGCAGGGTCAGGGAAACGCCAGCCTCCCTGGGAGCCATGCCCTGCCTCAAATGGCCAGAGTCCTTGGGGCCTATGAAGAGGCCCAAGGACAATGGGCCAGGTCTGCTACTGACACGCGGGAGGTGCTGGGGGTGCTGAGGTCCATGGACGCCCATATGGGCCAATTCGTGTCCCGTATGGACCAACTCGTGGACCTCATGGGCCAGCTGGTGGTGGCGGTGGGGTCACAGGCAAGGCCAGCAACACCACCTCCGCCACCACCTGCTAGGGCGCAGGCTCGGGCAGCAGTGTCCACTTCCCCTACGTCCACAGCCAGTGAGCACACCTCACCCACCACCAGCAGGTCGCCACCACACACCCCCTCCCAAACGTGGAAGGGGCCGTCCGAAGAGGAAACAGATCTCCCGGGAGGACTTCGCACGCTCCAGTCGCAAGTGAGGCAGCCAGCCAGCCTTCCGCCAGCCTTCCTTGACCAGCCACTGCATTGACTTGCTCTACGATCCCACTCCACACAGCCATCTGGATGGCATGTGTGTGTTGGACTATGGACATAGAACCAGTGGGTACACCCTGATCATCACGCAGCCATGACCGACAGCTCATTGTCACTGCACGCACCACTTTTGTCATCACCTTACACACAATCACATGTCACAGTTTGTAATAAATGCACCTTTTTCACTAACTGCTGTTTGTGCCCTGTGTCTTTATTGTACGGAATACAACGGCCACCTTGGGCGGAAAGGCACCTGATGCGTGGCATGGAAATGGAATCCGGAGGGCCTGTTGGGACCTAGGGGTGGGAGACAGAACAGGAGCACATTCAATGAGTGTGTCACACACCCATCACACAGTACATGTCAACAACTACAAGCAATGTACACACATCGCACAGAGCAATAGGGCACAATGCCACAGCCACCAACAGTGGCATACTACCCTGGCCATGGAGCGTTGACACACTGCACGCAGTGAACATACGGCCACCCTGACACAGCACACACACACCTGCATAGATACAGACACATCATCCGTCGTACATGGACACTCACCGTCAAGTGAAGTAGCGGGCGATGAGCTGCTGGCGCACATTCCCAGCTTCCTCCTCTCCGCTGTCCACCTCACTCGAGCTGTCCTGGTCTGCGGGCTGGGGCCCTGGTTGATCTCCGTCATCCACAATGAGGGGGATCTGCTTCCGAATGGCCAGATTGTGCAGCATGCAGCACGCCACCACTATCTGGCACACCTTCTGTGGGGAGTACGCCAGTGCACCCTCGGTGTGGTCCAGGCACCTGAACCTGGACTTGAGGAGGCCAAAGGTACGCTCGACCACACGTCTGGTCCTCCCATGTGCCTCATTGTATCGATCGTCTGCTGGGGTGCGAGGATTCCTCAATGGACTGAGCAGCCATGCCCCATTCGGATACGCAGAGTCACCTGGGTGTGAGGGACACAGAGAACCGTTGCTATTCCAACTGGACAGGGGACAGCATCGCACAACCAGCACGCTACACCACTCCACATACTCACCGACAATACAGCCACGATCCTGTTGCAGATTGGCCATCAGTCGTGGCAAGATGCTGTTGCGCATTATGTGTGCGTCATGGGCCGAGCCTGGAAACTTGGCACACACGTGGGTGATCACCATGTCCGCAAGGCACACCACTTGCACATTCAGGGAGTGCGTGTGCTTCCTGTTGCGGTACAGGTGCTCAGTGGCCTGTGGTGGAACAAGGCCAACATGAGTGCAGTCAATGGCTCCCACGACGTGTGGGATTCTGCCAAGGGCATAGAATGCACCCTTCACTGCCGCCAATTCACGAGCCCTGGGGAATCTGATGTACCTGTTCCGGTACAGCATCATGGCTGCCAGTACATCCCTCAGCACCTTGCTGAACATGGGCTGGGACATCCCTCCTCCACTGCCCACTGTGTGCTGGAATGACCCAGTGGCGAAGAAATGCATGGCGGCCATCACCTTAGCCGTGGGGGTGGCAGCAGTCGGATACACCCTGCGGGGACGGAGATGGGGCTCTAACATGGCACACAGTCGATGCAGAGTTGGCCTGTCCAGCCGAAACTTCCTGATTACCTCTGTATCGTCCATGTCCGCCAGCAATTGGTATGGGCGGTCAATGTTCGGTCTCCGCCTGGGTTAAATGGCAGAGGACACATGTCAAAGCAACACGGCACATAGCAATTTCGCATACACATCACTGACATGACTGAGCAAGCACATGAGCCACAGCCCAGCTGTCAAGCTGGGACGGCACGGCCACAATACACTTACACAGGTCTCCCAACAATGGCAATGGCAAGTGAGACATACCACTGCCATGTGCATGCACATGGGGATCTAGGCCCCAATGACTTGCGGGCGTGCTGATGGGGACTGACTGCATATTCGTCAAGCGGCAACGCCACGGCAACATGAGTGTCTGCTGAGCATGGTACTGCTTCCGAGGCTGGATGAGTATGGCACACGACGACGACGATGTGGGCACGGGCTGAGCGGCCAATACAAGTGGGACCTGTGGCACGAGGGGATATGAGACAGTAGTAGGTGTCAGCACTGCACCCTATGTACAGCACTGTACGGATCACAGCTCCCGAAACATTGACTGGTGTCCACATTGACAGCCCCATGCCAAGACGGCTGTGTGCTTGCAGTCACACGTCACAGGTGAGAGGTTACATTGCACGTGCCAGGTGGCAGTCGTACATAGTGGGAGCTGGCATGTGTGTGCATGTGTCTCCTGTTCAGGATCCACCAGATGGGCGCTGACTCTGTACTGACCATTGGACACAGCATGTTCCGTGGAAGGCTTGTGTGTGTGGGATGGTGGCACTGGATGTGCCTCCGTTGGGTGGGGGGCCATGCACAGGGCGGGTACGTCGATGATTGCGCATTGTTGGTCACAGTGGGTGCACCAACTGAAGATGTGTTGCCCTGTGTTCAATTCCTATGTCCGCATGATGATGGACTGTAGATGTGGGCAGACTACACATTGGTCGATGTGCTGTCTATATGCATGTGCCTTCACACCAGGCACAGCTGCCCCTGCACATGTGACCCCTGCTGGACTCGCTGCTGGGTCTGTGGAGCTGATGCACCTTCTGCGCGTGGGGCGGACAGCTCTCCTCACTTCCCTCATTGCGCATGTCATGTCTTTGCCGCAGGTGACATGGATCATGGAGGGCCCACATGTACGCGTGGGTAGGCTACACATGATTGTTCACTGGTCGCCACCCCCAGTCAGTGTTTCGAATGGGAAGGTTGTCGTGCTGGTGGTATGTTCGATGTGGCGGATGGGCGGGCCTAGGTGCGGGCTTACATTCCGGACATGGGGGTAGTTGGATTGGCGACTAGTTGCAGTACACACGGGACACGTCTCTTCCTTTCCACATCTGGGTCATCCCTTGTACTAACTGACAGTGATACAGTCATCTTCGCCCCAGCCCTCATGTCCTCCCCTCGCCCCCAATATGCATGCTCACCTGCGAGGCTAGCGCTTGCACAGGCAGCCCCAAGCTTGCACCAGAGAGGGCAAGGAGTGTATGTGTGGGTCCAGTTGCACGAGTGGGCTGTCTCAGGGTATGATGTGTGGCGGGACGCCGTCCACCTGCGTGGTGCCCCAAATGGAGACCCGGCCTGCATGGACTATGCATCACAGTCTTCGCCTTCCGGATCCGCCACCTGCGACACCCAGTGGCTGTGGCTGCCCTTGCGGCCAGGCCGCGTCCGTCTGTGGCTGATGGCCCACACATTCACTCTTTGGCCTCTCTGGGGAGGGCTCAGGGGTGGTGGCGCACGCGCTTGCACTTAGTCGCAATGGCATGTGTCGTGGTTGGTATGATGGGCAATGGATGGGATGGTGCGAGCCACCTCCCGTGACGTCAGTGCTGCTCGTGCTGTGGTGCGTCCCCTACACTTCCATTTGACTTTTTGCCATGCTGGACGTTGAGGTTCTATTGCCTGCGTGATATGAGCAGGAGGAGCGCGAGGAGACCTCTCACACACCATGCTCCACTGCCATCCCGTGCCCTGTATCGCCTGTGTGGATTGACTATGTTGGGGTTACACCTGGTCGACTGGGGCTGTGTGTGCCTTGTCAAGGGGCATGGCGGGCGCACAACAGGATCCAGCTCGTCCACAGAGGGTGGGCTGAGGTGCGCCTGGTACCGCTTTGTACGTGTGCCCGGCTGCTGTGCACACACGTGTTCACTCCCCCCGACAGGTGTCCTCTCACAATGCCCAGGGAAGCGGTGGTGTACTGTTCATGAGCCCTCCCAACACGGCGTGCTCCAACTTGGCATGTGCGCATTTACCCGTCGCACCCACCCACCTGAGCACTGCGTCCATACGACTTCACACGACACATGTGTGTCTTCCACAGTAGTGCTACTC